>OY720442.1:118955323-119522061 GCA_963082915.1 Dolichopus griseipennis | reverse complement strand
TTGACTTATGACTAATTTAATGGGACATAAGTCCTTAAGGGAATCAAAAAATCAAAGTTGACCCTCTTCCCAGAGAATTTATGAATTCATGTATGCGAAACTTTGATTACAAAATCAGGATTGCCCTTTTTTCAAAATAGCCCTTCAAAAATTAGTTTATATGTAAAATTATTGTTTTTTTTCTTAATTTTAGAATACCTTAATTTTGAATCTAACTCCAAAATGTGTGCTAATCATTTTTGATATTATAGTTCAAGAAAGTCTGTATATATTCGTATCTCTCACTGATGTTATATATATAATTAAAATTAATACTAGTTTTAATATTACTAACAAGACTTCAGGTGGAAGTTATGACCCGACCTTTCTTAGTCAAAACTTGAATGGTCATAAGTCCTCTAGGTAATTATAAAGCTTAGGAACTTATGTCTCACTAAATGTACCGTTGTATTGCTGGAATTTTTTAAAATATTTTTCATTTGAATTTGACTTTGGAGCATACTTCAAAAGAAAGTTATATTTTTTTTAAAATAATTATTTAAAATTTATAGAACTATTTTTGATATAATTTTAATTGTTTTATTGTAAGTAATGTTATGAAACCTGAAAGAAAATTGAAATTTGTGTAACAAAACATCTTACCTTCAACAGATTTCAAACTTTGACTTCCAAATTAGGCTATATACTCCTCATATGACTTTGCTCCTCATATTTTTTGTAATAAATCCAAAATAACAAAAAATCTAAAGATATTTTTTGTAACTCACAAAAATCTAAAGATATTTTTTGTAATAACAAAATCTTCTTACCTTTAACACACTCAAAACTTGAATTCCCAAAATAGGGATCAGAACTCCCCTAACTGTGTTCTTTAGTTGTTTAGTGAAAAATGCAGAGTGATAAAAAATCTAAAGATATTTTTTACAATAACAAAACCTTCTTAATTTCAACAGGCTCTGAACTTATGATTTCCAAGTTGGCGGTCGGAACTCTACTAACTATGCTCTTCTAATTTTAAGAATAAATCTAGAGAAACAAAAAATCCAAAGATATTTTGCAATATTCTTTAATAAAAATGTTCCTTATATGTTCCTAAATATTGAAACTATTATAAATATCTCATATTGTCTTGAATTTTAAGTTTTTAGTTTTTTAAACTTTATTCAAATCTATGATAAGTGATAATAATTTAATATTACCATGACCTTAACCTAAACCTTTTTCTACTTCATTACTATATATACTTTAAAAAGAAGTTGATAATTTTTAATGAATTATTATTAAACTATGACTATAATAACAAAATTTAGAAAAAAAAACCAAATTATGTAAAATATAAATTAAATTTCAGATTTTTTATTGCTACTTAACATATATCTAATAGATAATTTAAAAATAACATTTGAGTTAAACGGTTAAACTAATTTGTCTTATCTTGAAAAAAAAAGTTTTAATTGAAAGATTGATTCACCATTTATTGCTACAGTTTAAATTCAATTAATTATAGTTTTCCATTCCTAAACAGCTTTTCATTATTTAATTTTTAAGTTATTTCAAATATATTAAAAATTAAATATAAATTCTTTATTTAAAGAAGGTTAAATAATTAATTTATTATGGATATTTAATTCTTAGGAATTAAAGGATTCTTGATTTAATTCAAGGTTTTTTTTTTAAATTGTTTTTAATTTCGTTTTTAGCTACGGTTTCATGGATGGATTATTTTATAATTGAAAAATTTGTAAGTTGAATTGTTAAAAAAGAATATTATTCACAAATTTAATTCTTAATATTAAATTTTTTTTTTCATAATATATTTTTTTTGTGAACTTAAAGCACTCAGATAGAATATAGAGTAATTAGTTTTATTATTTTAATGCGTTCTTCAATAGAGCTGTGATCCAATATGCTTCTTCTATTAAGTGATAAGGGTAGATATAAAGAATGACTAATGGGTTATAAATAAGATTAATATGTAAACTAAGAGTCATATGAACTGATTAATTTTTAACTTTTTAATTGTCGGATATTTTAAAATGCAGTGTCTTGTGTAATTGTATTTATTTATTTCAATATTAAGTATTACAATATTGGTAAAGCCCTCGGCTGACAGGGCCATTGTAGGCTGATTTTAATTTATCTTATATCTTTTACATCTTCTCTAAATTTGTTTTTAAAAACTATTTTAATAGATATCTTAATTGATCTATATATAGGGTGTTTAAAATTGATGTATCAATTTAATTTTATTAAATAAAGACTTTTTTTTTAAATGTTAAGTATATTTTTATTTTAATTTATTACAAATAGGTTCCGATTAATAATGAAAAATTATGTCGACCAAGTGGCTCCCCCTACTACTTCGACAGGCTTCCAATCTTTTACCAAAATTCTGAATCACGTTGTTGAATAAACTGTTCTCAATGGTTGAAATCTGCTCGATAATGTTGTTTTTAAGCTCTTGAATTGTTGTCGGATTATTGCTGTACACTTTCGATTTCACAAAACCCCACAAAAAAAATCCTATTTAAAAAAAATTTATCAACCATCAGCTTGATGGCACGATTTGTTGGACCATTTTCAAAAAATGTTATAATAATAAAAACACGTTGTTGCTTCGTGTAACGTTCCATATTAACTAACCGGAATGTATTTAGAATATACCTAAAGAAACCTCGTATAAAAATTCCAGGTAGAAAAAAAATGGCGGCAAAATCAAAATGATACCTCAATTTTGAACACCCCTTGCTATTTAATTTAATTATTTAACAATTTTTTTTTTCAATCTTGCAGTCCACAATTTTATTGTACTTTTATATTGAAATTATGTTTATATTATGTTTTTATGTTATTTTAGGTTTCAATTTTGAATATTATTTTTAAGAATTTGTTTTTTTTCTCCTCTTTTTCTATTATTTAAATTGTATTCCAAATATTAAAGTCACCACCTTTCTTTTGAATTAGTTCTATTCTATTGCAGTGAGGTTGAACAAGGTGTTAAGTGTCTAGATAATGATCTGTCATTTTTCTAATAACTGTCATATAAAATATCTAATACAAGTATTGCATACTTATTGGAGCTATCTGTTCATAAAAAATTTCATATTCGAATATTAAAATAAAAATTCCTAATAAATAAAATAACTTTTACCAAAATAACGGTAGTCATTATATCACTATTATTAACATAAAAAAACAGTAACCTTTTGTTCAAAAATAATTTGCCTAATTTATAATTTAACATTTTGTAATTTGAACTTGTAAATTATAGTTACTATTATATAATTGCATTGCGTGTAAATAAAAAATTTATAAGTATATATAATTTGTCTTGTATTTTAATATCTAAAGATATTTTTTTTTTTACAGTAGTGATGACTTGTTTTAAATTATGATGTCCAATAGCAACTAAGTATAGTAGTATTATTATTATTTATATTATTAAAAAAGTTAAAAAAAAAACAGTTATAAATCTGTGGAAAATATCCAAAACTTGATAACCGCAAAATTACAGTTTTTCAATAAACGTGTTTGAAAATTTTTAAAAATATTTTGTGACACAAAATGTTTATTTAAAACATTATTAATAACCATTTGAGGGATTTTTAATTAAATAAACGCTTATTTATTTTTGGCAGTGCAAAGATTTGATGTTAAACAGTCCACTTCAAATGTTATCTCAAAAAGGGAAAAATTACGGTTATCAAGTTTTGGATATTTTCCACAGAAATAATTGTGTAATATAAATTACTAGAATTGTAACTTTGCCTATAGGTTATAATTAATAATAAAATTATATATATACTAATTTAGTATTACAAATTGTATAATATATATAATCAAATTTTAGAGGTGTAGTTTTTAGTTTTTTAGTATTAATTTAAATAATAATAACTTATAATAAGTATTAATTTGAAATTGATTAAAAACTAGAGCATACTAAATTTAAAATAAAGCATTTTTTATATTAATTTGTAGATCTATTGATAAAGTTTAATATTATTAAATTGGATTTAGGTTTATTATTGATTAAATTTAATTTAACAATATGTCAATTTAAATTTTAATTTTATTTAACTGGAATAAAAATTACAAGAAAAATTATTAAGGGTTCATGGTAATTTAATTGTAGAATTAATAAAATAACCTTGATTTTTAAAGTTTAAAAATAATTTTAATTGATATTATCATAGAAATTCACAAAGTAAAGTATGAAAAAATTATATAAATATATAATATTGACTAGTCGTATATAATATCTTTATAAAATTATAATTTAATTTATCTTAATATTTTGCTTCGGAAGATTCGGATTAATTATGGGAGCAAATATCTATCTATATTATTCTAATTAAAATTGATTAAGTAATTTTTAATTTTGAAAAATAATGAAATCCAATTGGATTGAATTGTTGTTTTTTTCGAATAAAATATTTACCTACATTATCTAATGAATTAATATTTGACTATATATTCGGAAGTTAAAATTTATTTAGAATACGAGACCAATGCAATCAAGAAACTTTATTCAATGAGTCGAAATATAATGTTAGAGCTTCAATGTTTAATGTTGGAAATTATACATACAGGTGCCTAAGCTACCGATTTTTTTAAAAATGTAATTTTTTCATTTTTAAATCCTCAAGTTCCTAAATTGTTTATGTTCAAACTTATGCTAATTCTCAAGAATCAATACCTTCTTCCCCGTTTAAGGTTTAAAGAATTTTACTATGGCTTTCACGAAAATTTAAACTTTTCATAGAATTTTATTATATAAGTAAAATAGTTAAAAACTAAGAGACACATCTTTCAATATTTATACGCCCTTGTAAATTAAGAAAAACCTTTAACGCATGTTGAAAATGTATTATTTGGGCTCAGGTATTTAAGTTGCAGGTGTTTAAAAAAAATCCAAATATCAATTATTGGGCGTACTTACAGAGTAGAACTTACAAAAAAAAATTTCTTCATCCATTCATTTATAAGGTTTTTAAGAATGCTATCTTACTCTTTCTAAATTTCAAGTTTCTAGCTTAAGCTGTTAAGAAAATATTGGGGTCAAAACTTTTGAACACATGTTGAAATTTTTATAACGGCAAATTAAAGTACCGTATTGATCGTATATATATTTAATAATTTTATGAAAGTCTTATGTCTTTTAAGGTTTCTACATTAAAAATCTAGTTGAACTCTTGTTATAATTCAATTTCAATATACAACTTTCCGGTACTGTGTGGGCAAGTGCTTTGTAACGTTTGGAGCTACATAAAAAAATTCTACCATGAAATTAATTTTTTTCCAATAATACTTACCCATACTTCAATTCTTTTGTTTCGAACGGTGTAGGCAAATTTTTATGAAATTTTTTTGAAAATTTAGTAAAAACTGGTTGTCTTTTACACTTCCTTATAAAATATTTTTATTTTCAAAACAGTTTTTATACTTACCTCTATAATACCTAAATTTATACTTATACTCTCTGTAATAGCAAAATTTGGATGAAAATATATTAATATTCTAATTCCTTATAATATTTTATAATTTATTAGAAAATTTTAAAATATGCAAATCAATTACAAAATTTAATTGGTCTAGCTGTAGACTCTAGCTCTTTCAGGAGGACAAATATTTGGTTTAAACATCTGATCGAAAATATTTTCTTGGACTTACCATTGATACAACTAAATATCTTTTATGAAATCTTTTAAAATTTTTGATTGATTATTTTTGTTTTGCTATATGCTTTATTACTGATTATTTTAAATTTTATACGAAGCCCCAAAATAAGGCAATTGTTTATTAAACTCAATCTGTAGGTTTAGAAGAAAGACACTTTCAATCCCTTTTTCATAGCGGCATCTCAAAACTCAAATGAGTTTAAATATTAAAATATTTAATTTTTACATTTTCTTAAAAATTGTTAATTTGATTTTTACAGTTACTATAGTTGCTATAGTTACTATAAGTTGCTATAAATTACTGCAGTTATATAGTTACAACAATTACTACAGTTCCGGCACGCTAAATAAAAGTTTTAAAAAAATTAAAAAAAAAATTTTTTTGAAAAAAATGAAATAAAAAGTTTTGGTGCAATTAGAATTAAGTCAATTACATCTACCAAAATTTAATTCAATGAAATAAAGTACAAATTACTTTGAAACAAAGGAAAATGTCAGAAAAAACATTAATAACTTCAAATCATCATAGAAAATAAATATAAAAGATGACCTTATAATAAAACAAATTATTATAAGAATTGATGAAATTATTACCATCGTTTTATTTATGTTAAACATGGTTAAACTATTTATGATTCAAATATATTCGGAAATTTTATATCCGATTATAACAAAATGTAATTAATGATTAAAAAAAATTTAAAAAAAAAAAACCGCGAATGATAATGTCTTAATTAAAAAAAAAATTTTTATTTATTTTTTTTTAATGCGTTGATTAGAGATTTGAAAGTTGTTTCAACTATGATGATTTGTTTTGATAAATTGAACTAAATGGTCAAATGCCATTGCTAAATTGTTTCATATGAAAAATTAAAAATAAAAAAAAAAAAAGAAACAAAAGTGTTAGAATGTCATTGCCATTTGCCACCTGTTTCATTTAATTTTTAACAAATTACGAATTATGAAGTAAAAAAAAAGGTGTTTATTAAAAGAATCTTCTGTTTTGTATTTGGTATAAGAAGATGAGTAAATGAGAATTATTTGATGGTATTTTTTTTTGTTTTTTTATTCTATTTTGGTTTTTTTTTAATTAATTTACTTCGTTTGGCGTTTTAAGATTTAGTAGAAACCATCAAGTAACAACTGCACTAATGTTATTATTTTAAATTAATTTATTTAAGAATTTGTTAGAAAAAACAAATACATTGATTTGTTTATTTTAAAATATATTAATAATTACATTAAATAAATTTTTAATAATGTAATAAAAACTAAGATTCTCAATAGTAAAGTGGCGACTTTTGAATCGAAAACTCTTGGATTCAAACCCTGGTTGGATCTTATCTAATAAATAAATATAGTGTATATTACAATAATTTAATAAGAAGTTCAAATGTCAAATCGGCAAAGGATTAATATTTACAGGCAATATTTACTATTAAATACAAATAAATAAATAAATAAATAAATAAATAAATAAAGTATGTAACCTTTTAATAAATTAATCATTTTTTTTTTAATTTAATCTATTGATTATTAAAATGTATAACTTATCGTTCAACGAAATTTCATTACTTTGGTATTAAAGTAAACAAGCCAGTACCAGAGCCAGCACCATTACTGGAAAAAATATTCAGTAAAATTTAAGTATTGTAACTGGTACTGTACCCCCACTGTACCACCAGTATTTGACAGTACTACCAATACCATCAGTGTCAACCAGTATCCACTAGCCATAATTAACTGGAAAAGTACTGGTAAATACTTAATGTATAGGTTTGTGCTAGAATTGCTCTAAAACGCTTCTAAAGTCTTCAAAAACGAGCTTAAAGTTTTGAAAGACAAAACTTATAAAAAATTCAGTTTTACTGGTAGTACTCGTAAGTACAGGTAAAGTAATGGAAGCTTCCACTATAAGTACTTTAATTTTATTGAACATTTTTTTAAGTATCAGGATTGGTACTTGAAAAACGCAAGCTCTGATATTTTAAAAAGTCCGAGCATAGGTCTTTATTAGTTTTGAATAATTTTTTTAAATCAAATACAGATTGTTAATAAGTGGTATATTTGTAATTTAACTTAAAAAAATTTTTAAAAGCTTTATGAAAATAAAATCTTTACGTTTCAAAATTTTCGATTTCATTTAATAACTCACAGATTAAATTCTGAAAATTTTATATAAGTATTTGAAAAATCGAAAATTAAAAGAGGAGTTGTTTAGGCAATTTTAATTTTACAACCAGTTTGAAATTAAATTTTAAGAGCTACTTATGGGTTTAGTAATGTTGCAAGTACGAAACACTTCTTACATCTTTCTATTATGTATAGCTTTCCATAGCCAAGGAATGCTTATTTTAGTAAATTATTGCGAGTGATACATAACCTTATCAAAGTCACAGTAACATAATATGACTTAATTTGTACGAAGTCAATGTCATCAATCAATGCCCGATTTCGATCTCATTTAATAGTAGTCAACTTTAATACAATTAAAAAAAAAATAGTTGGCTTAAATTGTATTAAAATTTTTATTATTGTGAAAGTTTTCCAAAAAATCTGTAACTTATAAATGATTACTTACGTGAATATATATGTAATGACCTAAATAAAGTTTATTTGATTAGTTCCTTGTATATACAATAAAAAATCATTATGTAACTTTTTTATATAAATTTTTTGTTTTTTTTTATTATTTAATTAAATATATAATTATAGATTCTTAAAAATGAATTAAAACAATGATTACTAATAATAATAAAATAAAATTTAAAAAAATAAAAAATAATAAAAAATAAACTAAAATACTCATGAACTTATTTAAAAAAATGTATATATACGTACAATAAATTTTTTGGTACTTTTGGTTATTCTTTTTTTTTCATTTAATGTCTATATAAAATTGACTTTATTATTAATTTAATTTATTATTTATAATATTATTGTTTATTTTTTTGTAATAAAATTTTAAAATATCTTATTTTTCTTCTTAAAATAAATTAATTTTAAAATACCTTGTTTTAAGTTATTGGAGGGAAGTAATTTTTGAATAAGATTATTCCAAAATTGAGTTGCACATCCTAAATAAAATTAAGGGAAGAGTTTTTTTCAGATCTAATAAGATACACTTTTCTTGAACAATAGGCCTGCAGAAGACATGAAGCCCTACCACGATTCCAAGATTTTAGATTAAGTATATTTTAAAAGTTATTAAAAATATTCTATTAAAAGTGTCTATTTAATTAATATTAAGTATTAAATGCCCTGACATTCATTAAGGGTTGTTGAAAATTTTCAATTCTAAGAATTAAAAAAAATGTTCTTTTAATAATTTTTTATTTTCTTTGGAAATTTGCTTTTAAACTGGTTTCGCTGTACTTATCTTAACTATTTTTTTTGACAGTCGATTTTCATTTCAAATTGTTATCGCATCTTACCTATATAGTATTGTAATAATCATCTAAATTTACATATTTTTTTTTTCTGCTTTTGACTAATATATATTCTTATATTAATTATGTATAATTAAAATGTATAGTTACTTCTTATAAACGTAAAAGACTGGCAATAACAATTGATAATAAAATGGTTATATAACTATATTTATTTTTATAACTTCCATTATAATATGAATATGGATTACCACCTTCTAAATGATTAAAGAATGGTGTTGTTGATGATATACCAATACCATTATTATTAATAAAGAATGGATCAACTTCTGGTTGTATATATATACCACCAGCTTCAGGTAATATATTACCTGGTCCAGGACTATTTGTTATTACATAACTTTGTCCACCAACTTTAGCTCTTAATATTCTAAAATTAACAACATTTGGATTTAAACGACCAGCAACGAAATTATGTAAACGATTAATAACAATAAATAAATGACCATTTTCATCAAATGTCATACCATCAATCCATTGTATATAATCATCATCTTGTGCAATAATATGTTGATTATTTGGTGTAAATGGTTGAAATGAATCCCATGATGCAATTGCATGATCTTTTAATAAACCAAAATATAATATACCACGATTATCCATTAACATACCATCAGTTTGTGAATGTTTTAAACCATAATCTGTTACAGCTTCAAATATTTGTTGGGGTGTTGAACGTCTTGAAAATTCTGGATCACGTAATAATGAGGCTGGTATTGAATATAAATGATAACTGGATAATGGTGAATAATAAACATTACGTTCATAATTTTGTTCAGCTAAACCAATTTTTGGTGTATTTATTGATAATGTATCACCAGTTTGTGGATTATAATATGGACCGAGTGCAATACCATCAATATGTATTGAAAAACGTAATTGTGTACCATTAACAGCAAAATCAACAGCATTTTGTGCTGCTCTCATTGAATTCGGTTCACGTACTTTCCATGATCTATTTAATCTTTTTGAAAATACAACAATACCGGGATCTGAACCACTATTATCTGTTATATATGCAAAATTTCCAAATGCATCATCAACAACAATTTTATTTATATAATTTGTTCCACGGGCAACAACTTCTTCTGGGAATTCATAACGTTGTACAACAGTACCATTTTTCTTTAAGTCCAAAATTAAAAGTTTTGGTGGGCATGTTTGAATTGGACGATCTAATTAAATAATTAATTCAAATAAAATTTTATTTAATTATTTTATTATAATTTAAAGTGAAATAGAATATTATTAAACTTACCAGCTCTTAATGTGTGCAGTCTTCCTGAATCGACAGCCCATAAATATCCGTTACCATCAATAGCAATACCTTGAACAAACTGTAATGCACGACAATCACCTTCTCTATTCATTTCCCATGATGGGAATGGTTCTATTAATGGATCAGTACGTCCATTTTCATCTGGTGATATTACCCAACCTAATGTTGCCGGTACACCAGATAACATTCTTGGCATTGTTAAATATAAACGATTGGCAAATGCTTTTGTATCACTAATAATAACATTTTGATCAACAAATTCACCAGCTTGTCGTGCTTGTGCTCTTTCAAAATCACTTCTATATGCAAAATCTAATGTACGCCATTCATATACAACCCGAAATTGCCTATCACTAATTGGTATTTCATCTGGTATTCTAGGTTCATTTGAATATTGTTGTTGTGCATTAATTAGTGCTAAATTACAGCTAATTAATAATATTAATGAAAATTTTATATTTTTCATTTTATTTTAAATTTTTAATTAAATTGTCGAAGTTATTATTTTCTATATATATTCCTATGATTGTGTATATGGTTCCAGTTTCAAAAAGTTTTTTTTGAATTCGTTTTCATTTAAAACCTGAAATATTAAGAAATCAGTGGTTAAAAAAAATATATGATTTTAAAAAAAAAAAAAAATTTTTATAATGTTATTTAAATTTTTTTATAGTCTAACTATATGGACTAATTTGGAATAGTACACGGGACCATTTTAATGAAATGATCTACTTTTAACCTTTTGAGCTTATTAAATCTAGAGATGGTGCTTTTTATGTACTAGTACCAGCCAAGTACCAGGAACAATGCTTATATTTAATAAAATTTAAGTACTATTGTGCTTGTACTGAAAAAATATGAGTACCAGGAAAAAATATATATACCCACAAGTATTTTTCCAGTATTAAAATGTACTTAATAGTTATCGAAATACTGATTAATACTGGTGGTTACTAGTTGATATCGGTAAGTACTGATTAAAACTTGTAAGTAATGGCTGATACTGGTAATTATTGGTTGATACTGGAAAAATACTGGTGAGTACAAATTCCAATACCAGTATTAGTAATTAAATATTACTGAAAATTGTTTCATCAGTACTGATATTATAGATTGCTTATGTCAGTACTAAAATAATTGAAAATCACTAGTTCAAATTGAATCAAACATATTCTTTGTCAATTGAAGAGGAATTGAAAGCTAATGATCAACTATTCAATAAGTAATTCAAGGACTTCCGTGGTACTTCTGTCCAGTTCGATAGCACTTTATGTCCCATCAAAAACATTAACAACAATTTGTATGCTAAAAATATATTCTTTTCTATTCTATTGACTGACTGCTTTAGTCATATCAAAATTTGGATCTATTCAAAGCTTATATAGTTATAGCTTTGAATAGATCCAATATCAAAGTGATTTAGTCCAAAGATTATTAGAAAAACCTAGAAAGTTATATGGTATATCTTATGATTATAAATGATTATTAATTGTAAAATCTTATATTAGATATTAAAATATTGATTAAATTTTGCTCACTTTAAAATTTTGTCAAAGATTTGTAAATTAAAATAAATAATATTAAATATTAATATTTAATTTATTTGAATGTAAATGATGATAACTCTTTCATTTATCTATCAAATGGTTGTAAAAATAATCATGATAAATGATTTTGATCGTGATTCGTGACCTTAACAAATTCATGTTAATTTTTTTTTAATTTTATTTATGTATAAATATTTTATTAACTAATTTAGACAATTTGTTAATTGATATGTATATATAACTAATATATGTGTATGTAAGGGGGGGAAATTGTGTTTCAATAAAATTTTTGAATTGAATATATTGTATTTTATTTTTTAAATAAAAAAATTAAAAAAAACAATTTTATATTCGATAATTAATATATTAACACTAAAAAAGTTCAATTTACTTTAGGGTGTTAATTAAAAGACAAATTTAATTTTTTTATAACAATTAATTTGCTATCTTTGAAATTTCAATTTTATTTTATTTATTCTTAATTAAGTTATACAGGTACTGATTATGCAATATTTTTCGATATTTTTAATAAGGTAAAAATTTAAATTAAAGAGCTTCTTAGATAACTGACGGAATATGCAAAGTTAGTATATATTGAATTCCAAGAAACGGGACTGATTAAAACAAGAGATAAATTCATTTGAAAATTCTCATTCAATTTAATTTGAAAAAAGACTCAATTGCCAAAAAAACTAATTTCACGTGATAAAAGATCATGTGAAGAGAGTACATATAGCATTTAACAAGCACTTACAGAGTAGATGTAATCGGAATCAGACTTGTACAATAATAATTACCGCTTTGATTGCGATACCAAATAAATAATAATCAAAAATAAAAGTTGTTGTATATTACTTAAAAGTAATGAGAAAGTAATTCTTATATAATTTTCTTTTGAATCGATGAAATAATCAAAAATTTTGAATTATTTTTTGATTACTTTTTAATGATTTAAGAATAATAACAAGCAAAATCAGATTCAGAAGATATTAATTTAAAATTTAATTTTTACTAAAATTTACTATTAAAATCTGTAAAAGAATAATCGGTATGTTTCTCTATCTTTCACAATATTTCTTCTAGTAATCAAAAATGATAAAAAAGTAATTAAAGTGTGATTACTTTTTGATTATTTTTAAGTAATCAAAACTCTTGAAATTATGATTATTAAAGCTATCTTATTAAAAAAGAAGTAATCAAAATATTTGAGTACTAGTATTTAGTAGCTAATAGTAATTTTTAAGTAAATAATTACAAAGTAATAATAAGTCTGATCGAAACGCAACATAGTAGTTAAACTCAAAAATATATCTAAAATTCATTATATTTCGATACTATTTAATTATATAATATTGATCAATTGAGGTATTCCTTATTCATTGGTGTAAGGAGTATAGAGCATTCACCAAGTCATTTAAATTAAGCTTCAGTTTCATTAATTATTAATTTCACTGGGCCGTTGATTACTCGGCTGTAATTATTGTATTGTATAAGTTATAAGAATATAAGAATATTCAAATGCTAAATTTTGTGCGCCATCTATTTTCTTGTACAAGAGTTAGATAGGAAAATTAGTAAACATTAACTATAAGTTATAAATTTGATTTAATTTATTAAATATCCGAGAAATATAGTTCAAGAATTTTTATTATATTTTTAAGAAATAATCATATTTTCGAAAATAAAATTAAATTAAATGAAAATAAAAATACAAGGTAATTTTTTTTTAATCTTCAAACTTCAAAAACTCTTTCTAGAAGTTTTCATCTAATCTTATCTAAACTCTATGCCTACATCTTAACAAAGATAGATTTCAATTAGATTTTAAATTACGCGTGTAATCATTTATTTAAAAACAATTTTAGTATTTAATTTAAGCCCTTATCTGATATTTTATCTTTAAACGAATTCTTAAAAATAATTTGTTTTTAATAATGTTAGAATCTTAATAACAATAATATCTGTATCTAAAGATAATCATAAGCTTCTAATTACCCTGTAGCAAGTATTAAAGTTACATAAAAGACAAATAACACACCATATAACTTTGAAATATCATTTTTTTAATTATCAAGAGAAAAATATTAATAATTTTTGTGTTATTTTATGTTTTGACATCCAAAAATTTTATAATAATGATATACCGGCTAATAATAGTATATAATTACATAATTATAATGATAATCATAAAATATGAAAAAAAAAAAAACAATTAAAGAATAAAGAAAGAATTATTATTTTAGTTCATAAATCAATTATATCTAAATTAGATACACTTAATTTTTTTAACAATTCAAAAACTATTGAATTGAAAAAAAAATTAATTGAGATTTGATATAAAAAAAATATATAAATACAATTATTATACATATATATTTACTTTTAAAAGTCATTTTATAAATCTTAGATTTTATTATCTCAAAAATTTTAATAAAAAAGTATAAATATCCCAATAATAATAAAAATTATCTAATACAATAGTAGAATTAAATTGAAATATATATATCAACAAAATATTGAAGCTTTTAAATATTAGTCATAAATTCTTAAGCATTACTTTTTTTTGATAATAGTTATCTCACTTTTTATCATAAGAAATATTAAATTGACTTTTATATGTCAAAATATTTTATATGATCTGTAAATTGGAAATTTTTAAAGATTTACATACAAAACTAGTATTTAGGTATTAATATTGTATAATTGGTCTACGGTTACGGTCTACAGTAATTTTTGCCCCAGTGATCTGACACCTTGTCATTCATACAAGACTAAATATCTATGTACTATATAATTGCCTATACTGATATTTTTGCCTATAATATGACCCCCTGTCTGTTCCAACATGTACCTATGGTATGGACAGGCTTATTAGCTTTACAGTTAAACAGTTAGCGCTTAAAAAAAAAAAAAAAAGTGTCAGAGAAAATTCCTTAGTGCTGATTTGACAGCGACAGTCATGTTGGTATATGTTTTATCCAGGACTAAATATCGATGTACTGTAATTGCCTACACTATTATTTGTGCTTAAGTGTCAGTGAAAATTCCCAAGTGTCAGAAAAATATCCAAGTGTTGATTTGACAGCTTGTCAATAGGTTTGATACATTAGAATTACATATATATTTTTTTTGATTTGATATGATCTGAACGGGGGTTGAACCCGAAACCCTTCTATTGAAATAACCAACGTCCCAACCACTACACCACCTGTCGGATAAAATCAAAAATCAAAACATGAGTTTAAAGAATTTTCTAGTTAAATGTATTTAACTTTTAACTCAATACCTTTTTAGTAGGTGTCATAAATGGTTTATTAAAAATATGATATACTTTTTAAAATTTTGTTAAATTTTATGATAAAAATTTTCCGGATATCTGGTAGTATAATTATATATTAATTCTTATTCCATGTAATAATCTATATCAAGTTTATCTATAATATAACGATTAAAACAAAGCAGTATATGCAATGAAGGTTTTTAATTGTGAACATTTTTTTCAGCTTTCATTTACTCTTAAACAGAGCACTTTTCCGAGTTTAGATCTGTTGAAATGGAGGGAGAAGAGGGATACACTGGTAATAAAAGTTGATAAATCTGATAAATCAAAATACAATAATTAATAAATATAAATATTTTGAATTTTGAAAGTTATATTTTGAAAAAAAGCCTAACAGATTGAAATTTAAGATTTTAAGTACAATTTTCAAAATATGCTTTTAAGAAATGTACTAAAATAAATTCAAATATATGCGCCAAAGACTTGAAATATTTGACTGGTTTTTTGAAAAGCTTAAATTTCTTCTTTTATTATTGTAATTAATTTTTTTTTAGCTTTTAAAGTCTGTTTGTCTAGTCGAATTAATAAAATTTATTATCTGGAAAAAAAAAACCTCATAGTGTATCTTAAAGTTTTAATATTTAAGTGAATGAATAATAAATTATATAATAGTAGTTGTAGTGTAGGTATATATGAATATATGATAAATTTTGGATTTAATATAGTTAGCTTAGGTCATGTAACATACCAACATACTACTATTAATTATACATATACTGAAAGTTTACTTTTGCACTGTTAATTGTATTTTAGTTTTCTGTAAATCATTCAAAATAAATTTTGAATCTTAAAAATGGTAAACATCACTCAGGTGTTATTCTATTTTTGACAGGTAGGTGGAGAAATTGACAATGAAAAAAAAAATAATTTTAAATGAATTATGAATTAAACCATTTTATTTTTACATCTGAATAAATATTTATTTTAAGTTTAAGATGGTTCGGTTGATGAGATGTAGATATGAAATTTAATTGTTTACTTTAAAATGTTATTAAGAAGTATTATATCATTAATGATATGATTGATGAGTAATAGTAGTTTAATATAATTTAAGAGTATAATTTTTTTTTAAGATTAATCACTGGGTCTGAGGATAAACATCGATAAGACAAAAATGTTAGTTGTATCCAGACGTTACCAGAAAGAGAAGCAAAGTATTACTTTGGTGATGACAACGTGGAAGTAGTAAAAAGTTTTGTCTATTTTGGGTCCGAGATAACAAGTGTAAACGATGAAACATCAGAGGTAAATCGAAGGATTACAATGCAAAGCAAACAATGCATACTCTTCTGTGTTGAAGATAATGAGATCTCGAAAAGTGAATAGAAAATGTAAATTTGAGTAAAAATACTGCGTAAAATTATCGGTTCAATTATCGATCAAGGCCAATTTAAAATGCGAGGCAATGCAGAGCTATACAATGAACATACCGACAGCGGCCCGCACCTAAGGCTTTGTAGCTTGATGTATATGTTTTGACATGAAGCTACAAGGCCTTAGGTGGGCTGGTCACATACAACATATGCCAGATTCCCGCATTCCAAAGAAAGTATTGAATGGGAAAATAGATAGAAAAAGATCAGTAGGGAAGTCGAGAAATCGATAGAATGATGTCGTCAAGTTAAACGCTCTACCAATGCCCCAAGAACAAAATTGGAACAGCTGCCCAAGATCTTGTGAACTGGAAGAAGATGATGATGAGGCCAAGCTTCAACAATGGACTGCAGAACCATAGAAGAAGAATAGGAGTTATTAGAATTATGTTACTAAAAAACTCTCATAAATTTATGTAGAATTAATTAAAAACAAACTCTATAATGATTAGTTTCTTTAATATTAACTGCTATTGATATAAGAATTTATAAGATAGTCAATTTAAAGATTCAATATTATATGGGTTTCAATTTTAGTTTGTATATATGATTTTCAATTCCAGTCGTATTGGGCTTTATGAATGAAAATATTTGCAAAATACTTTAATACTTGGAAAATAATTGAATTATTGATATTTGAGTATATCTTGGTACTTAATTACTTGAAATTACTTAAGTATCAAAAAATAATTTCAAAAGTAATTAAACTCCATACTGTAATTATAATTACTTTTTGGGAATTACAAGTATTTATATTTGATTCTTTTAGTTAAACTTAAATTTTGTAAGTATCGAAATCTAAGTAATATTGGTATTTGACAAAGTAATGAATATCAAGTAATGGTACTTATAATTGTATTTTCGGTACTATTTTACTCAGTATTATACAGATCTGTTTAGAAGTAAATATATTTAAATTTTTGAATCATTTTTTATAATAAAGAAATAATTCTCAGATATAAATTGAAGATTTTAATCTTTTTTTAAAATATTATAATAAAATTTAGTTTTTAAAATATATTATTTAAAATAATCGTTCATTGTTAGTTAAATTTATTCTAACTATGATTAGTTAAAAAATTTAAAAAAAATATATATATACAAAAAATATTAAAATGTTTCTGTTGGTTAATATTCCGTACATTAAGGGGTGTGGTGAACACCATAGAATGAATAATATGTTAATTGAATAATCTATATACATATCTTGATGTTCTAATTATATAATTCGACATAGTCGTACAGTCATATAAGGATGACTTTCGATTTTTGGATACACATAGTTTGGAAAAACTAGATTATGCTTTCTGTTTGCTGAAACATATATTCGGTTGCGCCGCTGTTTTTTTTTGTGTTGCTAATACAAGCTGTAGTAGAATCTATTGCAGAATTAGAAAACCATAAGAATTAAATATTTTAGAATATTACGAATGTCTAAAAGATCACCATAAATAGAGAATAGAATCATAAGACTAATATTTTTAAAAGAACTCTTGAAAAGGTATACTTAAATTTTTTTGCAGTGCTGTAAGCCTTTATTGATTGTATTTTGTGGGTCTAAGCTGAGATTGGTATTATCGATTTCTTGATCCGTATTTTATTTGTGAAGGTTTTCAAATTTATAAGAAGGTTTATTACGTAGTATGTTTGATAACATCTATTAATTACATTCAGATCGTTAAAACGAAAAATCAGTATTGCTCAAGAAAACAAATAATGCAATTGCTAGCAACTCAAATGCTTTTCAGGATTTGGCGAAATAGTTCGACTGACTATGCAGTCGTGTTTCCAGTCAGAACAGCAAAGATCAAGTGAATGCTATTTCTGAAGCTGGAGACTTAACTTTCGCAATTAAGTCTTAACTTTCTATAACTCTCTCGAATCAATTTCTAAGGTTTGAGAATAAAATGAGCTATATTATTGAAGCTAGGTTCCAGTCAAACTATATAAACGAATTTTATTACCAGAACTCAAATAATAACTTTTACCTCGGAGTAGACTTAAAATATTAAAAACCAAAATACATTATAGCATGTAAGGGGTATGAAAGGTCTGTTTTTTTTTTTGAATTGATGTACTAATTATAGTATTCAAAATAGATCAAAGTTTTGACTTTCTTAATTGAATAAAAATTTACAATATCAAAAAACAAACTATAAATCATTGTTTTTTAATATCTAGTATTCAATCATCTCACGATAGACTTTAATCACAATATTTGTTTAAGTTATACTTCAAAATTTTCTCAGTAAATTGTGTTGGTTTTTAATTATACAAAAAAATATTAGATAAAAATTTTAAAATTTTAAACTTGTATTAAATCTAATCATTAAAAATCAAAAGTAATATTAAAAGATGAAAACATAGGGCATTATTAATAATTAAATTTTTTAATTTTGTTACTTTAGTTGAGCACAGCTTGTGTTCATAAATATGTCAACAAGATTGTTTAATAGTTTAATGGTTGTTTTAAAAAGAAAAACAAACTTTCAGTTTTTTAAAATAGTTTTTAATTAATTTTCTTTTGAAAATTTAAAGTAAATTTAAATTCACACTGGGTTTGGTTTTTATTGCGAAACATGCCTTTCTTTTATTTGTTTTTGGTTTTTTTAATGATTTCATTAAACTTTTAAATCAAATTTTTAATAATTGTTTTTAAAAATTACTTCTTTTTTTAAAATCATCTAAAACTTTTATTTAAAAGACATGAAGAGTACTAAAATTGTATAGTACAGGGTGGCGCAAAAAGAACCGATATGGTTTGAATGTCTAATAACTTTTTAAAATTATATGTATATTTTTTAATTTTATTTCAGAATTTTGTGAAGAAAACTTGGGGAATTGGAAGTGAAACAGTACACAACAGAACAGCGATAAAAAATTACGAAAAGTTATGGAAAATGTACTGGAAAGAGTACGAATGTGCGAAGCCGAAAATGGTCAGCACTTCCGGGATATAATTTTTCTACTTAAACTAAAAATATTCCCCATTAGGGACTGTTACTGTATAACAAAAAAATAATAATAATAATTAACCATTAAATAAAAAAGTTATTAAACATTCAAACCATATCGGTCGTTTTGCGCCACCCTGTATTAGTTAAACTTAGTTTTATAGACAAGTTTTTCTTTTAAATGACGAAATGGTCAGTCATAAACTTATTAAATATTCACAAAATCATCATATACTCAAGTATTCAAAGCTTAGATTGTTTGTTTGGTTTATTTTTTAGTAATTACTTTAGTTTTAAAGTCTAATTTATAGTGACATCTAAGAGTTATTATAGTTGTGAAAATTTAATTATTTATGGTAATATAAATATATATACATATACAATTATATATATATAATATATATGTAATATAAATTTTTCTTTAAAATTTTCACATAAACTTTATACAATACCCCTCAGATAATTTTTATTTCCTTTGTATAATTTTTGAAATTTCATAAAAATCATAAAAATTTGAATTTTTTAAAAGTATTTGAAAAGTATAACGATTACTGAAAGATGATTTCAGTACAATTCGATGGAGTATTTGAAAATTTAAAAAAAAATTAATTTAGAGTAATACTAATAGTAATTAATGTATATGGTGCAATATCGCACAGTTTTGTTTGTTTTAATTTGCTGTTTTTGCAAAATTTTAATTTTTAAAGTTATTAGTTAGGTAAATGTTTTTTTGAATATTTCATAATAATTACAAATATCTGAATACAAAATTATGATTTTATGCTCATTATTAAATGACCAAATTTATAAAGTTGCAAATTAAAAAAAAAATTGGCATAACTATTAATTATTTAAAGAAATTACCAAAGGAGATTTGAAAGACTGCAATAATTAAAGGTGTATAACTCTGCTGAACACCGTATATAAAATCATCGCATTCACATTGAATTGAAGAATACAGCCCAAAATAGAACAAGACCAGAAGGAATGAGCAAGCAGACTTTCGCCTAGAAAGAAGTTGTATAGATCTCACCAACACGCGTAGATTCTTCATAAAACAATCTGAAGAATAGCGCTCACCACTATATCTCCTGTTCATCGACTTGGAGAAGGATGAATAAAGAAGGAAAAGAATACCAGAAAAACTAATAAGAATAACAGAAGCAATGTATAAAAATGCAGAATTAGCCGTTCTTCACAGTGGGAAAATCGGTAACACTTTCACCATAAACACCAGAGTAAAACTAGGCTGTCCACTCTAAACAGGATTAAAAATAAGTAACAGGATTAAAAACAAATAGGAAATGTTTAAACAGTAATGTTAATGTTAGAGTATTAGACTTAATGTTAGAGCTTAAGTATTCTAAAAAGTATTTTTCTGGTGAATTAAATATAAACCAACTTACACGGCTGGGTGGCACAGTGGTTGAGTGCCGACCTTTCATGCGGAAAGGCCCGGGTTCGAATTTTAGTGAAAGTGAGAAAAACTTTTCTGGTTTTCGACTCGACTAAGCTACCATTCGCCATTGGGTTCAAATTAATGGTTTATTCAATAATTAATAATTATATATCTTTAATAAAAAATACATTAATATAATAATATAAACAAATGCAAAATATAAATAAATAATTTAATCAAATAATATAACTCGCAGATATAGAATACCATATACTAAAATACAAAATATTACAATATAAACAATAAATAGAATTGCATCTCTTGAAAATCTAAGGCGTTTCTACATATTATAAAACGTAGTACTATCTCATGTTTAAATTGTATGTGGTATTTAATAAGACCAATTCTAATAACACGAATATAATATGACCCCCTGTTCCAACATGTACTTATGGTATAGATAGGCTTATTAGCCTAACAGTTGAACAGTTAGCGCTTAAAAAAAAAAAAAAAAACAACATTGTTATGATGGAAATCGACAGTCTGTTTTGCAGAAGATCTTTCAATTCAAAAGAATTGACTTTTAATATAAGAATGCACAATGTAGGACGAAGTACTGCCTTGAAACTTTAATGTATGACTTTAAAAATATGACTCTAATAATAAAAATTTTGAACAACTTACTTATTCTTATAAAACAATTTATTTTAACAAACACAAACAAGAATCATAGCATATTGAATTCAAAACTGATTAAGATTAGATAGACTTACAAAATAATAATATACAACTTTCGTAAATTCTATTTCGGGAGTTTTATTTAGCACATCATTCAATTTAAATTTGGAATGTTTCTCTATTTCATGTCATATATATTTTTTTTAGTTTTATAATTTGATTGTAAAATATGTTTTTTGCGACTAAATTCTAAATTAGTTAAAGCACGAATCTAAAGACTCTCTATTAAATTTAATTATATATGATAACACATTTTTATATGAAAATATAAGTATACAGTTCTCGTGAATCTTCCATAATTTTTTTAAAATTTTTATCAAAAAAAATAAGAAAATAATTATTTTTATAATTAAATTTATACTATACTTGTATAAAATGTATGTATTTTAAAATAATAAACAATTATCTTAATTGACACCTTTAAAAAATTTTAATAATATATTTGTTTTTTTTTTTAATAAGAAATTAAAATTAAAATTTTAAGAAGAGAATTAATTGAGAGTGAAATTAAGAGTAAAAATTTAAATTCTGGTAAGAAAATCGTATTCATTAAGATCTTTTATATTTAAAATTTCTACGAGTCGTTTATAAATTCAAGTACATATTTTGAACATTGAGAATTAACCTTAATTCTATAAGTATATTTTTAATAATCTAATAATTATTAATCCTTATTATATAATGTATTATGTTATGAGTTTTTTAAGATAGGTGCCAATAAAACATTTACGAAATTAAAAAGTTACTTAAATTTTTAAAGTTCAATGAATGTTATTTTTCAGTTGGAATCTTTTGGTAAAATTTGGCAAAAGTAATTGAGATAAAGAAATATAAAAGACAACAAGTATATTAGCTTTGGTTATTCCCAATCAGCCCCGATATGGGAATACATTTTTTTTGAATTCAAAGATTTTATGTTCTCTAAAACAAAATTTTAATCCTCATTTTAATAAAGTTGCTACATTCGCAATAGTAAAGCACTCAGGTTGGAATAGAAGTTTCGGTTAAATAACACCCGTTTTTACAAAATCTCGTTTAGAAAATCTCGTTTTTAGAAAATCTCGTTTTTATAAAATCTTGTTTTTTAAAAATCTAGTTTTAGAAATTTTTTTATTTAAAATCTTGGTTTAGTAAATCCCTTTTTTTATATTGTGGATATATGGCTGATAATTCTGATTTTGTATCAAACTCTAAAATAATTAAACTTAAGAATTTTTAAAAAATGAGATTTTCTTAAAACGGAATTTTCTAAAAACGAGATTTTCTTTAAACAAGATTTTCTAAAAACGCGATTTTCTAAAAACGAGACTTTCTAAAAACAAGATTATTTTAAAACGAGATTTTGTAAAAATGAGATTTTCAAAAAACGAAATTTTCCAATAATGAGATTTTCTAAACTGACAATATAAGATCCTTCCAAAACTCTCATTATATTTTCTTCGAGCTATTTTTAAGATTTAGATAGTAGTATATATTATTGAAAAAAAGAAGTGTATAAGTTTAATATTCTATTCAGCGTTGAGGAAGCAGATTACAATAAGAACTAAGTATAAATATAAAAGTTATCATCCATTATCTGGAACTCTATGAATATTGTAATATATATAATATTTTCAGGTATCTTTATATGAACATAATAAACCTTTTATCTTTCTAAATAAAACTAAAAACAGTAAAAAAATAAAAACATAATTAACAAATTAATTAAATTTTATGATAATTTTTTTATTGTATGATAATAAATCATCTTCATTTTGTATGAAAATTATAATAATAAACAACAAAATTTATTAATAGAGAACTCATGTCAGTTTTTTGTATAATAAAAATGTACATTATAAGAATAATAATCTTCTTCTGCTTTTGTATATTATCCGATTAGAGTTTAAATAAAATTCAACATTATGACAGATTTTTTTTAATGACAATAGGTAAGTCATATTTTTATTTAACTATATTTTATTTACTATTTATTAAGTCACATATGTACAAGTAAGTTAAGTACATAAAACGATCATCTCCAAAAATAGTAAATTAAAATTATTTAACTTTAAAAATAAATGACACTCACATTTTGTAAGTAACAAATATCTTAAATTTTATCAATAGTATTCTTTTATACTATATATATATATATATATTGAGTACATTTTTGGAATGACTCCACCTGTCTTAAAATCACCAAAAAAAAATACAAAAAGCCAAAATAGAATTAAGTCTGAGCTCAGTTGTTTTTTGTATTGTATTGTATTCAATTTGTTTAATGTTTTATTTTACAAATTATGTAATTTCTTTGTCATTTTGTTGATCATTGTATTTTTGTATTTTTTATTTCTATTGAAATTTTTTTTTTTGGGAATATATTCATAATATATATATATATAAAATATAAGTAAATATATACGTATATAATTTGTATAAGAATAACATTGTTAACAATTATAATTTGGTTGGTTTTTTTTTACTAAATGGCTACACAATTTACGAAATCACTGATGTATATAAAGTTAAAACTTTTAAAAATAAAGTGTTAATTTTTACTTCAAAATATATATATATATATATATATATATATATATACGAAAAACAAAACTAAAGTATATTATAGATATATGTACTTAAGAAACTATAAGATATAAATAAAGATGATTTAGTTGTTCATAGGTACTTTGTGGTTATAAGATTTTTGAAATCTATAAAACACTTTTTTAAGTGTACTTTGAATTTACATAATTACAATTTACAACAAGTTGTAAGTAAATTAATAAGTATTTTTCTTTAATTTGTCTATATATGTGTATATATATATATCAATATACATGTTTTCGGTAAATGATTGGCAATAAATCAAATAAGTACTATTTACGCATTTTGAATTAATTTAAGTGTATTTAAATAGTAAAAATATTACCACTTAATTTTTGATTACTTGTGATCATTTAATTTTGATTACTTTTAAGTAATCGCAGGAAAAGGAACTTAAAGAATCTGAATCATGTTATTTTGTTTTTTGCGTTTTATATTTTTTAATTAATATATAAGAGTAAATACGTATAAGGTTTAAAAATTCCCGCAGAGCAATTGAAAGTATTTTTAAGAGTTTTTTTTTAAAATTTTATAAAATCATTGCTAATTCTTTTTTTTTATAACTATTATTGTACTTACAAAATTAATTTAAAAGAAGCGGTACTGTACTCAGAATGTTATCTATACCAAAATTAAAATTTAATGAATTTTTTGGAATAAAAAATTTAAAATTTTTAAATATAAATGAATATTGAAATTTTGTAGGTTTTTAGCAAAGCTGGGAGTTTTCAAGTACTTTGGTACTTATTCAGTAAAACTCAAATATTATTACTGGTACTAAAAAAGAATATAAGTAAAAATATAGTTAGTGGTATCTACCAGTATTTTCCAGTATTAATCATTACTTAACAGTATCAATCAGTAGTCACCAATATTAATCAGTATTTACCAGTATTATACATATAGTAAAATCTTGTAATTGAAATAAATATAAATAAAATATTTATATTATTTAAACTTTTAATTAAGAAATAATTACTTATAGAATATTTATAAAATACTATTACTAGTATAATAAAGATCAATTCTATTTGAAAACTGAAATTTATGTAATATTAAACTATATACTGAAATATTAATGGATTTATATGAACTATTATTTACTAATCTGGTAATTATTCCAACTTATATGTCCAACTTATATTCATCCTGTTTTTGTTAATTACTAATTGCTAATTAATAACTTATTACTAAATAAATAAGTAATTATACGCGGTAATTTATTTTTTAAACAAAGTTTGTATAACTAATAAAAAAAGTGTTAAACAGTAGAAATACATTTTATTATAATAAAAATATATATTTAATTAATTTAAGCTAAAAATTTTTATAAATAATTTTATGAAAATTTGTATATTTAAGTCAGTAAAATCTGTTTTTTTTAAGCGGATTTAAAAGTTTTCTTAAAGCTCTAGTGTTTATCAAAATTAATTTTTATCCAATATGGATTTTCAATCTTAATTTAATTTTTGTTAATCTTAAAAATTTAAAAATTAACATCTTAACATCCCATATTATCTAAAAATTATTTTTGTATACAATTTTAAAAACAAATAACAGGACAATTTTAGGACCAGATTGGCAAATTATAATTTTTAAATATCCGTCAAAAATAATTAATTTTAATTTTGGCATTAATGGTTTTTAATAATACTGTTTAACTGTTAGGCTAGCCTATCTACAATGAACGCTCTCGTTTCGCTTTCTACACGTAGTTATCTGCCATTATTATTCTACTATAAAATTTTTTTTTTAATTCATGAAATTTGTAAACAAAACAATGTCAAAAAGTGCTGTCATGTACATTTCATTTTGGACAATATGTGGTTGACTACGTAATGAGAGCGAAACGAGAACGAATTGAGAGCGTCATTGTAGATAGGCTAAAGGATACACATGGGTACATGTGGAAACAGGATTGACATATTATAATATTCTTATGTCAAAATAATATGTCATATATTGGATTGTTCTTAATGAATTCCACATGCAATTTAAATATGAAATAGTTTTAGGCGTTGTAACATGTACAAAAGTCTTAGATTTCAAATAGATACAATTCCATTTGCTAAATATATTGTAATAATTTTATATGCAACTTATAAGATATTTCTGTACCTGCGAGTTATATTATACAATTAAATTATTTGTTTATATTTTGTATTGCGCACAGCGTCAACCAGGTATTTTGATTGGAAGAATCTTAAGTATGTATAGCATCACCAAAAACACTATCAAGAAATCTTTCAAAGGTTTATGACTGTCCTTTAAAACCTTTAAAACCACAGCAATGAAATAGCACTTCAAATAATTTGTTTAATCTGGTTATTAAGATTAGCGGATCAACATATAAAAATAAATTCTAACCACATTTTAAAACAAATTTTTAATATGCTAAAATGTTCAATAAAATATGGATGCTAAATAATAATTATTATATAATAGTAGATTTATTTTAACTCATCAACTTATATTCATGATACCATTACTAAAAAATCAAAATAAAACCAAAGCTTAAATAATTTTTCACGGTTTAATAGTATCATAATTCTTTTTCCATGCTTTAAAGCTTATCTTAAATAATAAACGTATATATATATATATATATATATATATATATATACATAGGTAAGTAAAGTAATTTAAGATTTAACTTATGTTTACATTTTAAATTATTACTAGTTATTACTAGTGAGAACGCAAAAAAAAAAAACAATACGTGACTTGAAAGTTGAAATCTTGACTTAAAATTATTCTTTAATTTTGGTATTTTTATTTGGTTGGTTATTTTTTCCCCCAAATTAATCAATTTAGCCTTGTTGAAGGGCAAAATAACGTATATTATATATAAAATGAAATGAAAATCTCATATTTTACATTATATATAAATTATATATATGTATGATGTACATACTCATTATCATAATTTTGTGGTTTATGATTTTTCAATGGGTTTAACAAACTGAAAAAAAACTTGGCATTAAAATACCAATCAATGTATGATGGTAATGGTAGGTATACATTGGTGGTATAGTGGTATATAAAATGCCTTTAAACATTTATTTTTGCATTATAATTTTTATTTTGATTTTTCAATAATATTAAATGTGGTTTTGTAGGTTTTCTTCAATTTCCATAAAATTGCATGTAGTATATGTATTTTTAATAAGACTGGTTGATGAAAGTCATTGTTTTTTTTTTTTTTTAATTTTATTTTGAGTAAATTTGTAAACCCCAATTTCCTGAAGACTGACTCTTCATTATGATGTCATTATGTTTTTTTTTTTTTGTTAATATGGTTTTCTTTTATACGTGATTAAAAAAAATAAAACAAAAAGTTCAAAGATGGGGAAATGAAAATCCCAACATAGAAAATTAATTGGTTATTGAATTGAAAATGAAAACCAAAATTGTTTTTATGGTTTTGTTTTTGTTTTTTTTTTAAAGTGAAAATTAATATTTGTATTAAAATTATAATTTGTGTGAATAAATTTATTAATATGATAGAAGATGTACCTATTATCTACTATATAACAGGGGTTCGGAACGAAATGATATTGGAGCAAAATTCAAATGTTCTTTAACATTTTGTTGTCAAATCTACCCGTCGTATGACAATAGGTCAAAAGGGTATTCTAAATTTTTCATTACTGTGAGGCAGAGAAGAAGGGAGTGGGCGGGATACTGTAGATGGTAGATATAGACTCAAAGGTATGGATCATGGATCAGAATCGAAAAGTAAATCCATCTAGCAATGTATGTCCTTACGAATGTGCTACGATTCTGAAAGTTTTAGAGAAAGAAAGCCGTTCGCTCCGCGGGTTTGAGTAGGTGCTACACAACTTCCTTTTTTATATGAAAATAACTCTATACGTTGTAAAACTGAATTTTTTAAATTTTGCCAAAAGTAATTAACCGGAGAACATAACGTCTATATTACGGGTATCTCAGAGTTGACACAGTCTACTCTACTACACTCTTCCTCGTTTTATTTTATTGCGGATAGAACGAATCAAAATGCGGAAAATTGAACAAAAAAAAAATTTTTTATCAGAACAGTTTTGTTTCAAAATTAAAATAAAATTCCAGCCCTCGTATCTCGGGATACTCGGGAAGTCGGGTTGACATGATTCGAAAAAACAAATTCTGGTTCTGTAGTATAGACACTTAAAAGACGAAATAAAATTAGAAAAACCCCTAAAAGAAAATGGCACTACAAATTTTTGAGGGGTATTTGTTGGGGCGGGGTTTAGTGTCGAATTATTTAAATTTTGTTGAATATTTAGGTTCTACTAAAAAATCTGTAATTCCATTTTTTAAATTTTGTCGGTCCGACTACTGGGTCCGGAGAAACGGTGACTTTTAATTTGTTGAAAAGAAGCAATATTTGTTTTGTTCAAATTTATAAAGTGTTGACTAATTTTTTTAATAATTAGAAATTAAAAAAAAAAAATAAAAAACAACAGCAAAATTTATAATTTTAATTTATGTATATTTTTACACAGAAATATTAATTCAAGTTGAATATCTGTAATAAAAATAATAATTAAAAGATGTCGCTATCTTCTGTTTTTTTTTGAAATTTAAATACTTATTAGGATAATAAAATAAAATTTTCTAATTTGGAACGGGAAATTTTTTATTTACAAGGTTGCCAATTGGTTTGTTTTTTTATTAGTAGCCACTAGATATAAAATATGAATAAAAAAAACAAGCGATTTGATTTTTATTAGTTGTTAATTTGAAATTATGATTATTAGTTATTACTGTTGTTTTGCGTACTAATTTGCACTTTTTGTCACGACTTTCTGTGTATGTTTTACTTTTTTTCACTTTTGGTTTGAATTTTTTTTTTTTTGTTTTTTTTGTTATTTCGAACAGAGGTCTAATTTGGCTATAATAAAGTCGTAATATAACTTTTAATATTGTTTTAATAATTTTGCAGGGATCATTATAAATTGCCATTTTTAAAAATCTTAAAGTTACCAAATCCAACAAAAAAATTAAAAAAAAGGGTTAAAATCAAAATTCTGAAATTTCAATCTATAAATAAAAGCGAATGTTTGTTTCTATATTTATATCGTAAGGACTTTTAGCTGATTATCACGAAAATTTGTATGTTATAGTTTTTGGATACGGAACGTCAAGTTGGGGATCTGGTACAAGTATTTGAACCTTTTTGTTCTAAAATTAAAACAGTTTAACCGATTGACTTCAAATTTTGTTTAAGTGTTGCTCTTTGACGTTAGAGTTAACTTGTTTAACCGACTTGGAGTTTGTTAAAGCACATTAATATGACGATTGGTCAAAATATATTTTAAAAGCGAACTACTTCCAACTTTGCGAAGTGCTGCTTCTTTTCAGCCCTATTCGTTTTAAAAAAAAAAATTTAAATAAAGTTTTGATTCAACATTTGCACCATGAGAGTATGCTATAAAATTGGAAATTTAATTGGTAATATAAAATCAAAATGGTTTTTTAAGTTCCAGTTTAGTTTTTAAGTACCAAATAGTACGAGTACATCAGTACCTGAAATTAGGATTTGACCATTCGTGAATTTGTAATTTGATATTTTGTACCCAAGCCATTCTTTAATATTTTGTTATTTACAACATAATTTTAATATTTTATGTAAATTAATTAAAAACGATTTTAATATTTTTGAAAAAATTAACATATGTTTTTCAATGTTAAATTAATTTTTGTTTTTTAATGAATTTGTAGTTCAAAGTAATGCTAAAAATTTAGCACTTTTTTTTAGCGTATTTAATACGTAAAAATTATATTTCGTAACTTTGAATAGATTAACATTTAAAAATGTTTTAGATTAATTAGTTACGATTTTTAATTATTAAGATCAAGTAAAAATCTAAAATTATTCTTTAAAAGTACTATATTTTAACAGAAACTTCTTATATATCTGAATTGTATGAAGGAAGATTAAGAAATAAAATTTTTATACCCATATGACTGTAGATCAAAGGATATTATAAATTTGTCATCTATGTATGCAATACCCATAATTGCTATTGAAATCCAGTCAGTCTACTGAACGGGTTCGTGTAGCTGCCATATATAACGTCTTTTTTTTTACATAGCTGTACTTAATAAAGCTGGGAATTTGAAATTTTGCCAAAAATAATTGAGATTTATGGCTAAAGTTTGTGCAAAATTTGATTGGTCTGCTACGTTGGGTTTGAGTAGCAACTGTACAACTTCTTTTTGAAGTATGAGAATAATTTAATTAAAAATTAAGCTGAGCATTTGAAATTTTGGCTATAGTAGTTAACTTTAATGGCCAACTTCTGAAAAAAATATCGTTGGTGTTCGAAAACGTTTTAAGAGCTGCCATAAAACTTATATTTTTTAAACACAACTCAAAATCTAATAAGTTGTGTATTTAAAATTTTGTCAAAAGTAATTAATCGGATATAATGTCTATACTACATTTATATACGGGTATCCCAGGGTTGGCACAGTCTACTCTTCGTTTTAATTTATAATGATATGAGTCATAATGAGTGATGAAGTTTTAAATATACTGTAGTTCCCGAACATGCTTCTAAAGATAATGAAAAAAAATTATTTTAAATGTACTTTGTTACAAAATAATGAAAACATTTATTATAATTTTTATCATTATATAGAATATATTATTATGTATCTTAATTTTTAACCTAATTTTGAGTAATAAATTAGAACTGATTGCATATTCTATATTTTTCTAAAAAATTTTGAAGCTTTACAAATAAATTAAAGAACTTATTTCTATTTTCAAATTATTGTTGAAATAAAATAAATCAAAATTATTATATATGAAATACAAAATGTCATTAAATTTAGATAATGTATAAAATTTTTGACATTTTTTAAAATAATTTACTTTATATTAATATAATTTATATCTTCAGTCATTGATTGATGGTATATGGATTGATGGCAAGTTAAAAAATGTCAAGATAAATGTCAATTAAAAATCACTTCAAAGTTCATAAATATTAAAAAAAGGTAAGATTAAATTAAATTTCGATGTTTAACTACGATAATATATGACAACTATTTAAATTAATTATTTTTTTTATCTATTTTTATTTTGTTTTACTATAATTAATCATTTAAATATTCAATTTAGATTAAAATCAAAATTGCTAATATGATTTGAAAATTTAAAATAAAATAAAATATTTGCATATTCAATTAAAATTGTTTACATTAAATAAAAAAAATTTTTCAAAAAGTCATCAGCTAATTAAAATATATTTTACATATTGTACAAATTAATGAAGGTCATTTATATTAGATATATAATAATAGACACTCTAAATCGACTAAATGCAAATCTAACCAGATTTTTTTAAATTTATAAATCATGTACAGAGATGATTTTCTAATTACGCATTTTTCTACAATATATTAATATTGTAATTTTTCCATTTCTATTTAAATTGTATTACTTATTAATTTTAATTAAATATATTTAGAATAATACACCCTGTACTTGATTTATTATTATGAATACTATATAAACCTGTCAAAACTCATAAATTTTAAAGTTTTATGTATAAATCATATATTCTTAAGATATAAGTTTTAAAAAAAGAACGTGTTATTTATACCGTGTAAATACCAACCCAGGTTTTTGTATTCTTATTTTTTTTTTTAATAAATAATGCACATTAATTTAAATATTTATTTTCGAAAATACAAATTTTTTAATTCATATTTATTTATTTTATCTTAATTTATTTTCAAAATTTTATGGTAAAATAATATTATATTTAACTTTTTATTTATTTTATCTGATCAGAAATCTATAGATATTATAAAAAAATTTATTTAAATCTTTAAGATATAAATATAGGTAGATTTCTATTTATTTTAAATATTATAATTATATTATTGATATGGTCATTTAGAATTGATATTGAATTTTACAATTATTATAATTAAATTTTGCTATATGTGATAAATTGAATTATAAATGTGGTTATTGACTTTTAAGATTCTCCGGTTGTTTTGTTTTTTTAAATAAAATGGAATTTCATTATGGATTTACGCACAAAAGAAAAGTATAGATTTAAGAAACCCACAGAAGATATTTTAGGGAAAAGTTCTAGAATAATATTCATCAGCCAACTGAAAAATGAAAGTTAAAGATTGTATAAAAGATTGTAACGAAGATGGATACCAAAGTAGAAATGTTGAAGAATAAGTTTAGGAGTATTAAAAAAATCAAAGAAGTTTGCTATTCATAACTTTCTATAAGTTAAGTCTTGTTTATATAACTATATTAAAAACTAAAGTATATTCCAGATTTTAAAAATATATGAATAGTTGCCAAAAAACTTCATTTCCTTAAAGGTCTGAAAAACGGAATTAAAGGCTTCAATTGCAAGATATTGTATTCAAACTTCGGTGAGCAGCTTCATATCCAAAAAGAATTGTTTTAACAAAATTAATAAAATCAAGACTATGCTTCACAGGAACATTTCTGTAGTAAGTCTTCATTAAGTTAAGTGAAAATCTGAAATAATGGCGAAGGCCCAATGTATGATATGTTGCGTTGCTTACATTTCTTTGAAAAGCAAATAAACCAGGCAATGTAATCAAAGGAATCTCAAAGTTTCCTTCATGAAAAAAAGCCAAATTTAATGCACTATAGAAATCAAACAAAATATATAAAAATAAGTTTCAAAATAAATAAGTTTCATTCTCAATGACTTAAAATTGTATTTTTTTTTACAGATATTCTAACTGGAGTTTTACTTTTTGGATTTTGGAGTTTCACATTATAGCCTTTGGTTTTTGGAATTTTAAAGAAACTCATCTAGAAAGTATACAATTTGATTTGCAATTTACATAGTATACAAGTCACGTAATCGCATAATCAACTGTAGTGATCATTGCTAAAGTTATATCTCTCAAAAAAATTTGGCCTTATAGACGAAGTTATAATTTTCCCGACCATATCAGCCTTTAAATAACTTATAAAAATAGGGCTTATAATTTCCGCACTATCTCAAAATAAAAATTCGGGCTTAAGATTACGGGTTTGATTATATATATATAGATTAATAGTTATTATAACATATATAGGACAGGTGTTGCATTGTTATTCCATTTATTTACCAATATACTTTTTTATTTAATATGGGTTTAATGGGTGGATTCTATTTATACATATATTATGTTAAAATAATTGTCGTGCAAACACAATAATTACTGATTATATATAATTAAGAATTTTTAAATCTATATAAAGACAAATAAATTGAATCTATCTATACATATATGCAATTGTTATCTGATGGATTTGCTTTAAAACCCAACCCATATTTGTAATATTGAAGAGTATTCATTGAAGACAAAATAAATCCAAAAAAAATGTATATTGTTAATAGTGGGAAAGAAATCTTTGTATAATATGAGGTATTTGTAATATAGTTATGTATACATGGTATAATGAATTGTATTTAGAATTATACACTTAAATGTCTAAAACTATTTATAATGTGGGTTTACAATATCTATGTACAGGAAAGTTTTGTTTATTTTTGCAAAAAATTTTTTTAATAGAGCATTATCTGTAATTCAAGATTAAATAGTTAATGAATTTATATAATATAGGTAATTAACAAAGGTAAGATATACAATAGGTATAGGTAATTATAAATTCTTAAGTAATTCCTGGATGTGTATCAATCAAATACAAAGTTTAAAAGAATTAAATTGTGATTCATGTAAATTGTTATATAAAAAAAATATCTTATAGATATAAATAAGTTAATCAAACTTTGATCTTAGTTTGATCGTGGGAAGATTACTCTTATTAAAACTTATATGATATTTAATTATATTAAATTATATTATTTAATTATATTTTTTATAAAACATGGAGAAGTACTGTTTTGAAAGAGGCAGAAGCGCAACGCAAAACGTGGTTACAGCTAAAAGGAATTGCTAAGGATCCTGAAAGGTGGAGAGGATTTGTTGACGCCCTATGCCCCACCAGGGGTTCTAGGATCCAGTAAGTAAGTAAGTAATTGTATTTAATATTAAGACTAGTCTTAGAGATTAAATATTATTTTTTGCTAACTGTTTATGATCTACTGAAATAACAGACCTCCTTAAGATGATCTGAATTTATCGCTAATTCTTTTAGGATTTCTATTGATATTCTATAATTGGAGTTTTGACGCTCCTAAGCTTATGTGGCCCCCGAAACGGGTCTAATATTTTATTGGATATCTTTTAATTTAATCGCTAACATTAGGAATCTCGAGACCTAAGTAAGTCTACGTAAGTAAGACTATGTAAGTCGAATTTTGTACGTACCAGAAAACATTCACCATGTTACGTAGCACTTTGCTTTAAAATGTTTGAATTCTCTGAATATATGTTCGTTGGGCACATAGACTTAACTATTTTTTTATATAACCAAATTGTACTTTTTGGCAATCTAGATTATTGATCTAGGAGCCAATACATTTCTCTATATTTGTATTCTAATTCTTTGTTTTTTTCTTTTTTGACATTTTATTTCATTTTCCATTTTAGCTTGACATCTAATGTCATTCCTAGGTATTAATATAGGTAATATAGATATACCATAGGTATAGTTAAATTAAACTTCTAAATTAATTCCTGGATGTGTATCAATTAAATACAAAGTTTAAAAGATCTAAATTGTAATGCATGTAAATTGTTATAAAAAAAAAATTCTTATAGATATAAAAAAGTTAATCAAAATTTGATCTTACTTTGATCGTGGGAAGATTACTCTTATTAAAACTTATAAAATATTTAATTATATACTGTAATTAAATTTAAATTGGACATACTATTTTGTTAATTATAAGAAGATATTAAATTCCAATAATATAAATATATATATATATATTAAAGATTAAAAGAGAACTCTTGATTTGTATTTAATTGCTACACACTAATGACTATATCTTAATTTAAAATTAAAGAAGATTTTAATGACATTTTCATTATAACTATTTTTTTATTAAGATTCTATAATTTGAATGGTTATTATTTCTTCATTTGTTTTAGTTACTTTTATTCTTCAGATATTTCTTCAGATATTCTTCTACATACACTATTATGTTAAATTATATTCAAAATAAATAATGAATGAGTATATATATATAAAAATTTGTATTACGATTAACTTAAAAAAAAACAGATGTGGAAAATAAGTTCTGTAAATTTGTTATTAACCCACTGTTTATTATTACTTATTATATTTGCATAAGTTAATCATAATTCGTATAAGTATTAAAAATAAAAAACGCCTTGAAAATTTTTTAAGTTAATAATAATTCTTTAAATATATATAATAATATGGTAATGAGTTGTTAAATAAAGATAAAATCATATATTTACAATTATGTACTCGTATATATACGTAAATATTTAAATATTTTTCGCAATTTTTGATGAGCACAACATTGGCGTTTATAAATTTATCATATTCATAAATATTTAAACATATATATTTAACATGATTTTCACGAAAATTTTATATATATATATATATATAATATAAACCATAAGTGTAAAAATAATACATTTGAACTTCCTGTTGTTGTGTGTTATATATACATAGTTTTATAATTTTATTATATTTATTTTAAAAAAAAAGTATAAATAGGTTGCATGTTAGTCTAGTAATAGTAACTTTAATATTATATATATATGTATATATATATATTTCATTTATATTTATGACTTACTTTGAAATTCCATTGTTATCATATAGTATAGACCACGAAATACAAGTATTTATAAAGAAATGCAGCTTTCATTGTTTGTTGTTTGGTGTTTAAAATTGAGTTCCGAGTAGTGATTCCGGGCTATTAATATACAATAGAGTTTTATAGAAATGTATCTTGTAGTTTGGGGTTTGATTAATACCATTTTCATTCCTTAACAATTTTAAAAAATTGAATTTTAAAGGAAATATATCTAATCCAAGAATTATAATCATTTTGAAAGGTTTTACAATGCTATTAAATTTTTAGGTTTTATATAAACTGCATTTTATAATTGAAATTTATTTTGTTTTTTTTTCTTGGTTTTTCTTGGATTAAGTTCGGTGGAAATCATTGAAAGGTAATGCGCGTAATCACAGTGATGTGAAACTTAAACACACTTAATACTCCAGCCCTGTTTTGAAATATTACAAATATGGTCTTAGGATGCGTTTATGTTGGAGCTGCGATATGTGATAAGAACGTCGATGAGAGCACCGATAAGAGCATAAAAAAATCTATGCTCTTATGGTATGTTTATATTGAAGCTTCGATTATAGCTATAAACTGAATTAAGTTTTCCCATTTTTAATAAAATTTTAGTAATATTATGTTTTGTTTCACTTATTTTAAATGAAAAATACATTTAAAAAATTTTCTTTTAATCGGAAAATGCTCCAAATTTTCATATTGTATGTTAAATTAAATAATAATATCAATTTGGATTCAAAAGGATTCTCTGATAAATGTTTCACTAATTAGAAGGTCAGCATCCATTATTATTTGATTCAAATTTTAAACGAATTTTATTTATTGAAAATTATAAAAGAAAACAAGAATGAACTATTTTTTCAACTAAAAAATATATTTATTGGACCTGCCTGTGATTTTGTATTAAAAAATCAAAAATCACAAAATATAAACATGAATATAAACACCTTTATTTTATTCATGTATAAAGTTTTCTTTACGCTATGCTTTTATCGACGCTCTTATCACTTATCGCAGCTCCAACATAAACGCACCCTTAGAGACTAACGATTAATTTTCCCCGAACTGTTTATGATTTACTGAAATTTACGACCTCCGTAAGATAATATGAATTTATCGCTGATTCGAGGTGTCTATTTCTTTTAAGATTTCTATTTAAATTTGAAGATGGAAGAACTTTTGACGTTTCTATGCTTATATGATCTCCGAAACGGGTCTAATGTTTTATCGCACATTTTTTAATTTCATCGCTAACATTAGTAATTTCGAGATCTCTATGTAAATCGAAGTTTTGTATGTATCAGGAAGCACTTACCATGTCTACGTAGCACTTTGCTTTGAAATGTTTGAATTCTCTGAATATATATTTGTTAGGCAAAGCCCCAAATGTGTGTGCCGTACAACCACATAGGCTAAATTATTTGTACTCTACAGGTAATCTAGATTTTCGACCTAGGATCCAATACATTTCTTTATATTTGTGTTCTAACTCTATTTTTTTCTTTTTGACATGAACTTTCCATTTTAGCTTGACGTCTAATGTCATTCCTAAGGCTGGGGGATTTTGAATAGGTTTATTTGGAAAATTTACTTTCACTGGTTTAAGTTAATCTAATTTAATTTTCTATCTTTGATAATTTATTGGTACTCTCGCGAACATTTGATCCTTGCACTCAAGTCAGCAAAAGCCACTAAAGTTATTTCTTAAAATTGTTGCAAGTTACTAGTAGATTACAAGTGGACCTGAATACTTGGATATTGAATAAAATTACTTAAATATTTAATATAAAAAAATATACTATAAAAATCATTATTTAAGTACACTTTTATTATGAACTTAAGTATTAGCTTTTTGAATTACCGAATTATATTTGAAAATTTAATTGTACTTTTCAAAAGTACAAGTGCCATATAATACAATGTGTGTTCAATTTGCTTAAAGGCAGAATTTTTAAAGGTAGTTAGAAAAATTACAGATTACTATTAAAAGATAAATTGAAAAAATATAAATAAAGTAGTAATATTGTATTTTTTTTATGTATATAATTGATGATTAATTATTACGAATTCATTTTTTATGACCTCTTTTAAAATGGTTTTTTTTTTTTACACTTTAAACAATTAATTGACTATCATTGAATTACTATAATATAGTTAAAACGTTTATAAATTTAATTGAATAATACTAAAAATAAAAAAACAAAAAAAAAAACATCATTAATTAGTGAGGTGTGAATTTAATTATTGCACAACTTTTTATTTTATACTATTTTTTAATTTTTATAAACCAAAACTAAATACTTATTATACTATCAATGATTAGCAGTTTGATTAGATTTGGTTACACACTGTGATTCCGATTCCTATTATATTGGACAATTTAACGTTTTGTATTATTTTTTTTTTAAGTTGTTGTTGTAATGTAAATAAGATAAGCTTTATACTAATTAATTATTATACTAATTAATTTTATAAAAGATTTAAAATTATTAAAATATATAAATTTCTATTTAGAAAATTAGAATTTAAAATGCGATGTGGTTGTTGAAGGTTGGAAGGTTTTCTTTTAATTTAACATTTTAAACTTATTAGAACATTTTTCAGAGTTTCTGTGGGTTGTGACGAGTTTAATAAATGTGCATGAATGTTAATTAAACTGTAATTCAAATTTAACTTAAGTATCCGGGAGGATTTATGTGACAGATTGTTTTTTACTTCAAAATTTTTATTTTTATATCAAAGAGATATTATAAACAGATACTTTATATTTCAAGTACCAGTACAATTACTAGTATCCATTACCTAATACTCATTACTTTCCCAAGTACCTGTATTACTTTGATTTTAATACTTATAAAATTAAAGTGTAAGTAAAAGAATCATGTAAAAATACTTGTTATTTCCAGAAAGTAATTAAATTTTAAGTTAAATTACTTTTGTAATTATTTTTTGATAATGTATTTTCGAGTAATTAAGTACCCAGATATACTCAAATATCAATAATTCAATTATTTTCCAAGTATTTTATAAATATTTTATTCTTGAACTCCAATATTACTGGAATTGAAACCAATATTGAATCTTTAATTAATTCTATTATAAATTCTCGTGTTTTTAAATTTATGAATCAAAATATTTTTTCCCAAATATTCAAGTATTTTAAGTACTTGGGAAAAAAATAGATTTTTTTACTTATACTTACTATAAAATACTTAAGTATCGAAATCTAAGAAATACTAGTACTTTACAAAGTAATGAATATCAGGTAATAGTATTTACAATTGTACTTAAATACCATTGCACTCAGTCTGTACCATTTTACTGGTCCGGCTGTGATACAATAATACATAGAGATTGGAATAAGAAATGAATTTAACATAGATTTTTTTTAAAACTTTGATTATAATATATAGCTGTATCAAATTTTAATTAATAGGAAAATGTGAAAAGTACTCACGAAAATAGTAATCATGTATGTATATTTCGTTTAACAAACTAAGAATTTTTTATAACATACAAGGCTAACTATTAATTAATAAATTGAGACAATGAATCTCCACTTCACAAACTTACTATAAAAATTTAATATTTTTTATAAAATTAAAAATATCGAGATTGTAATCAAATTGATCGTATATGTTGTTGAGTTTATATAGTTAATGATTCATAAATATACAAGTACTATTAATTAAGTAGCAAAAAAAAACCACTTTACTCGATAAAATATCCAAGAAATTAATTTCACGTGTTTGGGACTAAGTTCTTTCTAAAACTTAAATATATTCTAGAAAATTTTTTTTTTTAAACCCAAGATCTTTTGGTAATAAATTTTATACCAAAGTTTATAAGATGTAATAAAAATATTAATATTTCTGTCTAATTAAGAGTTTTGAGGAAGTAAATAAATAGTATACAAATTAGTTGAATTTGATTTAAATTTACATTTAAGTTTTTAACCTAATAACTACATTTTAAGAATTCTATAATCAAGATATTCTTCAATTTTTTGAGATATAAAATTATAGTAAATTACAATAAAAATATGAATATAAATCTCATTAACACCCACAAAATGTTATGAATTTAAATAAAATTATATTTTATGGAAAAAATTTAATAAAAATATAATATTGTAAATTATATATATTATAAACCTGAATATAAGAATTTGTAAAATTTAAAAATTTCTTATTTACATTTGAAAAAATTTAAATCTAAATTTCAAGATCTTCTTCTTCTTCTAATTAGATGTTTTTCAAGATTGTAATATATTTTTTTTTCTATATGTAATTAACGTTTCGTTTTTTTCTAAATATTAATTAATATATTTTGAATAAATTTTATTTACTTATAATTTTTAAAATCAAAATTTTAAAAATCTTAAGATATAAATTCTTCAATGTAAATTACATAATAATAATGAAAGTAAAACAAATAATGCCGCACCTATGCCCATTGCCTTACTATTTATTCTTCATACATTATAAACATAATAATGATAATAATAATAATAATAATAATAATAATAATAATAATAATAATAAAAGTTATCATGTTAATAATACTAATAAAATCATCTTCATCTTTTTATTTTGTAAGAATCACTTCAATTTATGAAAATAAATATGAAAACAGTGTTGGCAATATAAGTTGAAAAATTTTTTAATAAATATTTTTATTTTTTTTTCAATTAATGGATTTATTAATAATTTTATAACTAAAGTTAAAAATATATTATAATAATATTCTTAATACATGGATCTGTTTGTCTGTTTCTGAAATAAAATTTTAAATCACCATCTAAAGTTAGAAATAATTCTGTTTTTCAATTTAGAACGATTTAATAGCGTTTTATGAAAATTTTTTTAATTCCATGTTTTTTAAAGGAAAAGCGTAAAGTTCGACCCCTAAGATGCGAAGAGTATCTCAATTGAAAGAAGAATGAAATGAAAATGAGTAGGATTAAACTATCCAAAATATGATAACTTTTATAATACAATTAAAATATGGTCAGTAATTAATATTTTTAAAGGATTACATTTAAAGAAAGAATCTCTTAATTTTTTACCATTTTCTTGCAGTGATAAGTGGTCATATAATTACAATGGGGTATGTTAGGTAAGTAGAGCAGATAAATAGGGCTTGCAACAAATTTTGAGTGATTTAAAGATCCGAATTCACTAATTCTGAATTAACCATTAAATACATTAAAATAACTTTGAATAGAAATTTTAGTTAGTATATAATAAAATCCATAATTAAAGTTATTTTAATTGAACTTTTAAAATTCAACTAAATATAAAAAAAGTATAGATAAGTTATTTATTTAAAGATGTTAAATCAGCATGCATTATTATTCGATTCATTAGTTAAAACTTTCATGCATCTAATATATTAAATTTATATTAGTCACAAAATGCTGATTAATACATTTAGATCTTTAGGACATTACATTTAGATCTTTCTAATTAAATAAATAATCAAAATTTTTAAAAAATACATTACATCCTCAAAGTGCATTTCTATTAGTAAACTCACAGAATTACAAACTTTTTAGAATACACAATGTATAGAACTACCTAACCTAAAATTTAAAATGAAAGAAAAGCTTTATAAATTATTTAAAATTGACAAAATTTCTGAAGCTGTATTGTTACGTATAAATTTTTTGGATTGGTTACAAACAAATTTCAAGAGTTGAAACTTTTAATATATCCTACTTCCAATACTTCCTACTTCCTTCACATAAAATTTAAAATATTTTTAAACTCACTTGTACCACAACTACAAGTATTCATAAAGGATGGACCGTAGGCCTTAACTCTTTGTAAAAAAATTCATATTTTCTTCATAATCTAATTTTTATGTCCTCAACTGTTCACAATTATAAATTATAAACTAAATATAAACTTATAAGTTATAATATATTAATAAAACTAAATTATGATCATCCTTGAATATTTATTCTGATTTTACCTATATAAAATGTAGTATAGGTATTATAGTAGTTTTGATTAAATTTTGTATATATATACCAATGTATGTAACTATATATATATATAAAATTTTATTATTATTAAACTTGTTTATTATTTTTTTTTCAACGTGGTTTAATATTATTGTTTTTATTTTGATATTCCGAATCAAAAACTTTAAACAAAAATTTTTTTTTTATATTTTGATAAGAAAATAAATAAAATTTTTTGAAAAAAAAAACAAATAAATAAAAATCCAAAAAAAAAATACTTACATAATTTATATATTCTAATCCGAATACTGGAATATATTCTTTAATAAAAATCGTTAATTCTATTTCAAATCTATAGATATAGATTATAAATATTTTTATTAAAAAAAAAAACAAAAATAAGAAAATAAAAAATCCTTAATAGATTTTTATAACGGTTTTTTAATCCTTTTTTTTTTTTTATTTGAATTAGAAAAAAATAAACAGTTAAATTAAATTAACAATGAACACAATTATATTAATTAAGTACTTATTAAATAAATTGATTGATTATGATTAGTTATTAACAATAATTGTATCTATAGATAGATACAATTATTTATAATTATATTTTTTAATTAAAATTAAAATTAAAAAAAAAATATATAAATAAAGAATTATTATATTTAATATTTAATTGAATTTAATTGAATTTATACCACGTGATCTAAATTACTTTTAAAGTATTTATAAATTAAATATTATATAATAATTAAATGCAATAAATATTATTTATTAATTATTAAATATAATTAACACTTTAAAAAATTTTATATATTTTTTAAATAAATAATTCTTAATTTTTTTTTTTAATTTTAATTTTATTTTAATTTTTTTTTTAATTTTCACAAAAAAAATTTATATTTTATTATTTAAAGTCTTTTTTTAATTTTACCGGTTTAAATCTTTTAATTTCTTATATTTAAAATTTATTATAATTTTTTTTAAATTTCGCGATTTTTTCCCTTAACGTTTTTAGCGTGAACGTTATGTCGTTACCAGTTCAACTGAAGATTTAAATTTTTAAAATAAAATTTTTTCAATTATAAAAAATCATAATAAAACTTTAAAATATTTGTTGTTTACTTGTGTGTAAAAAAGAAACGTGAAAATATGCTTAAAAAAAAGCTTTCAAAATTTTCAAAAAACGAAAAGAAAATTAAAAGCTTAAGATGTTCAAGTTGTTTGTTTTAACTTTTAGCACGTTGTTTTTTTTTATTTTTTTACAAAACTTTTACAAAATTCTTTAACAAGTTAATCGGAATTTCGGAATGTACTGTAAAATTTTTTATATGGCGGGTGTGTTAAATATAATTTGATTTGAATTCAATGAAATAAAATGACAAAATAAACTGGAATCTGCTCCAACAGAAAGTTTTAAATTAAAAAAATAAAAAAAAAAATAAAAAAAAAAATAAATGTGATTATTTTTCTTTTGTTGTTGTAATTTTGTTCGAAATATGATATACATACATACAACATAAATTCCGAAAAAAGTTTACAAGTTTTGTTATCTCTGTTTAATTATAATAAAAACTTAAAGCTTTTTTTTAAAGCTATATAATCTTACACTCTTTTACATGTAAAACTTGAAGAATTCACAACTTTTAATAAAAAAAACGAGGAAGAGTGTGGTAGAGTAGACTGTGTCAACTCTGGGATACCCGCATGACCGTAACATATACATTATATCATGCGGTTATTTACTTTTGGCAAAATTTAAAATATTCAACTTTATTAGGTGTAGAGAAAGAGAATTATATAAAAGAAGGTGTTGTATGGCAGCTACTCGAACCCTTTGCAGTAGACCAACCATATTTTGCAGTAACTTTGGCCATAAAGTTAAACTACTTTTGGCAAAAGTTCAGACACGCAGCTGCAATAGGTACAGAGAAATACTCATATATAAAAAGAAGTTGTATGGCAGCTACCCGAACCAATGGACCAAAATAGCTGGATTTAAATAGCGATTCCGGTTTTTGCATAAAAACGAATTTGTGAAAATTTCATAATCCTAGCTCCTTTATTTTTTGAGTTATCGTGATGACGGACGGACAGACGAACATACATCGCTAAATCGATTTATTTTTCGATTCGGATCCGATCCATACACTTGGGTCTATATCTACCCCCCTGCTTCTCTGCGTCACAAACGTAATGGCAAATTTATTATACCCTTTGACTATATAGTCATACGGGTATAAACATGTGGTGGTAATCGGTACATATGTTTTGAATTTTGATATTAAATATGAGTAAATGACTAAATCAAACTCAATGAGAGTTATGTACTTTTTTTTTTATATGGGGTTGGGTTAGATTGGATTGGAACTTTGGAAAATCAAAGAAAAATTAAGAGAAGAATAAAAAAGTTAATCTTTTCAGATAATAATGTTTTTTGCTGGAATTTTTTTTTTATTTAAACTATTTTTGACTTTTTTTCATTTATTCTTTTGTTTAACAAATTATTTAATGACATTTTTCGCGCTCACAATCGCGTTTTTTTTCAAATTTTTAAAAAAAAGTTTTTGTTTTCATTCCATAAATTGTTTTTTTTTGAATATTTGGAATTTTTTAAAATATTTTTTTTTGCTTATTTTCTGGTTTTTAATAAGGTTGATTGAAAAGTTTTGAGATTTGATTATTTGATTAGTTATATTATGAAGATTTATTCTGTTTTAAAATAGTTAAAACAGTTTTAGTTGTATTGTAAATATAAAGTTATTTTATAAAGTTATTTTCAAATAAATCTTAATTATGTGGAATTACATATGGACATTCTGTGAACACAAATATAGAGAAATGTAGAGTACAACATATTGTTATATAATCAAATAATTAAGCTTATCTGGTTGTACGACATACAATTTTTGGAGCTGTGCCAAACGAACACATATTCAGAAAATTCAAACATTTCAAAGCAAAGTGCTATGCTTAACATGATGAATGCTTCCTGGTACTTACAATAGAGATCAATAGATTCTTATTCCAAAACATAAGACCAACTTAGAAGCTCCCATAAACATAGAAGCGTCAAAACATCTACTAACTTCAAATGTCAATAGAAGGCTTAAAAGAACTAGGTCCCTAGAATTAGAGATAAATTCAGATCCCCTACTTCACGGAGGTCTGTAATTACAGTATATCATAAACAGTTGACGGAAAATTAATGGTTAAAAACTAGTTTTAATATTTTAACTAGAAATGTGAATTTTTTATTAAATATTTTATTTTTAGTGTGACAAAGTCACACATAACTGTGGTTGCACACAGTATCTTTCGATGATTTCCATCCACTATCTTTACCAAAAATGATGGAAATGAAAAATAAATAATAAAGAAACGCGTTCAATATCCTCAAAATAATAAGTGATAACATTCAAAAGTTTTTGACAACCTACCAAAACTTATTTTAATGTGTAAGTAGTTCGGGCTTCTAGTTATGAAAAGCCTGTGAAAGAAACAGAGGTATTTATGATTCAAGTAATTATTGAGGGTAATTTCTTATAAATTTTTAGAGATATCATATATCCCATCGAACCTAAGGTCGATCAAATTAAACAGGAACTGTTACTAACACTCATCGAAGAATAAAGAGAGTTGTAAATTCAATACAGAATATACGATATGATCTAAGTAAAAATATATTTTACAGTTAACAAATTTGATTTTTTCATTCTATAATTAAATAAAAATATTAGCGTATTCATTGTCTCTTTAAGTTTTTCGTATTTCTGTCTAATCCTCTCGCTTCTTTTTTCCATAGACAAAATCCTGCGCAGACTGATAGTAATAGAATCCAACTGGATATTCTTAGAGTGGGTTCAGTTAGAAAATTTCAAACATTTGAAAAGGGGGTATTCTTGGTGTGAAATGAATTATTCTAAATATCGTAAATATCATATTTAGCAATATGTATATAATAAATTAGGTAATTTATTTTACAACTTTTTAATACTTCTTTGTTAGAAAATAAAGTTTTATAATAAAAAAAAAATTTGGGTTCCCCAGAAGTTAATTATTTTATTTACTTACCTACTTGTATACAAAGAATTATTCAACACTATACTAATATGAAGAGTTAATTTTACTTTGTATATATAAGTGTTACTAATGTACATGATTTCGTAAATTTATTCAACTTTTTTTATATTGTGGTAGCTAGCTCTAGCTTAATTTTGTTATGGTATGATTGAAAATCAAAATTTTGTATGCAGATTTTTTTTAAAATCAAAAAAAAAAAAAATATACAAATTATATTTCATCTTTCACGAAATTTATTAAATTTGTCACAGTAATGGTTCTTTTTTTTTTTAAAAAAATTTCAATTAAATAATTTTTGTTTTACCTATAAAAAAAACTAGTATGGTAATATTACAAGTAACTAATCCATTAACTGCAAAATTTAGTTTTAAAATAGTTTAAGAGGGTTTGGCACCACTGATTAAAGTTTAAATATACTATAGGGAAAGTATACAATATGAACTTTTAAAACTCTAAATCCTTAAGAATCCTAGGAATTAAATTAAAGCAGAAGATGCCGCGGAAACCCTGAGATTCTTAAGCAAGAGTACAAAATACTTTACATCTTTAAAGCTTTAAATATATGAAACCTATATTCGGTCAAAATTAGCTTTACATATTTTTACCAGTACCCCTCTCCAATATCTGAATAAAATACAAAAAACTGTTGCTCGTATATCATGATAATGACGTCATAAAAAATTTAACATATATAAGTCACCCCCAAAATGTAGAAGCTGCTTGTTTGCTTTATAAATATCTACTGGGTAATACTTCTGAAAAAATTAAAAATATTATGCCAACCCTTTCGACATTATACACGCTTAACAGCTTTGTCATACATATGTGACTGTAGAGCTTTTTCGAACTAAAACTCTGAAAGATAGGAACTCTTTTATAAATCGCATCTCCAAATTTGGTAACGCATCACCACACTACCTTACCTTATGTGTTTCCCAATACTTATGAAAAATTCAAAACAGAAGTCTACTAATTCCTAGTTTGGGTTTTCCATTCAACCCTTGACAGACAGACAATATATCGCAACGTTTCAGCCATTATACTGCACAAGCAAGTTCGATGCTTATTCCATGATTCGGAATTAGGGTTGCCCCTTCTTTAATTGAGTAAGAATCTTACACTGCCAGAGAGTTTAGTTTTTCACGTACCCTTTGAAGTTTTTCTTACTTTCTTAGAAAAAAATATATAAAGTGAAAATGCGTAGACTAAGTTGGGCATATAAAGTTTGCCTTTAAATTATCTTTGAACTTCGGACTTAAGATGTTTGATGAAATATTTTCCAAAATTTTATTATTAATTAATGTTTTAATAACTTGTTTAATTTTCAATAATAGATGTTTTAACTTTTGAAAAGGATTGCCTCCAAAGATTAACTACACACCATTTTAGTATTTTACCGCCCCATATTCAATTGTTGATTTATTAAAAGTGACGATCGGACTTGTAAATTATTAAGTAATATATTACAATTACAAGAAGTGATACTTTAACAATTACTTACTTTGTTTTTCATTTACATTATATAGATACTTATTTTGTTTTTATTTGAAGTTATGTCAGATTTTTAATTTAATATTTGTTTGAATTATTACCATACCTAGTAATAAAAGAAACTAATTTACATGGGAACCATTTTCAAAAGTTTTCTGTTTTTTTTTTTTAATCTTCAACAATTTTGGTTTTTGTCCGAGTTTTTAAGATGAAAATAACTTAATAAATTTCAAGGGTAATTATTATTATTATAATATACTCGTACATAGAAGAAATAACGATATTTTAATTTTTAATGTATATATTTAAATTACCTACATAATATGTAAATAAATATTAAAATATTTTTTTTTACAAGTTTTACTTATATTTTTTAAAGTTAAACTTATCAGTGAGTTTTGTTGATTTCATATTTTTTTTTTTAATAAGTTAATTTCAAATAATAGAGTTGATTGTATTATGTAGTACTACTAACTTAGCTAATATAGTTTATATAAGTGATAATTAAATTCAGGAACATCCTAAAATTGTAAAATAATTACTTAATGTATATATAGATATTTTTTCAAATACAAATACCAAAAAATTAGAAAAATAGTAGGAAATAAAATAACTAATAAATATTTATGTACTTATATAAGTAAAATATTTAATTTTTGACTTTAATTAAATTTTATATAAATATTTAAAAAATTTTATAATTTATAATTATAAAATAATTTATATTAATATAAGATTTTAATAAGATTTTAAAGAGCGCGATTTTAAACAGCGCCTCCTTCTGATTTATAATAATTAATAAATTTTTATAAACTACTCAGTTTTTGTTTAGTTTATTAATTTAATTAACAACTTAAAATATAATTTAATTATTAATTTTTTTTTAATTTTAAATCGTATAATTTAATTATAAAAGTTAATGACGCAATAAAGTATAAACATTTCAAAATATAAAAGAATTTACAAAAGAGTTATAAGTTGAAATTATCATTATACAAAGTTTTTGATTAATTAATTTAAAATTAAATAAAAGTCTTAATATTAATTATATTAATAATAAAAAATGAGCTGGGATGGGACTTTTCTCAATACTTCCCGAATTATATAGTATTGACGGGTTTTTTTTTGGACTCTATGAAGATCTAATATAAGATTGATCTCTTAAATGACTCTTTAATAAATAAAATAAAGTGATTAGTGATTACAGTGATAACTTATTATGTCCGATAGATTTTCACTATGAATCGGAAACTATTCATTTTATTCTAATATTAATTATTTATTTGTTTTGTAATTCAATTTTATATAAATACTAGCTAATACCCGGTGTGTGTTGCTGCGCCTCTCAATGGAGTTTTAATTGAAGTTGATGTTACTGCAAAAAGTTAACACAAAACATGGTGTTAATGTTAATGGACTCAACTCCAGGTCCAACCGTTTCTAATTTAGAGTAAAGTAACGAAAAAATCTACAAAAAGCCACTGTGCCGCAATGGGTTAACAGAACTCAATAAAAAATTTTTTTACACTTTTCTTTGGCTAAAGCAATACTTCGCAAAATTGGGCAAAATTTAGTTCAAAAATTTTTTTGACCAACCGTCAGGCGGACATGGGTTAAAAATTCCAAAATTGTTAATAGTGTCAACTCAATTCTCAAGAAGCATCATCAATTACTTGGATCTTTGTTGAGCAAAATTATCATCGCGCTTATCACCTTAACTAAACGGTATGATGTTAGTATATTCATTTCAGATTTTGCTGTTAGTGTTTCAGCTTTCCTGAGGCTTTTTAAATAACATTTTACATAAACATTAAATAGTTTTCCAAAATTACTCTTATTTTATTAATCTGATGATTAATGTTGATCATAATATGTACTTTAATTAAAAGTCAATTATATATATATATGTACAGTGTTGATCAAAAATAATTTATTTTAAATTGTTCTGACACAAGCAAGTAACAAGATACTAAAAAAATTTGGAAACCAATTGCATGAAAATAATTATCAAAACTTCTTAGATCATATAATATATATATATATATATATATATATATATATATATGTTAATATACTCGTGCAAATATCTTTGACTCATGTAGCAATTTTTAAAATAAATTTTGACTCATTGATTTGTAAATTAATTAATTGATCAACTTCTAAGGGGTGTCTTGATTATTTACGTGTGTACATTCATTCATATAATGTTTTTTTATATTTAACTGATGAATTATATTCTTACATATTTTATTTTGAAAACAAAGAAAAATGGTACAAGTCAATTAATTACACAGAATCTTATACCTTAAGTCACAATATTTCATTCATTAATAATTTAAATTTAGTGTATAAAGAAATAAATTCTATCACGAACTATTTTCATACATATTCTAATATCAGTTATTTATTTTACAATTTAATTTTATATAAAGATAATAGTTTAAATTAATTATGAAAATTTAGTCATTATTTAGTTATTATTCATTTACTTTTTTCTAAGAAAATTGATTAATTACAAAATAGAAAAGCGGAAGTAATTTACTTAATTCGTAATTTAAATTAAAAGTTATCCTATTTTTTAAAAGCAAATAGTTTATAATTAATTTTAATCTTTATTAAGTTTATGATTTTAATTTTAAATGTTTCATATGGTAATTATGTTAAGTGACATTATGTTAGTGAGTGCATATTAGTTATTACAATAATAAATTTAATTATAGATGTAAGTTTAAAAACAATAAAACTAAATTAATTTTTAAATATTATAGGAAACGGAAGTGTATTATTATTTAATACAAAACATGTTAATTACGAAAGGACATTCAAATTACAATTACATTTTTTTTTAATTATCTAATTGTAATTTATATTTATTTATATGAGAGGTTATGTTTAATTTAACAGCGGGGACAGTGATTAAAGTATTAAACTATCGACCATTCGGGAGGACCAAATTCGAATCGCAGTAAAAGTAAAAAACGTTTTATCAGGTTTTTGACTCATGAACTAGTTAAAATTCGCTATTGGGTTCAATTAAGTACTGTAGGTACCAATAATTAATAATTATATATCTTTAATAATTTAAAAATAGATTTTGTATAACAATATAAACAAAATACTTTAATTGAATAATATAACTCGCAGATACAAAAGTACCTTCTAATTCAAATACTATATTGCCATGTGTATTGATTGAAATCTAAGACATTTTTACATTTTATATCGCAAGTGCCATCACATGTTTAAATTGTATGTGGAATTCATTAATGTTAATTCTAACAATAAGTATATAATATGTTCCAACACTTCCCACTATTCCAACAGGTATGAATAGGCTTATTAGCTTAAAAGTTGAAATGTTAGCACATAAAAGAAATTTCAATTTACTTTAATACCTTAAAAATTTGCAATTAAATTTGAACCTTTCTTTAAATATTAACTGTCTTATATTTCAAGTTTTTTTGAAGATTTCTCAAAAATTTTTATTACTATACATTTTTCAACTTTTAGCGAATTCAAGGCCTTTTCTGACTTTCAGGAACTTAATTGATCCCCTTTAGGATTAAAATTTTAAAAACTAGATCTATGTTTCAATAATAATACTATGTGTTCACATATTATATACTACTGCTAGTCCTATATTGTTATCTGCTTATTATACAATTTCCTTACACATTTCAATTTTTATATCCTACCTGTTAACAAACTTTTGAGTTTAAAAACTGTTAAAGCGATTGAGGTTTTCTTTTTTTACGAAAGAAATAAGTGATCGAAGAATGAACCCGAAGGTATAGTGGTTTAATTACAATTATAAATCAGGATTTTGAAATATCGTGTTTTTTTGGGGTTCTGCCATATTGTTAATGAAAAATTTAGATTAGAAAATATACCTAAAATTTTTTTAAAAAATTTTCCAAACTCAGGTGTATAGATCGGATTAGAATCGTTAAGTTAATAATCGTTAAGTCGGATTAGAATCGTTAAGTTAGTGAATTTTGATTGGAGCTATGTGTGTACGTTCTTCCGTCTGCCCGCACGATACATAAAGGAGTAAGGATTTAAAATTTTAATCTGAAATCTTCCCAAAGAAATCGGTTATTTGAAACTTCTCAAAGTAGTTGTATGCACAAAGTTTTTGCAATATTTGGTTAGTCTAGTGCAGCTGGTGCATGCAGCCAATCTTGAAATTTAAAAAGCGGCTGGGTGTAACAGTGGTAAGAGTGCCGACCTTTCATGTGAAAGGTCCGGGTTCGAATCTCGGTGAAAGTGAAAATCCTTTTCTGCTTTAATGGCTTAATCAATATATCGTCAATAAAAAATACATTGATAAACAATAATAACAACTAAAAAATATATAAACAAATAATTTGATTGAATAATATAACTCACAGATATAGAATACCATATAACTCAAATACAAAATAATTACAATATAATTTTATCTATTAAAAATGTAAGACGTTTCTACATGTTATGAGGCCTAGTATTTTCTCATGTTTAAATTGTATGTTTATCTCCTCCTTAGCCTAGGTGGTTAGAGCGCAACCTCGCAATCTAAACACTGTGGCAGTCCCAGGTTCGAATCCTGGTGGGAGATAACATATTCAATAAAATTATCAATTATAATAAATTAATATATAATAAATTATAATATAATAATTCTATACCTAAAAATATAATAATAAATAATTAGTAACAAATAATATAAAAAAAATATACCTATAATCGTGTTTCCATCTATACTCTATAACCTAATAACTAATACTGAATAAAACAATAACCTATATGTGCATATGATCAGAGATGACATATGTGACAGAAACAACAATCTACTTGAACGATAGATGACACTAGGGAAAAAATTAAGAAGCGACATCTTGTAGATAGATTACAGTAGACTAATCATTTACTTAATTGAAAAAAGGAAAAACGATTCGAAACACAAGGCAGAGCCTCGGATACAATAATTAACACCTGGAGGCGAACGATTTCGGAAGAGCTAGCTTCAATTGAGAAAACATGGGAGGAAGCAAAGATAACTGCTCCGAATAGAGTCAGGTGGAGATGCCTAGTAGATATCCTATGCTCCCAAGAGGAGTAATAAGGAAAAAAAAAAAAAAAAATTGTATGTGGAATTCATTAAGATCAATTCTAATAACACGAATATAATATGACTCCCTGTTCCAACATGTACCTATGGTATAGAAAGACTTATTAGCCTAAAAGTTGAACAGTTAGCACTAATAAAAAAAAGTTAAGTATATGACAGATTTAGAAAGATTTAGATATAGTAAATCTAAATTCTAAAATGCTAAGTATCTGACATATCGTTAAAAGTTGTTTAGTTTAATGGTCTGCAAGACATAGTTTGTATAGTGCAAGAAGTTCGAAGAGTTGCCATACAACTTGTATCTTCTTTTAAATATAACTCAAAGTCGAGTTGTATGTTTGAAATTGTGCCAAATATCGTTATATATGATATTATAATGCTTATGTTATGTACGTGCAGAGGGTAAACTTCCGCAGTGGGGTTACGAGCTATTAAGATGACATCATCACATAACGGTACTATATATCTTAAAGTTTCCGAATATATAAATAACGTCATCTTGATAGCTCGTAACCCCTCTGCGGAAGTAGATCCAGTGCGGATATCTTACGGTGGACATAGTCTACTCAACTTTCTTATTCGCTTTTTCTCTAAACTTTCGGTTCTTTGTTGTACTATTTTCATTTGTCTATATAAAGTATTTGATTTATATCAATTAAAAATTAATTAATATATAGCAAAGTTTAATAAATTATTTGTTTTTATTTTCATATATATGTATATTTATAATATTTAAATAATTCTTAGAAATTCATTGATTAAATTAGATTATTATAATAGTCATAGCTATAGAGTAAACACAAGTTAGTAATTCAAATTTTTTTAGTATTTTCCCATAAAAGTCAAGTAAATGATTATATCAGTAATTATTATTTTTTTTTTTTTATAATTTAAAAGTTTTTTTTATAGTAACATGAACTTTATTTTTTTATTTAAGATTTAAAATTAATTAAAGTAGAAAAGTAATTTAAAGTCACATACAAAATAATTTATGCTACTAAATGTGTGTAATAATTTCAATATTTAAATCCCAGTAAGCACAAATAAAATTAATTAAATTTCTTCACAAATAATTAAATAATTTTTATTTATTTTAATTTTAATAAAATATAAAATTTACATTATTTAAAAATAAATTACTTATTGTTTAAGGAATCAAAAAAATGTAAATAAAAAAATTATAATAAAGGTGTGGATAAATTTAATTTTTTTTTTAAGGGAAACAGTGGAAAGTTCATTTGGATAGTTGGGGATTTATGACACAATAACCATCCCTGGTTTTAATCAAACTTTACGATGGGACCAACTGTATGGTGATGCTAAGTGGAGTGTTTGTTGAGGTGATCATTAATAAGACTAATAGCTCTGTTTCGCCTTTTGATTTTAAGAAGATTGGATGGATAGCGATACAAGAAGCTCTAAACACTTAGAAGCACCGTCAGCTACCCCAAAAATACTATTCAACTATGTCAATGTTTGTTTTAGCTCAATTCCCAAAATTTTCAAGTCCACTTTATAATACAAAGCCTCTCTCCTTGAATTTAAATGCTCAAAGGAAATACCGTTATTTTTCGAAATATTAGATAGCATTGAGTAGCACTTTATAATTCTTGGATAAGTTTAGCTTACCTTTATTTTTTTTTCTTAAATTCTCTTATGTCCTAAATGTTAAGTGTTATTAAAGTTATTATAATATAATAAAAAATAAACATTCCTTAACTTTCTGCAATACCAGTCTAATTATATTTTAGAATACGGTATAATATGTATTAAAAATATTGTAATGATTTTACAATGAGGAAAAATTAACAATTCTTGCATATTTTGCATATTTTCAGGGGCTAATGTCGAATAATTGAAAATTTGTATCAAAATTGTAAAAATCTTTTCAAGTTAAAAAAAATCTCAAGTTATTTCTTAAGTTTAAGTTAGTTTTAAAATTAATCGTTAAATATGGTTATTAAATATTTAAGATTAACAATTTAATCTATACTTTCAAGATCTAACTATAAATTTACTAGATATTCATTTGAATTTAAAATAATTCTTCCATATAATTGATTTGATGTGATTATTATATTTTAAAATAGTTTAATTTAAATACTGTGGGAAAATGCAAGCTTTTTTAAATTATAATTGATACTTTTTATTATTTAAATATTTTAATTAGGATAATTAGAATAAATGATTAAAATATGAAAGTCCCTTCTAAGAATTGTCTTTACTAATTTTTTTATAAATATAAAAATGACACTATTATTTTATATAAATTAATTATTCATTTTTTCAAACCATTTATGTCTATATGCATTTAAACTATTTTAAATATGTTTCAACCCTAGAATTGACATCTTATAAATTCTATAAGGTACCGGATTCTTCATTATAATTCCACCGGAAAAAATATTTATAAAATCTTAAATTTTAAGTTTAAAATTGTAATTGAATTTTTATTTAAAGTGGTGGTTCATAAAATTGTACATAGTGTGAAATGCAAAAAGACAAAATCACGAAATAATATTTTAATTTTATATAATAGGACACAAACACATGATCATAAAAGAAGAAAGTTGAGCTGGTTGGGTTATACATTAAAAAAATCAGACTATACTTTATCCAATAAAGTCCTTGTGGAACCTATAGAGAAAAAGGAAGGTGGGTAGATTAAGAAATTGTCCTTATGTTAAAAGTCAGTAACAAAAGAAATTATCCTAGCAGGAAAAACCTAGTCAAAAATCAAAAGTCTAGTCCGGAAAAGAATAAGATATATACGGTTTTGTGAGAGCCCTTTGTTTCCAGGGGGTATATTAAAAGAAAAAAAAGCCTTAAGATATATCTGTTTTTAATATCCCGTTCAACGCCATTAACAAATGTCGCTTGCTTTAATAATGCAAGTACCGATGGAGGTGGCCCGGTTGTTAGATGCGAAAGCCCCGGGTTGGAATCCCAGAGAAAGTGAAAAAAAAGATTTTATCTGTTTTCGACTCGACTCAGCTACCATTCATCATTGGGTTCAAACTAATGCTTTTATCAATAGTTAGTAACTATATTTACTTAATATAAAATACATTAATATAACAATATAAACAAATAATTTAATTAAATAATATAACTCACAGATAATTACAAAATAATTACAATATAACAAAAAAGAATTGTACATCTATTGAAAATCTAAGAATGTTCTATATGTTATTAGGCGTAGTACTATCTTATGTTTAAATTGTATGTGGAATTCATTAAGATCAATTCTAATAACACGAATGTAATATGATCCCCTGTTCCAACATACACAAATAAAGACAGGCTTTTAGCCTATAATAGTAGAACATTTAGCACTTAAAAAAAAAAGTAAACAATGCAACAAATTCCTTCAATAATTCAATTAGTAATTCTATTACGTCAAATAATTTATATATATACAATTCCAACCCTTTAAGACGGCATGCTCAATAAAATAATCGGCAAATTAATAAAAAAAAATCTAACAGCTGCTAGTCATTTTATCGTTCATATGGTTTTTCGAATTTATGTCTAAATTATTTTTAAGCTTTAAGGCATTATAATTTTCATATGCAAATACTGCATACACATATTTGCATTTAAATAAATTTTATTAAAAAAGAGTGTTAAATATTTAAGTCACGATTTAATTGAATACTAATATTAAAAAATAAATTTCTCAAAGATGATGAAAATTAAAATATTTTTTTAATTTAATATGATTTCAGTTTTACAAAATAGTAAACAAATTAAATCATATACATATAAACACATATTGATATAAGTATGCATATGTGCATATTATTCATTGGAGTATACTTTCAAATGTAGAAGGTAAAAGGTGTGACCGAATAAAATTTATTATTGTTATAACAGGTAGATGTAATAAAATGAAAAATTCAGGTGAAAATTAAATATTAATAATAAACAAAAACAAAATATTGTAAACAGTCAAGTTCACTGTCGTTTTATTTCATTCGGAAGTTTTTAAAAGTATTCATATTAACCTTATACTGAACACAAGTAGTGAATTAAATTGTAAATTGTATATACATATTAGGTGAAAATATTATAATTACTGCTGCAACACTGTCATATTGTATTGTCATAAATGGAGAGTAACGATAGCTGCATATAAGTATATAGTAGCAATTAACTATTTAACAGTAGATAGATGGTGTATTAAATAGTTTTATTAAAAATATGGCATAGTTACAACTTATAGTAGATCTTTTGAATTGTATGAGAAAAAAAATATTTAATTATTTTTTTTTTTGATTTATATAGTGTAATTTTATATTTTGTAAATTATGTGGATTGTTTTTTTTTTTGTAAATTTGCTTGTATAATATAATTATATAAAACTGAAATATTTGACGTCTTACGAGATATGTATTTTTTGTATTGTAGAGTTGTTATTTTTTTTGGAGAAAGTAATCACTTCATTGTTTTAAAAATTTTACTTTGAGATTTTTACAAGATGACTCTATTTAGTTTTATATGGTAGTATACCTAAATATCCCTTTTTTGAAATTTTATGAATATAATACAAGGATGACATTAAATGCAGTACGAATCAAATAATTCAAGGGTATAATAATCAAACTATTACTTAATTTTTATACATTATTTTATTTACACATACTCGTATTACTCAATATTTGAAAAACTAGAAAATATTTACAAGTAGGAACTTTACAAGGCAATTCAAAACGAGGCTGTTATAGGAATACATGGAAACGTGCAAAGATTATTGAAAAAAAACATTTTTGCTATACATTGTAATTAAATTGATAAATCGGTATGATAAACATATCATCAATTACATCATAAACAAAATGTTTTGTATTAGCTTTTGTAAATTTTTTTTTTTATGAGTGTTTTTTCCTTTATTAGAAGTGGATATATAAGTACATTGCCTAGAAAAATTCCTTATTATACTTTGATTGATTTTTACAACTTATATAGGAATTTTTATCTTTTTTTTAATTTTTGCAACTATTAGAAAAATTTCCTATAAGTTGTTAAAAATATTATCTTTTTGTAACAAATCTTGTTGTTCAACTGTGTTAGGCTAATAAGCCTGTTTGTACGTACATATTGGAACAGGGGGTCATATTATATTCGTGTTATTAGAATTAATTCTATACATACAAATTGAACATGACATAGTACTAGGCCTTATAACATCTACATGGTGGCGCAAAACGACCGATATGGTTCGAACGTTTAATAACTTTTTTATTTAATGGTTAATTATTATTATTTTTTTTTATACAGTATATTAATGGGGAATATATTTAGCTTAAGTAGAAAAATTATATCCCGCAAGTGGTGACCATTTTCGGCTTCGCACATTCGTGCTCTTTCCAGTACATTTTCCATAACTTTTCGTAATTTTTGATCGCTGTTCTGTTGTGTAATGTTCCATTTCCAATTCCCCAAGTTTTCTTCACAAAATTATGAAAAAAAAATAAAATATATAAATAAATTTAAAAAGTTATTAAGCATTCAAACAATATCGGTCGTTTTGCGCCACCCTGTAGAAATGTCTTAGATTTTCAATATAGATACAATTCTATTTGTTATATTTCGTAATAATTTTATATGTAATTTATAAGGTTTTTCTTTATCTGCAAGTTATAATATTCAATTAAATTTATTTTGTATTTGTTTATATTGTTATATTAATGTATTTTTTATTATTAAAGATGTATAATTATTAATTGTTGATTAAGCCATCAACTAAATGCAGACGAAAATCAGATAAAAATTTTTTTCACTTTCATTGGGATTCAAACCCTGGCCATTTACATGAAACTTTGGCATTCTAACCACTAAGTGGCGCAGTTGAGAACTACCAGATGTAAAAATTTCCTATTATGACCCATTAGGGCGGTATCTAGAGAAGGTTTCTGAATCCTAAATTTAATTTTCGGCAAAATATGGTCTAATAATTCTTTTAGAAATAATTTCACAACAGACAGAACACCGCGAGAGAGCGTTTTTGTCACTGATGCGCTGTTTTCGAAATCTCCGTATCCGAAATTCGACGAAGTTATTCGACATATCCATTTCAATGTGCTTTATCGATTGTTAAAAAAGACCCTATTTTCGATGGTTAAAAAAGACCCAATTGTTAAAAAACACCCATCCATTGTTAAAAAACACCTTATTTCATATTTCAAATAAAAAAACCAAGACTTTAAGATATAAAAAACATAAGTAAATTACTTTTAAATTTTTATTTTATAAAAACGAAAAAAATTAGGGAAGAAATGTAATTACGAGTATTCTACAATTCTTAATTGATACGAAGTTTATTATTTTTTAAATATCTTTTTTTTAAATAATTACTTAAGTTCCAATCTTGGGTCAGTTTAATTTTTTTGCTCTACAAATCTTAAATTTAATCTAAAGAATTGTTTTTAAATTTTTTTTGCTTTCAACTATTCTATAATTATTTTAAACAGAATTCCCAAGAGTTCCGCGAACTCTTGTTTTTTAATATTTTAAGATATCATGATATGATGCTAATTATACGTTTTGTTAATTTTAATATTTTTAAAATAATTTTTTTTTTTTTTAGCTAAAATAAAATTAATTTATAATTTTTTTTTAGTTATTAGGTATGACTCATATTAAAATAATAGATTGTTTTTAAAAGAATGTATATATATATATATACAATGTTGACAAATTATTAAAGTACTATAAGATAACAATTTAGTTGCCGTACGAGCATTGTTTTAAAAAATTTTATTTTTTCTATTTAATTCTTTTAAATTTTATTGTCATTTGATTAAATATTAGTAATATGATTACTTACTATTATAAGTAACTATTGTTTCAATATTTTTTTTTTTTTGGTTCTTTGGTAATTTGTACGTCTTTTTCCATGGTTTTCTCAAGGTTTAAAAAAAAAAACTATTGTCTATTGTATAGAGAATGAATTTGTTTTTGTTTTATATTATGTTAGGTTATGTTATTGATTTTATCAAAAAGTTCTAAAATTTAATTTTGTTGTTGGTTTTCTTTTTTTTTTTTTTAATTTTTTTAAGAATATTCAAATTTATTTATTTGTTTTTTAAGTTATGATTAAAATGTTAAACACCTCTTGAGAAAACATTTGTATAGTTAGTAAGTTCATTTCCCTATGACAAATTAATGTTTTTTTTTTGATGTTTTAATATATTTTTCAATTTACAAATTAATTATAATTTTGTTTACTCAAGTAAGTAAGTCATGTAAATATTAGAATTTTTATATTTTAATTTTATTTTTTTTTTTTTTAATATAAAACAAACCTTTAATTGAGACGCTATTGTTAATACAAATGGAATTCAATATAGGAAATGATTAATTTATGATGAATTTATGAATGAATAATAGGGAAATATGTTTAAAATAAATTTTATTATTAAAAATTTATTAATTTATTAAACATTATTAATTTAAAATTATTTATTTATTTATAAGGTACCATTGTAATATTTGCAATGAATAATGCAAGTTTAAAGCCCCTCAGTGATTATGAATAAGTGATATAAATAAGTCCCTCGGATATTATAATTCTGATGAGTTAGCCAAAAGTTTATTCAAGAATGAGACATTCCCCTTTAAGTTTTCAAACATGTGATTTAGTTTTAAATTGCATTCAAACCGAAATTGAAAAGCTGCAAAAATATCTGAAATTCTATTCTAAACCTCATGAAAATATAAAAGGAAAATAATAGATTTTAAACTATATAAGACTTTGCGAAAATCTAAGAAGTATATTAAAGTTTTTTACAAAATCAAAGTGGTATATTTTTGCCAGATTAGTTATATGAATTCGTAAATGTGAATTTTTCAATTAGATGCGATTTTTAAATTAGTTATAAAATTTGAGTTTTGGAAAAAGAGAAAGGATTCTTATAATTATGTTTGTTTTCAATGATTATATTTTTAAAAACTTTGGGTACATATTAAATAGTGAATTTTATAAAAATATAATTATGAATTTTAAATATTTCATAGTTTACAAAGTCATAATTGATTTTAATGTCGTCGGAAAATTTTTGTCTTACACATTCAGGAGATTTTTACTTATTTTTTGAGTCATAAATCATCTGAGAAGATCTAGCCAAGAAGAATATGTAGATAATGAAGATCTTCGAAAAACTACTGATCAAGATCCAATAGTTATAGCAATCAAGTAAAGAAAGTGTTGGTGGAAGGTATTGGTCTCATTCATAGATGATCCCAAAACATCATAGTAAAACAGGAACTGGAATGGAACCCTTAAGAAAAGAGCAATGTTCGAAAACTTAAAAATACATGACATATAACAATAGAGAGATAAATAACACAAATGAACAAGATATGGTCAAAAACCAAATGAATTGCACAAAATAGAAGTAGAAGAAAAGACTTTAAGGAAAGAGCAGTAAAGAAAAAATTTGCAAAAAAAAAGTTCAAGATTTTGTCTGTTAACTGCTAAATGCTTACTAAATGTTTTAATTAACACGATATATGGCCCATTAGATAAAATATACCTCATAAAAAAACCAGATGAAATATTCAACTGTGGTGTTATTATTTTCAAATTATAGCTTTTAATTCAATCTAATGTCAAAAACATTGGTCTAAAGGCGTGTTTATATTGGATCTGCAATAAGTGATAAGAGCGGCGATAAGAAAATAGCCTAGAAAATTATTTTTATTTATTTCTTTATTTATTCTTATTAATAAAATGTATAAATACATATTTATTAATTTGTTTGGGCCGGTTGCCATAAGGGCATGTGGACCAGCTTAAAAAAAACTTAATCTATATATTAATATAATTAATTTATATTCCTATGTTTTCTATTTTTGTGTGTGTTTTATTCTTTGTGACTTTATTTATTTCGTGGTGTTCTAGTAGTTTTATTATTTTGTTAATGCTGGTTTTGCTATTTTCAGTTATTGTTTTTGTGATTGGGTTAGATTCATTGGCCCAGAATCTAAGTGTATTCGGACATTCTAAAAATATGTGTTTTACTGTTACAATAATGTTGCAAAATCGACAAATGGATGGATTTTCTCTGGTTATATATTGTTTATCAAAAAATTATATATGGTTTATTATTAATCATACCGATGCTCCAAAATAAACATCTCTATGAAAATCATGTATATAATTTTCTACCTTATGCTTTTATCAATGCTTTTATCACTTATCGCAGGCTCCAATATACTAAAAAGTAATTTGTAGTAATTTGTGAAAATGTAATTGGCTTATAAAAAGATGCCTTTACAAATCATGATGCCTTCAATTTTTCCATCTGAATATTATGTCATTTCGTAAGAATCTAATTAGATTAGTTGGTACTACTTACTTACGAAACCAACTAGTTAAATGAAAAAAAAACACGTTAAAAAGGTTAAATTTTTTAAACTACAATCAATTAATAAAAATTAGTTTGTTTTATTAAGCAATAAGTTTTACTTGGAAAAATTCAAATGATGTTTAATTTCATCACTACATTTCTCAAAAAAATATATATTATTCTGATTACCTTGTATTATATTAATTTTTAATTCATTAAGATATCAATTGAAACGCATCTCTTAAATATTAGATTTATTTAAATTTTTTACTATTCATTTCATTTATAATTGCATAACCAAAAAACAGATTTCAAAAATTTTAGAAAAATATATACAATGTATATATATGTCAGCAAAGAATATAATCATTTATCTACCATCATCTGCATGATTTATATTACATGAATTGAATTTTAAAATTTAAATAAAGATGTAAGTAAACATCTTTTTACTTTCATTGAAATTTTTTTTACCAGTAAGTTTTTATTTTAATTAATTCTTTTACAAAATGTAAAATAAAAAAGGAAATTATTAATTCTAGTCACGTGAATGACTTTTTAAACTATATATTATTTAAAACAAAACAAGTTAATCAATCTGATGTGTGTGAATCTGATTACAAATCAAAACACTTGTTATACATTAAAGAAAAAAAAATAGAGTCCAGCACTACTATTGACTTCCTGTGATATAATAAGCTATAAACCTAAATTAATTTTTGTGTATACGTTGTTTTTATTTCAAAGGTCACACAATACAATTTTCTGGCTATGTTTTATATGGTGACCTGAATTAAGGCCCTGTGAAAAAAAGCCCCCCAGGGTATTATTTACCGTATTCTCATAGTAATTGAAGACTAAAGCCCCGGGTTTTTATTTCTCTTTTGAGTTGAACTACGACTTCTTTGAGAAAAAAAGCTCCAGGTTGTTGTCGACTTCTTGAGAAATAAAGCTTTGAGTCTCATTAAATATGTAATAAAATTCATTTTTGTATTATTCAAACCTGCAAGATCCCTATTCTCCGAGATTCTATATTAGGAAGCATATTTAAGTTGTCAAAAATCAAAGTTGACCCTTTTTCCAGAGTATTTATGAATTAATGTATGCAAGCCTTTGGTTACAAAATCAGGTTTATATGTATAGTTCGTAGTATAAATGTAATTTATATGTAAAATTGTTATTTGTTTTTAAATTTTGGAAGAAGGGAACCTCTGATTACGATTCCAACTCCAAAATGTGTGTTAATTATTTTTGATATTATAGTTAAAGAAAGTCTCTATATATTCGTATCCGTCTCTGATGTTATATAATTAAAATTAACTTTTTACTAAAAATATATGAAACCATTGTGTTTTTTTTTTTGCAGGTTAAATTGAAATGAGAAATAAAACCCCGGTGCTTTATTCTTTAATTACTATGAGAAATAAGAATCCAGGGAAGGGAGAAGTTGTAGTTCAACTCAAAAGAGAAATAAAATCCTGGGCTTTATTTCACATATTTTGGGCGCTTTATTTTTCAATTACTATGAGAAATAAAAATCCCAGGGCGTTATTTCTCATTAAATGGGCCTTAATTCAGGTCACCGTTTTATATATATATATTATGATTTTTTGGAAATTTTTTTTTTTTTGAAAAATTCCAAAAAAAATAATGGTAAGTACCTAATAAAAAAAAAAAAAAACAAAACCATTGTATTATATAATGAAATTTTTATTTTGATTTTTTTATTAATTGCATCCACCATATAAATTTTCTTGAATGGAAGAAGCTAACAAGTTTGAATATTTATTTTTTAAAGTCGGTGATGTTTAATGAATGCTTTTTTTTAAATCTATATTAAATAAATAATTTATATACTAAAATATATTATATACCTATAAATATAATAATGTATTTTATTTATTTTTATCTTAGTTTAAACTTTTTATTGTAAGTAGTTTAAACTTTTTATTGTATAATGCATTGAAAAATTATGTCATCGAATTTTGATATGAATATTAAATATTCAATGTGAGCATTTAAATATAATTATATCATGGTATCTAGTATCTAGATACTAAATTTTTATACCCGTATGACTATATAGTCAAAGGGTATAATAAATTTGCCATTACGTTTGTGACGCAGAGAAGGAGGGGGGGTAGATATAGACTCAAGTGTATGGATCGGATCAGAATCGAAAAAAAAATCGATTTAGCTATGTATGTCCGTCCGTCCGTCCGCACGATAACTCAAAAACTAAAAGAGCTAGGATCTTGAAATTTTCGCAAATTCGTTTTTTTGCAATAGCCGTCATCGCTATTTAAATCCAGCCATTTTAGTCAATGGGTTCGGGTGGCTGCCATACAACTTCTTTTTTTATATTAGTATTTCTCTGTACCTATTACAGCTACGTGTCTGAAATTTTGGCAAAAGTAGTTTAGTTTTATGGCCAAAGTTTCTGCAAAATTTGGTTGGTCTGTTGCAGTGAGTTCGAGTAGCTGCCATACAACTCCTTCTTTTATATGAGCATTACTCTATACCTATTAAAGCTGGGTGTCTGAAATTTTGCCAAAAATAGTTTAGTTTAATGGCCAAAGTTACTGCAAAATTTGGTTGGTCTACTGCAAAGGGTTCGAGTAGCTGCCATACAACTCCTTCTTTTATATGAGCATTATATTTCACCTAATAAAGCTGGTATGTTTGAAATTTTGCCAAAAGTAATTAATGTTTGTAATAATAATGATATAATGTTTATATAACGGTCGTACGGGTATCCCAGAGTTGACACAGTCTACTCTACTACACTCTTCCTCGTTTTTTATTTTTTTTCTTTTTGTTGTTTATTACTTAACAATTTTAGAATTTATATTTTTAATTTATAAAAAAATTTAATATATATAATGCTAATTAGAATTAATTGTTTTTATTATATAGTTTGGAATATTTTTTATACGTGTTTAAAATAAATTTTTTTATTCAAAAATAATAATTTAATTTATAGGTTTGTTGATTGATTGAATCTTTGTGTATACATAATGTATAAATCATGTTGTTATTTTTAAAGGTTATTAGTAAAGTTTTTGCTAGTTGCTAGTTAAATAAAGTTCTTGCTAGAGTATTCACTTTTAAGTTATCAAGCTATTGTGTATATAAATAATAACAGGACTCACAACAAACCATTTCAATTTCATTTATATTCAAACGCATTTAGGCATAATTATATGGCACCACCAGCATTTTATTTTTTTGACTTCCATAAAGAAAGACAATTTAGAGTGTTTCGTCCTGTATCCAACACTATTGGACTAGACTCCTCAGTAGGTTTGACTAGTGTTGAATGTACTAAGAATGTTAAGACAAAGACAAGTAGAAATTAATTTTTCTGATCTAACAAATGCCTTTATATAAACAGTTATAAACATCATCTGTGAGTTATAATAAATAGATCAAAAATTTTTTCAAAATTTGTTTTTTTTTTAAATTTAATATATTTAATAACAAGCACTTAACATAAAAAATATTATGTATTTTAGATTATACAATCTATAGAAATATTTAGAATTATAATTTCAAAAAAAATTTAATTATTTAAATTTAAATTTAATACAATGGCTAAAAATTTATTAAAATATTCTATGTAAAATAAAATAAAAGCCTTATATTACTTTCGTTAACTTTTGGTAGGAATTAAGAATAAAATTATGTACCGTAGTTTCTTGGAAACTTCATACCTAATATCTAATACCTAACTAAGGATGTATTTGTTGCAAATTTAAGTTAAATTTTTTAATTTTATTAAATTGATTTAAATTATAGTAGAATCTTTCAAAATATTATTTTTTTTATTGTTATATATTTATTTATTTATAAATATTTCAAATTAAAAATGATACCGCAGTGAGCAGACTGCAATATTTTAAAACCAACGGTTACTGGAACCATTATTGGTTAGGATAGTACCTATTAGTAGATTACATCAGCGACTAGAAATATTCACATCAATTCTAAATTCCCTCGTTGAACTTCTACGAAAAATTGGTTACGCTACGAACAAAAAGTTTTAGCGATTCTTAATTCCCTCGTAGACAATCAAATCTGCAATGGCAACTTTGACGTTTGAACTCATTTTTCTAAGTAAAAATAATGATTATTTTTTTCAAATTTGTAGTAGGTACCTAATAATTTTTGAATATTATTTTGAGAAAAAAGTATTTTAAGATTAATTATAAATAAAAAATAGTAAGATTTGTCAGTCCGTTGTTTGACTTTGATGATGATATAATTTTCAACTGACATTAAAATAATCCTAAACACAGTAACATTTGAGAAACAATTAAATGAAATAAATTTTAATTTTTGTACATAATTTTTTATTATTTTGTTTTTTTTCAACAAAAATTCTATCTTTATTTTATTTAAAAATTATCTCGTTAAAAAGTTATGTTGTATATCGTAAAACTAAAATAGTACAAATGTTAGGCACCAGATGTCATACATCTTTTATTGACATTTCGAAATAATCGATTGTTAAATTTTACTTTGACATATGATTCTAATCAAATCAAAAGAAAGAAGAAGTTCAGCAAAATCAGCAATAGAAAAATAAGAAAATTCTTACTGACTATCAAAACATTCCATAGTTTTGATTTTATTTTGCAATTGTTTCTCTAAATTTGTTCAAATATTAATCTAAAGTTTTTTTAATATAATGTATTTAAAGAATTTATATTTTAAAAATATAATATTAATAACTATTTATTCTTAAAAATAACATAATATATAAATAAATTAAAAAAAAAGTAAAAGAATAGAAATGAGTACAAAAATTAATTTGGAAATAGAAAATAGTGTGCGTAATAATATTCCATGGCCTGCATTGCCTCAATCAATAAAATCTGTAAGTTACTCTTATCAATTCTTTAGATAAAATTATCAAGATAACAAATAGAAATAATTAAAAAATTTCTTAGATAATTATGTATTTTAAATTTAAGAACTCATAGAATATATGTAGAAAAAAAAAATTAATACGTGGTACATATACTTAGTAATATAAATATCAAATATGATATAAAATATGTACTTAATAACATTATGTTCCTAATAACAGTCCGGATTATTAATTCATTTTTGTGGTTTCCATAATTTTTTTTTAAGTTTAAGTATATATTGAAAGGTTTCTATATTTGGTAGAATACAAGTTAGTAGGTTTTTAGAATATTTGTTTTCACCTTCATATTAGCCTAGTTACAATAGGTATATTCAATAACGTCATAATTAAGTAAATATTTACTTTTTTTTTTAATTTTTTCAATGTAAACACCTTTTTAAATATTTTCTAATTTTTATTTAGGTCTTGAGAGGTAATCAAAAGGACTATGATCGCTATGTTTTCAATTATAGTTTAAAAAATCAATTACGTTTTCGAGGAAATTTAGGTGAGTTAATTAAACTAGTTATGTGTAAAAACTATATGTGTTCATATATCTATATATATAGTTTTTTTTTAAAACATTGGTATTTATTGTTCTATATAGATAACGTTTTTATTTAATGAACTGATAACATTTTAATTGTAAATTTTTCAATGTATTATTTATTCTTTGATAGTGAGAAAAATATTCCGAAATGAACAACGGTATTATGAGCTATTGGTCGAAAAAAGCATAAATCATTTAAATTTATTCCCTTATCATTTGGCTGATATTGTAACAAAAGGCCTTAGAGTGACACCATTTAATTATTATTTGGATGTAATATGTAATCTATTGAAGAACGATAAAAGTTATGATACTTTACCAAATTTTACGGCTGCAGATTGTATGTATTTTGAAAATGTAAAAAAAATTAATTTTAAAATATTCTTTTTATGAAAAGGTTTAAGAGTTCTTGGAATTGGACGAAATGAATATTTAGCTTTAATATCTGAACTAAAAAATAATACATCAAAAATTTTCAGAAAACCTAATCCAATGCAGTATTTGCCAAAATTTCCCCAAAAAATTAGTATTGAAGAATGGTGGAAAGTAGAAGTTGGATATGTACTTGAAAGCGATATAAAGGTAATGTGATGAACAAAAATGAAGAAAAAATTTGATGATAATTTATTTTTAGTATGTGAATGAAATGGAAAGAAGTTTAATTGATGATTTAATTGATTTTGGATCACAAACAGCTGGAAAATGCGATTATAATATAATACATAGTTTGTATAGAAAAGGTTTAATTTATTTAGATGTGCCAATTAGTGGTGAAGATAAAATATGTATACCACCATTGAAAAACTTTGTGATGAATCGAGTTAGTGGAGATTATTTTGAAAATTTATTATATAAAATTTTCGTTAGTGTTGATGAACATATGACAATGTCTGAATTGGCTAATATGCTTTTAATTGATTTAGATATTGTTAAGCAAGCTGTATCATTATTTTGTCGTTTAGGTTTTGCTAAAAAAAAGCAAGATCCTGAAGAAATTCGAATGAACTTACATGCCAGTTGGTTAAATAAAGAAGTATTGGAAAAAACAAATAATCGGCCAGAAATAACCCCATTAAATTATCATACTGTAGTAAATACTACTGAAAGTGAGAATGGCACAAATATAAATTCACAAGAACAAAATAATAGCAGAAATAACAGTCCAAAATCACAACAAATACAACAAACAAATTATAAAGTAGAAAAAGATAATAATTCAATTGAATATATATCATCAGATGGAAATATTAGTGATTTCAGTTTCACAAATATTCATGCACAATCCATAGAATCCTTAAAAAGTATTACAGTAAAAAGAGAAAATTCTGAAAATGATATAAGTTCTGAAATTGAAGATTTAAGTGAAAATAATACGAATACAAATAATAAAAGTGTTAAAACATTAGAAGTTTTAACGCCAAAAACTGGTAAAAGAGTTGCATTTTTGTTTGATTCTACTTTAACAGCTTTTCTGATGATGGGTAATTTATCGCCTGGTCTTAAAAATCATGCTGTAACAATGTTTGAAGTTGGCAAATTGTGTGACGAAAGTATAGATACATTTTTAGCAGAGCTTGAAAAAGTATCGTTATTAGATGCTGAAGGAGAAGGAGAAGTTAGCAGATATTTTGCACATGCGGTAAAATAAGCGTTAAATTCCTAAAAAGAAAATTAGTAATTAACTTTTTTCACTTAGGTTATATTGAGATCAACCATCATAGCTCTGCGAAATATTTTAAACGGAGGTTTAGATTTATTAAGATTAGAATGTTTAGAAAGTCTTGATTGTAAAACAAGAGATCGCCTGCTAGAAAAGAAGTACAAGTAGGTTTTGTTCATTTTCAATTATTTTCATTTATTCTAAATTTGCAACTGTTTATTTTTTAAAGATTTATCATATCAGCATCACCTCTTAGTGGAGCGATATCTCACCAGTTTAGTATTCCATTTTTTGGTCAATTTTATAAAAGCTCAAATAATTCCCATATTTGGTCTAAATTATTTTATTATCACATATCTGGCTATGGGCCACCAAGTTTACTTTTAATCAAAGGAAGTATTTTAAAAACATTACCACGCCTATTTTTGGGATATGGTAAACTTTTAGTAACACTATTACATACGGAACCGTATGTTATTTGCTCAGAAAATTTTAAGAATATAAATGAACAACTTAAAAATGGCTGTGTCTTAGTCCAAGGTTATGGTATTCGTCAACCAGGTGATATTCGTTATGAAGCATTCCCAATTGATAAAAATGATGTTGGTAAAAAAGAATGGGCAAATCATAAAGCAATTCTAAATTTGAAAGAACATTTAAATTTGGAAAATATATGTGGATATATAACATTTGTAAACACTGGAGTTCCAGATATTGGATGCGAACATTATGAAATAGATGTTAAACTTGAGCGTCCACAAAAAATTAAAAAGAAAAGCATACCAGGAAGTGCTTGTTTAAGTGAAGATTTACAAAAATCTTGCAATAACAACGATTTAAATGAAAACAATAATTGTGATAAAGAAATAAATAGAACGCCTGTTCAATTGTTAACACCCGTTTCACCAAACATTCCAGATTTATTATCTCCGATGGATTCGGAAGTAACTAGTTTTAATCGAAATATAAAATTAAAAGCAGATAATTTAAAAACACCAGATGAAGATTATTTTGCATGTACACCAAAAAATAATTCACCTTCTAATGTATATCGTAGTGATGATTGCAATGAATTATTGGCGAGAGAATTAGCTGGATTAGAAGAAGTTGAAAAAAATTATTGTGAAGGAAGGATAAGAGAATTAGTATCACAAGGTTCTGTTGAAATTCCATTAAAATTAGACGGTGATGAAATGTTAAGTGATAAAGATAAAAACGATTTTGAAAAAATTGAAGATTGCGGTGAACCATGGACTATATTGGATGTCAATTTTGGTGTGCCTCTATTTGATGTTGATTGTAATACAAGAATTTGTGAATATCTTGTGCGTAATCTTTGTACAGAAGAGAAGTAAGTTTACTTTAAAAATATTTATTATTTTAAAATATTCAAAAAATAATTATTTGTTTACTTTTAGTTTAGCACAGTTACCAGAAATTAATTCCAAAATGAATGAAAAATTTATTAATTTTGTTAAACAATGTTTGGTAATTAGGAATATCTTACTAACTTTGAAATTTAAATAATTTAATTTTTCATTTTTAGTATTTTACGGATGAAAATATGGAAGTAGTTAAAATAGGAAAATTATTACCACAACCACGTATTAATTTAGTATTTGAAAATGGTAAAGTTTGCTTTTGGAATGGAAAATAACGCTTTTTTCGAATGTTTGAATTAATTAACGAAACAAAAAAAATATTTAAGCATAAAAATAAATAATCAACTATACTTATATTTAAAATTTTATAAATAAAATATAAAAAGGAAGTCAATATTGCCAAAAAAAAAAAATAAGATAAGAAACTTAAATGAATAAATTAGAAAAAAAGATACTTAATATTAACAAAATAAAGGCAGCGCTTAAAATGCTTTAAGTAGAAGAAAAGAAATTTTAAAATATAACCAAGAATAAACTTTTTTGTAAGATGGTTAATTTTTTTTAAAAAATGCAAATAACTTTTTATTGAACACAGGAAACAAAAAGTTCTTTTGATAGGCAGCAAAATTCAATAATAAGTGTATTAAAATAAAAATGTATTTTAATCAAATAACATTAATGTAAAAATATAAAAAAATGAATAAAAAAAGATAAAACAATGAAAATAAATATGTACCTAATATAGAAAAATTATATTAAATAAATTACGATAAATACATAAAATTTAAAAATTAATATTAAGATGTTTAATTCTTATATTATAAATTAAAGAAAAAAACGTAAATAACAATATCAAGCTTTAAAAAGATGTTTAATTCATTTTTGGGAATTAAATATTTTGTATTTCAATTATTTGCTTATATGTTTATGCAATTATGCTCTAATTTTATACAAATTTTGAATTTTTTTTAATGAATATTTCCATATTAAAAAAAAACATTCACTTTAATTATAATTATTTAATAACTCAAATATGTTTTCAAACAATTTAATCATTCTTACATATCTATTGACAATAATGATAGTTTTTTTTTGGATTTCTTATTTAATTGTAGTTTGCCTTGTAAATATTTATAGTCTTTGTAACTATACAATATTTAAAGAATAAATTTAAAGTTTAATTGTTCAAATAAATTATTTAACTCAAGAGATTTAGCAGATATTTCTATTACAGTTTTTAATGATTGGAGCACTATTTTTCTATTTTTAGCTTGAGTTGCTTGTTATTTAGAATTACACTCTTTTCTATTATAAATATCTAAAATTCAATAATTATTAAAATTAAAAGAAATAAAAAGTCCTTAAAAATTTTTACTTAATTTTCGTATATAGTCATAGAATTAATTTATTTGAAATATATTTTTTTCTGCTTTATCAGAATTAAAAATTTAAACGTCCATGTAAATAATAAAAAAAAATAAATTAAAATTATTAAGTAATTACATTCAACTGAATAAATGTTTTAGAAAATATATATTAAGATTTAAGTCATTCATCATCAATAGCGAAAAGCTTAGTGAAGAAAAAAAATACTGAAAAAATAAATAGAGCATCGATTTTTTTGTTTTATTAATTTTTATTAATCTTTTTTTTTTTTTTTTAAATTGTTTGTTAATTTTTTTTTTATTATTTATAATTACATTATTTCATTGTTTTTTTTTTTTACAAATTAAAATAAAATGAATTTCATATAATTCATTTTCAATTAACTTTCTATTTTTGTTCCTTAAATACTTAAATATATGAATTTAATTAAAATTTTTAAAATAGCTAATTATTAGTTATTCCACTAAAATTATTAATTAATTAATTCTTAAAATTTTTTATCATTTTGTTGTAATTATATTTATAAATTTTAATTTTTTATTTACAATATGAAAAAATTATAAAAGAAATTTTAATAATTAATTTTATAAATAAATATATAAACATATACATATATATATTTTATAAATTCAGAAATAAATGATTTATAATTTTAATTATTAAATTAAAAAAATTATTAAAAAATTAAAATTAAAGAGAATGTGTATTTGTTTACATAATGCTATTAAATAAAAAATAAAATTAATTTAAATATGTATATATAATAAATAAAAGTTGTTTTATTTTAATTGCTCTCCATTTGTTTAATTTTAAATTGTAGGGCATTTATTTTTTGTTTTGTAATGAAAAAATCGTAAAAACGTAAACTCATTTTTCAATTTCAAAAAACAAAACAATTCTATATAATTATACGATTTAAGATGTAAATATATACTTAAATTTATTTAAAATATGGGATATTTAATATATAGTTTAATGAGCAATGATGTTGCTGGGACAAATTAATATTCTTTTTTAATATTGATTCTTTATTAAACTGAAGCTGAAGAGCTTAATGTAAAAATTCCTTAAAAATTTTAGGATTTGGAAAGGGTTAACAATGTTAATATGTTAAATGTTAATTGGTGGAGTTTGTGAAAATAACTATTGAGTTTTATTTTATTTGCTCAAAGTAATATTTGTTTAATATTTCATATTATTTTCAAAACAGAAATATGGAAGCATAAATACTATTGAATAATTTTTTTTAAACCATATACAACAGTTTCAAATAGCAGAAATATTTATTTTGGACAACGTAACTATTCACGTACCGAGACATTTTAATATTTAATCTATGTACCAATAGAAATTTGAATATCAAAAGACATCATATTGGTTTAAAAATTTAAAACTGCATTTTCATTCTTTTGAACATATGCACTGCATATTATCTTTTGGAAGAAATGTTGATTTTTAAAATAATTTTTTTTTTATTCATTTTTAAAACTTCATAATAAAGGATTTTTTTTTTAATTTTTACTTATAGTAGAAATTGGAAGAGATTTTTTGTGAATTAAAAGGGAAATGAAAAGATCGAAGCTTTATTTTAGGCAAAAACACTTAAAATATACAATAATAGCAATTTAAATTAAATTCAATATATTACTATTTCTGTTAAATCAAATTATCTATTTATTAGAGAGTATTTATGATTACGGATCTACTTTTATTTCAAATGTGATTAATCTAATTATAAAACATATTTAAGATATTTTTGTTTTAAAGGAAGGCACTAAAATTGCATTTCATAAGCAAAATTTTGTACTGTGGGGATTTTAAAAAAAAATTTGTTTTTTGTGTTTTGTTTATATTTTTTTGTTGTTTTTTTCTTTCTATTTCTTAAAATTTATAATATATTACATAATAATTGGTCTATTATTTAATTATATAAGAATAAAAAAAAATTATTCTATTATATTATATATAACATTAAATTTCCCTAATACTTAATACTAATTATTCAAAAAAAAAAAAAAAAAAATAAATAAATCATTTTTAACAAAGATTAAGTAAAGTTATTAATTATTTTAATAATTATATTATTAATAATTATAATTATTAAAATTATTATTAATAAATAATAATTATAATTATATATTATTAATGTCCTAATCAAATTGAAATTTTGAGTCATGATTTGTTTAAAATTTGGTTTTTTTTATAAATATAAATCTGTTTAATTCTTTTATTATTTTAATGTTAAGAAACCTCTTGTTATTGTTCTTTTAAAGTATTGTGAATAATGATATGTTTCTATCCGATTGAATTCAAGAAAGATTGTAATGTAAGATCTTATAAAATTTATTAAAAATTAAGGGCTCTTTTTCAATTCATTCAATTTTAAAGTTAGTTCTCTAAAGAACTATTACTGAAATTAAGCAATTTAAGTGTTTACAAAACATGAATCTTTTTGTAAATTTAGTTGAAATTTTTGTTTTATTGCACAAACTACAATTAATAAAAAAAATTATTGTATAATAAAATTTTTCTACAACCAATATGAGAGTTCATTTTGAAATCTAAATTCGTTTCATCAAATGATGAAATAATTATTATGAATTTATCAAAATTAAATATTAAACAAATCATTTTCTATAATTATTTCAATTTTACTATAATAATAATTTTAAATATTTATTTCATATTTTTTTATGTATATATATCTTAAAAACTTATACAATATATTTTTTTTTTGAATTATATTTTGTTTAATTTTTTTTTTTTTTTAAATTTTATATTTAATATATTTTCATTTAAAAAATTCTATACCACAATAATGACGAGATTTCTAATGCTGATCGTTTAGCACTATTTAATAGAATTTTTATTATATTAATATCATATCATATTTTCTTTCTAGATTCACTTAAATACAGGACCCAATAAACAATTGCAAAAACTAAAAAACTTAATGGAAATAATACCAATGATATTTGATCTAATTTACCACGTTGTGATCCAGCATATAATAATGCATATTCAGCAACATTACGAAATCTGTAAAAGCTTTTTGATAATTTTTATAATATTAATTATTTTATATTTTTATAAATTTGTCTTTTTGAACATTTAAATATAAAGTTATTTATTTTTCAATTTATTAAATTAAATAAATTAACTTTATTTAAACACCAAACATTGAAATATTGAAATTGTTTTTTTTTTTTTATGTTAATATATGAACATTAATAATTAATAAATACTAAGATTTTCAGATTAAATTAATAATTAATATAAAAAGTTTAATGATTGCAAAGCACATATATACAATATAATAAATAGAATCTTTTAATTCTGTTGAAAAATTTATTTACATAAGCGTTACAAAACTACACAATCTTAAATTTTCCTCTTTGTGTGCTACAATTGCTATTAGATAGTTTTGAAAGGAAATTTATTTTTGAGGAAATAGGCAAGTTTTGCCAGTTATCTGTTCCGAAACCTTAAACTTAAGTGTTCTTACTTACTTAAGAGACTGATTAAGCCTCTATGGTTTCTATAGAGCTACTTAAGTGAACAACGAAAATAAATATATAGGGAGTTTACAAATTTAAAAGGACATTGTTTTTTTTTTTTTTTACGAGAGAATGGAAAGATTGAAAGCCACTCATTGATACTCTGCGGCGTTTCTTTGGGTAGTGTGCGATTTTAACACACCAGAACAACACCCTTTTTGAGCCAAACTTTAGGAGGGAACCTGTGATACAAATTTACAGTTTGGCTACAGGGATGGGGACATGGAAAGAATTAGTATTTTGGTGGAAGATATTTGAGATTTCTGGATTATGGGGGATGTGGTAAAATTGCATGTGATATTTAGAAGTAACATGTTAATGTTCTTCTTAAATTTAGCTAAATCGTAAACATATGCATTATCAACTTTGGAGAACACATTTGGTGGAATATGGTCCATAGACGTGATGAGCGCATGACAAACGAATTTCAATAAGCCGTGTTACGCCATATGATTAGCTCAATTGTGTAAGGATGAGCATCTGTTGCCCTCCTTATTTCAATTATTTCAATTTGGAAAATCTTAAGTAGAGCCATAAGTTGTTTGTATATTATACGACTTATCCAAAAAGATCATTTATTTATACGTGTGTTAGTTCGCCGTTTGTATAAATTTCTTTATTATTATAAGTTGTACGTTATTTTATAGCGAACTATTTAAATTTTTTTATTAAAAAGGTAACGGCTCGAAAGGTTGGGATAAAAAGTTTAAAAAAGCATTGGCATGGCAGTGCTCTATATAAAATATTTTTAAAAGATTTAAAATGCATAAAGTCAAAAGTTAATTAATTATTAAATGATATTGATCAGCGTCTTTACAAAAAAACCAAAAATAAAAAATAATCTATTATAAAATAAAAAAAAAAACAAAAATACAAAAAAAGCATCAACAAATTCCTATCATTAATCAATTTAAACCTTAGAATTTGTTAATTTTTAAGTTTTTATTATATAACATATAAGTACTTACAATAAGCAGACAACATCTATAATAATATTATATTGTTTTATTATATATACAATGGATACCTTCTACGATTTCCTGTACCACGATCTGAACTATTCCCACTAATATCTTCATTTGATTGAGACTGTTGTGATGTTGATTGACGTTGTTGTTGTTGATCTGTTTGATTTATTTGTAATTGATTTGTTGTACCAGTTTCTGCATTACGTATTGTTATTTCTGGTGGTTTTGGTTTATTTTCTGGATTAATACGATTTAAATTAAACATTCTGGCTGCATGATCAATACCATTTTTCCGTTGTGTAAATGTTGTCATCTTAAATTATTAAAAAAAAAAAAAAAAAAAAAAAAAAATAGAAAACACAAGTAGGTAATTAATTTTAAAATTGGATGTAGGTAGTTATGATTACTTTGATGATTGTATATTAGAAAAAATGTGTGTTGGAAACAAAAAAAAGAAATATAAATAATTTTTTTTTTTTTTATTTTATTTATTACCGGTGTTTCTGAACTCATTCCACTTGCTGATAGATTTATTGGTGCTGATACCATTGATGAAATTGCTTTTGATGTTCTCCAATGTTTATCATATCGAATACCAAATAGAACGATGAAATATTCCATCAAAGCAAGGAACACAAATAATGTACAGGATATTAGCCACACCTTTGAAACGAAACAAAATTAATATGATAGAAAAAGATAGAAAATGTTATACAAAAAAAACAAAAAAAAAAATAATAATTGTAATTTTTTTTAAATTACATGGTCATGCATGAGCATTGAAAAAAAAAAGTTACTCCTAGTTTTTGTATTACATGCTATAATACTTCTTTGTCTTTAGTTCATCGCACACAAAGTCAAATCCAATTATTATTTTATAATTATTGTTTTTTTTTTTGGTTTTTTGTTGGGTTGGGAAGAAGAGATAAACTATTGTTTTATTAATATACTTAATTCATCATTTTTATTCTGGTTTTTGTTTTTGTTGTTTTTTTTTATATTAAATATATAGACTATAAACTGCATTTTACTTAAGTAATTGGTAATTAAATATGACTATATAGTTTCTAAAATGAACTTGAATAACAGGAAGGACACGTTTTTTTATTTTATTGTTTTTTTTAATATAGATTGTATATTGTAATGTATTATGAGTGTTAAAATATGTATATAATAAGATATGATACGTGTTGCAGGATAATTATTTCTATTTTTAGAAATTTAGAATTTATATAAATTTAATTTTATGTATCGTTATTTAAATAAAGGAATTAAATTTTTGAATAAATAAATAATAAAGATATTTTTAGTTACAAAATTTTGGAGTTTGGTTTTATTTATATTATTTTTAAAATATCTGAAAAGGAAAGGCTTAATCACTTACTTATCACACTGTATGTGGTAGGGGACTGTTCATAAATAAATGAATAAAAACATTTAATAAACGAATCAAATGTAGTAATACGATTTATTCATAAATGATAATGCAATTTTTTAAAATCATCAGTTACTGGGACCGTTTTATCTGTATAAAATTACAGCTATACCACCTATTAATAAAGGTTAAAATCGATATATCAAATAACAGCCGAAAAGTATGCAATTAATCGATTATCGTTACTTAAATAAAATTAAATAGATTTAATTTTATTTTAATTTATAAGATACATAATTTAACATAAAAAAAGTCAAAATATTTTTAAATGCTAAAATTAAAACAACATTGCTTTGTAGATTAAAATATTTATAAGACAGTAAAATAAAAAAAATTAAAGTTTATTTAACCTGAAAAGTGGTCTCGATGGAATATTGGTTAATTACACGGCGTATAAATCGAGGGAGTGCTGGGTGATCATCGCACAAACAAGCAGACGGAATTATTAAAGAAAATAATATGTTCTTTTTTTATTGCAATTTATAAGTTCAAAGTTACATTTTATTAATTAAGAATTTTGATGGAAATATAATTAGAACACCATTGGGATTTAAAACCCCACCCGTGTTTTAAATTTTAGTGGTTTTTCTTCTATTTTTAAAAAATTTTTGGAAAACAAAAAATCTTTATATAGAATATTCATTTAATATGTTGAAATAAAAAAAAATATTCCATATTTTATAATAATAATTGTATTTCAATATATAACAAATATTTATTATAAATCAAAAAAAAATATGCAAAATTAACTTAAACAGATATGTTATACTGTGCAGAGAAGAGTTCAAAATTTTTAGGAATCCCAACGAAAAGTGTAATTAGATTAGGGTTTGAAAAAATAAAAAGCTATGCACAAACAGACTAGAACGAATATAAGATATCTCCATCCCCTAAAAATATATAAATCCATCCATCTAAAACTTGCAAATAGCATAGAAAATATCTTTGGATCTACCTTTGTTGATAAAACAACTTGTTATTTTGGCTTAAAACTGCGTATGTAGGAACTAATCAAGTTTGAAAAACTATAGAATTCTTATAACAACTCTCATGAATATTTGTTTTAATACATAACTCAAACCAAAATATTTACTTGAAGTTTGATTAGAAAAAAATCGCTTTGATTAAGATCTCTTAAGATTAATAACTTTAATATCTCTACTATTATTTTTTCTACACTCTTATAATGTACATAAGATTTTATTGCATTGGATTATCTTATTGGATGTTATTTTTAGATAGGACCTTTCACAAGCATTTCTTGTAAAAGTTTTTTCTTAATTCAATAGTTTTAAAATTAAAAAAGTTTTTATCTAAGAATATAAAAACTTTGATAATCAAAACTAAGTGAAGCCCATGCGAAACTATAAAAACTGATTTTTACACATACAGCGAAACTAAATTATTTTTTTTACAAATACCATTTAAATTCATCAGTTATTTTATTTTTCAGTCATCTGGTTTAGAAAATTCTTATTAATATCTAATAAATTTAGGTTTTAAAATCTGAAGCTATAAATTTTCCACTCAACTAAATTTTTTAAGAATTAATATTTCCAAAATTGTAATTTAATATTATATTTAATTAAAGTACATATTTGATTTAAGAAGCCTTAATGCCAAATAGTCAAATAGACAAAGCACTATAATAATATCAGTTAATATTTACTATTGTCCTGGTACTAATTATAAATAAATAAATAAATAAATAAATAAAATATTATTTATTTATTTATCGAATATTAAATAAGAACTTTAATTTATTAAACTGCTTGTATTTTTTTGAAGATAAAAAATTAATTTTGAATAAAAAAGAGAATTAATCGTTTCGATATAATCGATTATAAGCAAAGATCTAACACTTGATTAACACAGTATAATCACATCCATTAATAAAGTTTATAAGATTAACGGTACCGACCATAACTCAAATCTGTCAAAAAGACATTTTTAAAAATTTTTTTGACAGTTTGATTTGGTTTAAAATTTATTAAGTAAAATTTATATTACTATTATGTATTTATATTAATATTATTTCAGTTTTTTTCATATGTATACTTGTAAAATTTAATTTTAAATAAGAGATCATATTATATTTCTGATCAATTGCTATTTAATATATTTATTTATTTATTTATTTTTGTATATAATCCTCAATTAGTCTTTCCTTCACAGGTGTGGCATAAATATTTATTTTATATTATAGTATAAACTATTACGATATCAATTATAAATTATATTTTTTTTATTGGATTTCATCTGACCAGGATTTAAATGGAGAGCTATAAGTTGTAAATATAAAAAACGCTATTTCATTAATTAAATAATTTTTTAAAATTTTAATATTAATTGTACTTTGAAAGAAGTTTCTAACTATAATCTTTAAAAATAAAAGAATTTTTTTAAGTCTAAAAAGCAAGATAATGCAGATATTGACAACGAAAATTGTAACAATTTATAAAATAATTTGAAATCAACAATTTTGTATAAATTGTTCCAAATTTAAAAATTTTCTAATTTTATTATAAGCATAAATTAAACTTTCTTCATAAAAATACGTATATAGGTCTGTAGGTTTTAAAAACCTTTTATTTTTAACTAGAATATAATTAAATAAAATATTAATTGCGTTTTTTCTTTGTTACACAAAAGAATATTTTCAAATTAATTTAAACATAGTTTAATGCAATTTAACAATGAATATTACATTGTATGTAATATGAAAGTGTAATTAATTTGAACAATTAAAGCAATTTAGTAAAGTTCTAAGTACATATATAAATACAAACTAATAAAGTTAACTAGTTATTATGTGATATTAAATAGTTAATTGTTTGAATATTTTTTTTTTAATTTTTCTTATTAAATTTTTTTAATTTAAATTTTATTATATAATAAATTAAAAGTTCAAAATCTTTATGACTATTTTTAAAATAACAAGTATAACTATCATATAGTTTTGTATTAAAACATAAAAATTGAAATTGAATTTATAATGTTATAAGTCAAGGATTATAGTTAATTTTCTACATTTATGTATATATATATATAGTATATAAACATTTTTTTCCTTAGCACGGCATCTTCTGCTGTCGAAACATTAGTAAATACATAGTGCATTATATATAAAGAGTGCATTGTTTAAATTGCACGCGAATATAAATAAAATGAGAATAGGAAATAATAAACATAAAAAATAATATTTCTTATAAAAATTATATAAAAAGAAAACAATTTTTCAATTTTGTTTTAAAGGTAGTTTTTGGGTGTCCTTTTTTATGTATTTTGCATAATTTTAGGCAAATTAGTGTAACTTAAGGAGTTTAACTTTTGCAGCTTTTTAATCAATGAGACAATAAAATCACAAAAACAACACGTAATTCCTTAAAATGTGATTTTAATTTAAGTTAAGTAATTAAAATTAAGTTTAAAAAGATGAGATTCAATATACAGTAGCAATATTCGGCGTTTACTACTTTCTTCCAGTTATTATAATGAGAAATATATCAGAAAAAATTTGGGCCAAATGTCATAACTCCGCGGGTCATAATCCCATTGATTTACTTACAAATTACAAATCAATACTAAAATACTGGTAGATAACAAATTGCTGTGATTGTTGTTTTGATATGGGGGTAGCATGTGCCATCCTAACACGTAGGCTTTGCGGCCCGTTGTGCACCCATTTTCAATATTTGGTATCAATTTATAAGTAATATTAGTTATTTTGTTTATGTTATATATTTGTATACTTTAAATTATATTTGGTCACCATGGCGATTTGTAAAGAAACATTTTGTTTCAATTAAAAAAATTCGTGACTCGTATGGAAATCGAATCCGCACCCCCTCGATTAGTGGGAAAAATGCTTTTTGCCTCAGAGGGTTACCCCAGATAACAAATTACGCATAATATTTTCAGGGTTTTGTACGAATTTATATGGATTTATTTATATGTGCTTGGGGGACCTTTTATTAAAAAAAAAAAGCCTAAAATCCTCAGGGCCATCTGAACCAAATTAAGACTTTTGTCCTTTGTCGAATCATTCTATCCTAAATTAAAATTTTGTGTATCATTTTTGTAGGTCAGATCATTAAAAAAACTACAAATATTATTATGCTGTGATGTCCCAATAATTCATATAGTTGTGACTAACAACCAGTAGGATATAATCGCAAAATTGGATTTGGGAATAATTACCTCCTATTAATGAGACCCTAGCTAGACTCAAAGGGTATTTTAGCCTGGAAAGGGGGTATAATACGTCGCCAATATTTGATTAAATTTTATATATAACAAAACTTTACAATTTATCTAGTTCTCTTTAAATAATTAGCTATTAAATATTGTAAAAATATGCTAAAATTGTTAAAAGGGAAAAAATTTCATTGCTTATAAATATTATAAATAATTTATTATAATTTATTAATCATTTTTTTAATTATTTATAAATAAAAATTCAAAAATATATTTAATAATTCACTTACTTCAAGACATTTAAGCTCAAGTGCATCCGGTGAATTATTTCTAACTGTATCAAACATGGTAATTAATGATAATAATGTTGTAACTAATAATACCATACGTCCTGGTACAACTTCTGGTACAACTACAAAACTACCCCATGACATCGATACAAATAATGTTGATGGTAAATAATTTTCTAATAAATAACTTTTTACTTCGCGTGATAATGTTATTTCTAAACGAGCTGATGCATGATCACCTATATACAAATTTTTTAAAATATTTAAAAATTACAACAAAAAAAAAAAAAAAATAAAAAAATTAGTTTAAAAACAATTTGTATAAAATTTGTTAATAATAATAATTTTTATTAATTAATTTAAATATTAAATTTACTTTAATATTAGTTTTATTTTATTATAAGTATTTATTAGATGAATGCTTATGCAATAAAAATTAATGTTATTTAATTATTAAAGAATAAAGAAGATATTAAAATTTTAATAGCTGTCACTTAATTAATATAACTTATCGCTTATCTAATAATCAAATAATAATTTTTATCAATGGCTATAATAAACGGTATGTATTGATCTACCAAAAATTGGAACTTGAGATTTTTGCAAATATTAAATACTAAGGTGCGCTCAGAAACTCAAAAATCGTGTTATTTTTGTCAATTGCGTCTTTGTGTGTCTCTCTCTGTCTGTGCTGATAGATAATTTTAATTTTTGTGTGTTAAGGGAAACTTTCGAAATCTTGGAAATTATTAACGAAATACCGAATTCCTATAGCTCAATTAAATAGCGTTCTATTGCATTGTTAGAAACTATTACGTATTTAAGTATAAAATACTTTGAAAGAAATTTCTTATTACGTTTTTCCTGTAATAGCGGTTCGTTCTGTTGTGGACATAGCATGCATTTTTGATAAGTATTTGTTGCTTTGAAACCATATTTTATAAAATTATTCACTTATCAAAAAAATTGTGTTTTGAATTATTTGATAAGTAATAAGTGATTAATTAGTGCAATAGGGCTCAGCTTATATTATCGAATCTTATATTAACCACAAATAAAACTAATATTAAAAAATTTTGAATTTCAAAATACAAGTAATTTTCAAAATATTTAAATTTAATTTTTTAATAAAATATATTTATATATAAATATTATTAACCTGTATCTATTGAATGTATTTATTTTGTATATTTATTTTTGGCAAATTTTGCATCAAAAAACACGTTGACCAAATAATTAAAAAAAAAGTTTTATACAAAATTAACATGCAATTGTGCAATTTTTTTTTTTTTTTTTTTTTTTTGCATAACACGACAGTTAGAGTTTCAAATCAAACAACATTTATACACATACACATTTTTATTTTGTTTTTGTGGTGAATTCGTGAGATTTAAACAAAATTAAATATAAAATATGAAAAGAAAGAAAAGAAAATAAATTTTTTAAAAAATTTTTATTTCCATCAAAAATATTTTTGGTTATGCTGAAAAAAATTCTACAAAAAAACAAAATAACATTTTCATTTATTTTCAAAAAATTTATTAAATTAATTTAATAAATAAAAAATTTTGAAAACAAAATTCTGACTGAAGAACAGAAAAATTGGTGCAAATATTAATTTACTTGGTTTTTTAATAATTTTAATGCAGAAGATTACGTGACAGTTGTGTGAATTGAGTTCGGTAAAAGTAATAAGACATAGGTGGAAGCTGAAAAACAAGCAAAACAACTATGACCCAATGAAAACTTCAAAACCGATATTTAACCATATTTCATAAATCATTTTTTATGGTTGTTTACGTACCTACTTGTCAAAATGTCAAAATGTATTATATGTCAAAATTAAAATAAATCGTTAGATTCGAAAAATTTTACTTTTATATTTTACATTTATTTTACATTTGATATTAAATTCCTTCTTTAATTTTTTTGTAAAAAATATTTTTAAAAACAAAAAACAACATAATTTGTGTACTACATGTAATCAAATTTTGAATTTAAAAAATGTATTTGTCAAAATTTAATGTTAAAAGCGTAAAAAGCAAGCGACTAATTTAAAATTCAATTAAAAATTTTGCAGACATTATTCGCTTTGTTTATTGGGCCTAGTTAAATAAGAAATAATGTATTTTAGTGCAGACGTCAAAACGAAAGAAGCAAGCGAAGCATGCAAAGCGTTCATTGGGGGTTCACCTTAAGTGTCACAAAGCGTTGAAAATTCGAGCGATTTTCAAACTAAAATTATTCTTCATAATTATAAAGAAATAAGTAATCCGCGACCGGTAATTTTGTGCCGATTAAGCCGATTAATTTGTATGATGACGATGATATGAATAAGACAATTCAATACAATAAATCAATGCTATATATACCAAAAAGTTTAATGATTTTATATGAAAATATGATATGAAAAAAACTCCCGAAGTCAAAAGTCCAAAAAAGGTACTACATAAAATGAAGTATTTAAAATTTGGGATCAAAACAAAAAGTTATTAAATTCGTAAAATTTGTGAAAATCGTAAATTACCCCTTTTACCATTATTTAAATTTCGTAACCAACTTAAAAGTCGCTTCTAATTTAAACATTGGAATAAACGAATCCATAAATTGTTACTTTGTAAAAAAGGACAACTTTGATTCTTCTAAGAAGCTTATTCACATTATTTCGAACAATATGTATAAAAATAGAGCTGAAAGTTTGATTTCAGTATTTGGTATTGGACACAACTCCATTTTGCCTAAAAATATGCAATTTCACATTTCCATTTCCAGTGTGATTCTCATTGAACAAGAAACATTTTAAATTACTCAAAAAAACAACTAAGGGAATTAATGTAAAAGAAATAATGTTCTATAAATCTACATTGCAACACCCTCTTTAAATTGATTATTTATTAAAAAACCAAGTTAAAAAAAAGAAACATAAAAAACTTTACTTCAAATAATTAATAGCAATCATATAGCCAATTATGAATATTAACTCAATGCAAAATTTAAAAATATTTCAATTCATACCGTCTCCATAATTTACAATGTGCGGTTGATGCTCTGTAGTAAACGATACAACATATTTTGGAAGCCGAAAGAAACCATCGCCAAAATCATTTGGAAATGTTATTGCTTGACCGGGTTTCCATCGAAACATCATTTCATGATTTGAATATTTATCTAAATTATTGTTTTTTTTTATATTTCAAATTAAAATTTGAAAATTAATTAATTAAAATTTAATTGCAAATAAATTTACTTACAACTACTGAAATCTACAGGACATTTCTGTACATCTAACGGGTACAGTACAAAGTCCATATCACATTTTATTATTATTGTAGCACTGTATTCAGATTCAAATAATTGATATGATATTAATTTTATTTATCTTATTTTAGTGTTTCAAGTAATTAAAAAAAAACTTACCCTATACTAAGAGCGATTGTACTATTATGATAAAGTCGTAAACTAGATATTTCTTCGAATAATTTCATTAAGCGCATTTCTCTTAATTGTCTAATATACAAATCAGGTACCTAAAAAATAAAATTTTTTATTTCAATATTATTATAAAATATATTATTTTTTTTTAATTTCAAAAAATTCTTTAAAATCACACATATATTCTATAACAATGAGGAGTACATTGAAGAAACTTTCACGGTTCAAGGACTAGCTCCTGAGCATTTTATTATGTTGGATGAATATAGGGTTATTTTACCATGCAGGGACGGTAAAATGGATTTGAAATGATAAAAATTGCACCATGGTTTCGGATTGTGAAGCTTCAGAAGGAGCAATGGACAAATGAGCACATTTCCCAGACCAATAAATTTTAATTTTGGAATGAGCACCTCCCACACACCTCCAAATAACTAGAGTGAAATATAAACATATTTTCGAAAATGATTTATTTATTTATAAGTTTAACCATAAAGTAACATATAATATAGAGTATTCACGTAGAGTAAAATTTTTTTACCAATTTTTTTAAAAAATATTTTTCGTTTTTACTCAGTACTCAAAAATTATTCTCATAACAATTATTTTTACTTAAAAATTGAGAATAATTTGTTTTTAAACTCATAAATAAAAAAAAATTCTTCTCAATTTCTTGTTTTGAGTATTTATTAATATGTATACCTTTAAAAAACTATATGAAGGGTATATACATACATACATACATATTTATTTTTATACATTATTCTTCTTATTCCATATAAAAGTATGAAAAGCTAAATCTATACTGCATGCATAGTGTATAGGTATATTAACACATATAAAATATTTAAGGTCTTTTTACTTTTTTTTCGTTACTTTGATTTGAAATTAAAAAAACTAAATAGAGATTTTACATCTTTTATTGATGCATGTGTGAAATATGAAATTAAAACAGCTAAGTGTATTTTTCGTTCTTCTTGTAAATCAAAATAGAAAAATTTATTTTCATATTTATTATTTGTAACTTTTGATATTAATGTTGAATGAATGTGCGACAGACAAGCTTATTATTAAAAGTTGTATGGCTTGTAAAATCATAAATAATCTTATCATTTTAATAAGTATATAAGAATTTTACGTTTAAGAAGAATTTAGTTCGTTATTTTGATTGACTCAAAATTTTTTTTTTAAATTTAAATGGACATGAAAGGTAAAAATATAAAATTTAATAAAATTTCAATATTTTTTTAAATAATTCTGTTTTATTATTAATTCTTAAGTTAGTTAATAAAGGAAAAAGCCAAATGGAATAAGTATTGCATTACATTATTGAAAAATATATAAAAAAGCTTTAATATTTTATATTCCATTCGGCATAAAAAACCCTTATAGCAAAAAAAAAATATAATATAAAATATGTACATAGGTATAAACAAAACAAAACAATTCATTGACTAAAAAAAATTATCGAAAACAAACAAAAATATTCATTAACTTAAATTTAGTTATTTACATTCCATATTTACAAAATTATATTATGATTAGGTACTTCAATCGTGTTCATCCAATTTTCTCGTTCATGAAAAGAAAATAATATAGGTATCAAGTAAATTATTCAAAAAATAAAAATTATTTTAATAAATTAGTATTACAAATTACATACAAAAATTTATTTGCTAAAACTATAATGAGAAAATTTTTTTAAAACACAGACAAATAGACAGACAGACGTACAAACATATGCAGACAGACGGACGGAAATAAACAGACAAATAGACAGACAGACGGATATTATGAAATATATTAAAAATAAGTTAGGCATTTAATATTTTAATTTTACTTTGATTACTCTCAGCTTTTTTTTCGTCATTTTTTAAAAGCTTTTCCCTTAACCATTTTGCTTGCTTTTTTAGCAAAAGATTAATTAGTAACTCTAAAAACTTTATTTTATGCGTGTAGCATTCATCATTTTCCCTAAACCATGTAGGATTTATCAGATATATGATAATTTATCAGATTTTTTTGTGGCTTCTAAACAACAAGTTATACCTCGTAATTACACGACATTTTGGGGGATATGAAAAAAATTTTTTAACTGGAAATTCAAATTTTGTAAAAAAAAAAATTTCGTAAAAATATGTAATTACTTTAATAGTGATAACTTGTCATGTAGCGAATGTTATTTTTCTTTTTTAATTGCTTTTGTCTAAAATATAATACTTATTCTAATAGAAAATTTATAAATTAATACTTACATGTAAATTTTGTTCCTCAATTTTTTTAATTCAAATTTTAGTACTTAATAATATGTTCATAAAAAAATAAACACTTGACACTTTTAAAAATGCACGCCTTTATTAAATTGATTATAATTCTTAATATCAAAATAAGAATACATAAAAAATACATCAAAAAAAAAATAGAGAAAAATATCACATAAAAAAAGTTACATTTACAAAAAAATATGTACACACATACATTTTTCGTAACATTCATAAAAATATGCATAAAAATGTAAATATGTGAATATGTACATACATATACATAATACATATACTCTTCATATAATATCATAATATTCAAATTATGAAGAATTTTTTTTTTTTCTAGAGCTTAAAAAAAATTCTTCTCAATTTTTAAGTAAAAATATTTGAGTTTTAAAATGAATTTTGAGTGTTGAGTAAAAATGGGACGGGATATTGAGTATAATGGGACGGGATTTTTAAAAAGAAATGACTAACGAATTTTGTTCTACGTGAATACTCTATATATATGTTACTTTATGGTTTAACTCAAACTTTACCAAATTTTAACAATTAGTTATATACAACATTAAAAAAATAATTAAGATTATGAATTAAGTTACAATTTCATATATATCTTAAATTCAAATTTTAGTTAACAATAAAAAAAATTAAATATATATAAAAAGAAAGATTTTATATTTCTATTTATACAATTTAAGTTTTTGTGTTTGTTTTGAAAGTGTGAAATCGATGTTGTTCTTGTGTTTATTACCCATTATCAACATCTATGAATCGGTTCATAATTGCCATAATTTGTTCTATTAAAACTTAACGTAAATTTTATTATTTGAATTAATGTTAATGTTATTGAGAATTTGAGGAGAAGAAATGATACCTTTTACAACTTCAGTAAGAAAAATAACATCAGCAACTTCCCGTCTTAATTTTAAGGTTTTCAAGTGAATTAAATTCAACCTATTTTCATACGGAGGTAAAATCAGCGGGTTTGACCATTGAAGATTTCTCAAAGTAAATCTTACAAAATTTTTTTGCACCGCCTCTATTTTATTAATATGTACCACGTAAAATGGTGATCAAACTTGGCTAGCATATTCTAAATTAGGTCTTACAAGACAAGTATATAAAGATTTAAAAACATAAGGATCATTAAATTCTTTAGACCAACGTTTTGTAAAACTAAGCATAGAATTAGCTTGAAAATGAAGTTTAAAATTAAGCTTATCATTTTGGCAATGCTAATTCCGTTCAAACAGTAATTAAAAAAAATCGGATTAAGACGACGTGTGAAACACATATATTTGAAGTCCATTATTAACAAGAACTGAATAAACATCGTTTACCGAGATTATAAAAAAAATGGACCTAAATGACCACCATGTGGAACTTCGGAGTTGACGTTAAAAAGTTTAAAAGTGAAGTTTCTAAATAAAACACTGTAGGTTTTATTAGATAAATATGAGTCAACCCATTTCACAAAAATATCTGGGAAACCAAGTTTTCTCAGCTTAATCAGTATTATAGAATGTGGTAAAACATCAAATGCTTTACTATAATCTGTAAAGATAACAAACTTTAAATATACTACTCCTTTATTTTTCTGACATGCGATAAAAATTGGAATAGTAGTTCGGACACCTGCGATATGAATAAAGATAGAAATTGAAAATTTGGTACAAGGTAGGAAAAAAACTTGCAGATTTTAATCTTAAAATGAATTTTTCAGCTGTAGGGTTGGTTTCTCCGAATCACTGTTTTTTTCAGTACTCAAACAATTAGTGATATTATAGAGTTTTATAAATTTTATAGGTTTAAGTGTTATTCTCAAATAACTGGACTAAATCAATTTCGGAAATTAAAAAAATCAAAAAAACGTTTCTAAAATACACTATTATTAGATTATGTTATATATAATTGGCTAGACAATCTTACAGTATAGAAAAACCATGACATTATCCATGAATTATTTTAAATTACAAATCAGATTTTTATGATTGATTTGTTTTCTAAAAATAATTATTAGTTATTTTTATTTTTACGCTAAAATCCATTTATAAAAAAAATATGCGTTTTACACCAAAACAAATCATATTTAATATTAAAATAATGTATTTATGCCCTCTTCTCTGGAAAATCAAAAAAAAAAAAATAATATTTTTGATATTTCAATTTGCCATTTTTGGATTAACCTTTTAAAAATTTTTTTATTTTTGGATTCAAATTAACCATTTTGGTTTTTTTTTAGAAATAATATATAAGCCATCTGATAACTTTTCACTTTTCATCTAATTTTGATAACATAAAAAAAAAACAAATTTTGATTAATGGCACAATTTATATTTAATTTAATGACTTCATGGTTCCTAAAAATTGATTAAATCTACAGAGTACTAAGATTATATATAGTGTAAATATTAATATTTATTTATTATTTATACAAGGAAAAATAATTTATTTAATTATTAACTATTATTTTAAATGCAGTAACTTAATAATAATCACAAATTATTAACTTTTACTATTAGTATATATTATGATTCAATTGGTTTGTAATTTTTCTAAGATTATTTAAAGTGTATTTATTTGGGTTGGGTACAAAATCTCGTGTTTCAAAATCTCGTGTTTCAAAACCTCGCGTTTTAAAATTTTCAAATAAATAAATTCCAAAAAAAAACTCACTTATTACGTACATATTTTGTTAAAAACTTCAAATTCTGATTTTGAATCCAATTTTATAATATATGAATAAATATTCTGGAAAAAGTGTATAATCCTGCCTATGAATCCAACCCAAAATATGTTATCGCAGCGTTGAGTCGAAATTTCGGTTTAGTAAATCTCGTTTTCACAAAATCTCGTTTAAAAAAATCTCGTTTAGAAAATCTCGTTTTTAGAAAATCTCGTTTTAGAAAATCCCTTTTTTTTTGTATTCTGGAAAAATCTGATAATTCTGGTTTTGTATCCAACTCAAAAATCCTTAAAACCAGATTTTTCAATTAAAAGATTTTCTTAAAAAGCGAGATTTTTCAATAAAAATCGAGATTTTCCTAAACGAAATTTTCTAAAAGGAAATTTTCTAAAAACGAGATTAAAAAAAAAGATTTATTAAACCGAGATTATGGAACGCTTCCGTTTTGGCATAAATATTTCAATATTAAGACCATAAAATAACATTTTCAAATAGTGGGTGAAGCCGCTTCTTCCCTCCGAATTATGTTTTTGCATACATATTTCAATATTAAAACATTTAAAAACATTGTAAAATAGTGTGGACTGCCGCGCCAAGGCTTCACTAAACAAATTATTAAAACCGTGATTTTGAAACCAACTCTAAAATCACTTCTAATTATATTAGTTAAAATCACTTCTAAATATAGTGTTTTACCCACAAAATTATAAAAAGCGCGAGATTTCGCAACAAGAGATTTTGCAACACGAGATTTGGTCACGCAAGATTATGAAACGCGAGATTTATAAAAGCACGAGATTTTGATATAAGAGATTTCGATTTGTGAAATTTTGATACGCTCCCTATATATTTAAGTTGGTAATAATATGTAATTTCTAATTTACTTAAACTTAATTGAAATTTAAAATAAAAATTGAAAAACTAAACGAAAATTATATTAAATTCAAACAATTGAACTGTTAGTATTTTACCACTGGCTTTTGAAAAAATTGAAAATTAAGATCAATTGATTTCTGTAGGAAGGTAGTAAAATAGCGTTTTCATTTGAATTCTAATTCTGGACCTATAGTAAAGAGCCAGTTTTTGGCTTTTTACTGTAGGTCTGAACGAAGAAAGACCGCAAAAGAAGTAGATTAGATTAGTTATATATAGTTTCAGCTCATTTGGCAAGCTTCTCTAGCTCTACTCAGTGACTTTTATCTTGTTTCCTACTGACCTATGATAATACAAACCAACGACTTTGATAATTTTCTGTGATTTTAAGTCACTGGACACAATTAAAAATTACTTCAATGGAAATTGGTTTATGGGATTCAAATTTATCATTGTAATTAGATGGTTGTCATTCATTTTTCAATTCAAAATTTGTAGTCTTCAGTGGCTTAATTGAAGAGTCATATTATATTAATTTAAATAATAAATACAAATGATTTAGATAAATGCTTTGAAATAAGACCCTGCCCTGTGTGTAATAAAGCACTGTATAAATTGAATGACTAATAACACCTCATGGTCATAGTTCTCATATATGTAATTATACTGCGAAATTTGAGGTTCCCGGAGTGTTATTTCTCTATCAATTTAATTTTCGACTTTTTGAGAAATAAAGCCCCGAGCGGTTGATTTTCCAAAAAAACATCATATTTTGGAAATATCTTAGGACGAGATTCAAAAACAGGGTAGATGGTTCCCTTTTTCAGAATTTTGCATCCAATTTTAAAATATCTTCTACAGTTCGGAATCTAATCTGCGTATATTCCGGAATAGGGGAGTATTCTAATTTCGAATGCAATTCTACTATTTTTCCTAACTTTAACCTTTCTAATGTACAAAGGTATATAGGACATAACCATTCTAAGTGTTAATTCTTATTAAATCTGAAATTACACCGCTTTTTGGAAATTTTAGCTGCGGAAGCTATGGAGGTCTGGGGGCTTCATTACGTAGCGCTTTATTTACAGGGCTTCTTTGTATTAATTTTAAAAAATTAAATATTATATTTGATACAATTTATTAAAATAAATTAAAAAACAAAAAAAACTTACCCATATTTTATGCCTTTGATCATTTTGTAATTCAGTAAATGGTTTCGTTGAATTTACATCATTACGTACATAATGAACACGTTTATCCTCCCACAATACTTGTAAAAATACATCAAATGATATTTCCTGAAAATTATCAGATAACTTTCCATCAAATTTTAAATACAATAAATTCTTTTAAAAAAATTTCATTGGATATGGGATTACATAGGGATTATCATGGATATATAAAATACTTACTTCCTTATTTTCATCGACAGCTGATATCCGATTTATAAATAAACCAATGGATACGTTGGTTAATGTTTCTTGATCTAGAATAAAAATATAAAAAAAAAATAAAAAAAATAAAATTGAATTTTTACATACAACAAAAACTAGTAGAAAAAAGTATAAATCAATTTCAACAAAATTAAAACACAAAAATTTACCTGTCATCGTATACGAAGTAAAAAAAAAATCGTGAAAATAGAAAGTTAAAAAAACCAAATTCATTAATTTTTTGCTAGGAGTTTTTTCATTTTCAAGGGTAATATTTTTTACTATTCATTTTTTTTTTTAACAAAATTAAAATTAATAATAATGTACAGGTAAAAATACACAGGTGATATATAAAAATATAAAAAAATTTATATTTAGAACAAGGTTAACTCAAGATAATTACACTGCGATTTTGTCTCATTATGAATTTAAATTTTTGTTCTGGTCAAAATTGAAAGAAGCGGTTGGATGGGGGGGGGGGGGATTAGGAGGACTGAGAGAAGGAGGAAGGAGCAATGGAGAGAAAAACTAAAGGAATTTCTTGCGTTTTTAAATAGTAATTTTACTTAGTATAAAATTAATATAAATTGGTTAAAATTAAAATAAAATACCGAACATTTAACGAATAGCTGGTGAAAATTTTTAGGGATCCCAAGTATAAATATTTTTTATGATTCATCCTTTTGAATTATTATTTAATTAGACCATGTGGAAATAATCAATATGGACACGTTGTATTACACGTAAATATTATGCGCGATGTGCTATTTATCCAACTTAAATTGTATGTACAGTCAAAAACAGAACTGTGAATAGAGATCCTGTGAAATAAAGACCCCGGGGTGTTATTTATCATTGGTAAATAACAAGTAATACCCCATGGATGTTATATCATATTGAATGAGAGAGAAAACCCCGGGGTGTTAATTCTCTTTTTGTTTCACTTTTTAGAAATTTAAGTCATGGGGTGTTATTTCTCAAGAAATCAATTTAATTGAAATAGAAAAACTCTAAGAGGCTTTATTTCTCCCAGAGTCTCATTTTCTATACCTTTGTATTAGGAAAGTTAGAAAAAATTTTAATAATTGTATTCGAATTACATTTAGGGTATTTCCCTTTACAGAATTTATATTTATGTGGTGGGATTTTAAATTTGGGTTGAAATTTCTGGAAAAGGAGAATATCTTTATACAGTTTTTGCATATAATTCTAAGATCCATCAAATTATATATATGGGGAAGATTATTTCACAAAAAGTCGAAAGTTTAATTAAAAGATAAATAAAACCCCGGGGTTCTATTTCTCATATTTTTCAGTCTTAATTCTCAATTATTTATGAAAGATAAGGGTGTTATTTCATTGAATGAGAAGTAGCACTCCGATGTTTTATTTTTCAGGAACTTATTTCACGAATCCTTGAAAAATATCAGTTCTTATATTATAGTAGCTGTAGGCCCGTCACAGAATGACGGAAGGTTAATTGGAATAAAAACTTCTTCTAATTAAGAACCAAATCTAATTTTATTATATACATACGTATACATATATTGTATAGCATTACAGTATTCATAAATAAAATCGCAACCGTTACATTTTGCATTAGGCAGATAATGCTTCGATTTTAGTAGTAGATACACAAAACAAAATGACTTATATAATTTCTTGTTGTATCTTAAAAATTTGAAGATCAATAAGTTATAGTGTCAACGCCTTTATTTCAGTTTTCACTGAAAATAATAAAGACTTCCTAGAGAAATGCCACTTTGAAGCATTGTCTCGATTTTTAATACCAAAATGTTTTATTATTTATTTAAAATTTCCAGAAAATCTTCTGTGATGTTTAAAACTGAAATTAAATAATTCATAAACTAATAAATAAATTTATGTTCATAAAAAATATTTTTTGTTTTTTTTTTATTAAAAATAAATAAAATATTTTTTTGGGTCTGCTTATGATAATTTCGGATATTTTATTTTCTAAAATAAAACATATTCAACAAAACATTAATATTTTATTTTTTTATAATTGAACACATCCAACAAAACACATTTAATTATTTCCTAGACAAATATATTAATAATCTCCAAAAACTTGTTATAAATTATTAGTCTCTTCTCTGGACAATCATATTTTACCATTTCTTAAAAAATTTATTTTAAAAGAAAATAATAAAATAAAAACTTTTTGAATATCCTTCGTACAAATGACGTCATAAAAACTCAAAATTAAGAATTAATTTTTTATGCTTTTATTTTTAGTTAATGTTCTTCAATAGAACAATTTGTTGTTGTTGTTTTTATATTATTAAAATAGTTTTAATTTAGAGAAAAAATGTTTATGTCTAACATACCTTTTTGTCAGAGCAGATTAAGTATATGTACATACTACATACTTTGATTGATGTCTTGCAGGTGAATATACATATAAGTGTTTATACTATTTTTTTTTTCTATTTATTATTCATATTATGTTACGGTGGTTTTTTTTTCAATTTTATTTGAACTTAAACTTTAGCGAATATTTAAAAAAATGACAGCATTTTATACGTAAAAAGTATGTATGTATGTATGTATGTGTAGCAATTGTATATAACGCAATAATGTTAAGGTGAAAAGACACTATTGACCTTCAAAATATAAATTAACTAAAACTAACCAAATGGTAAGTAATAAATGGTAGGTTTTTGCATGTATATTTGTGTGTATGAAATATGTAAATGTATTATTATTATTTTGGGTTTCGTTTTTTTTTTTCGGGGACATTTAAAAATGTTTTAAAGATTTGTATTTGACTTTTTAAATTACTTTTAATACATAACATAACACTGTGCATAATACATTCTTACATATATCCAAATTTTATAACTTTACATAGTTTGTTTTATTAGTTTGCGATATTATTTAGTTAAATGTATGCGTGAACATTTGTATTTTAAATAATTAAGTGATGGAAAATAGTTGTACTTTTAATTTAAAAAGTGGCTAATTAAAGTATTTCTGTCACTTTTAAAAAAATTAATCATGCTAATTTCTAGAAATAGAAATCGTCTCTTTAACTGACGAATTAAATTATAAAAAAGAGAAAGTTTAATTTTATTTTGAATTTAAAAGATATGTTTTATTTAATAATTAAAAGTTTTTCAAATTTATTAATTATTGATTTTACAGATTAATTTGAGGACTTGAGCTGCTTAAATAGTAGAATATTCAAATTTAATATTTTATTTATATATTTTTAATATGACATATCATTTGGTTAAATTTAACAATATTACCAACACCTTTGGTTACCATGGTAATTATGTTTAAAAGTGTAATAAAGTTTAAGGCGCTTATTCTACATCAAGTTTTTGATGGATCGTTAATGGACAATTCAATTGAGGAACTACCACACACTATTCAATTTCGTATCCAATTTTTTTGACATTTTATAATGACATAATGTAAAAGTGTTCTTAACATATGTAATTTCAGAAAAAACGTATTATAATTGTATCTCATTGAAAATATAATTTCTAAACTAATTTTTTTAACTTCAAATTTAATTTTGAAAGATAAAATAATACGTTATTTCTTTTCGTCTTAATTAATATTTTGCAATTTAAAAGTTTATTACAAATTGATACAATTATTAATTTTTGTTGTAACATGAAATTAAAAAAAAATTCACAACTGTATGACTGTATGAAAATTCCCAAAAACTTAAAAAAAGCCATTTTTTTCCCTCAGCTGGTTTTGACATTAGATTGATGAGAAAATGGATGTGAAATGGATGAGAATTGAACAATCATCAATTTTTATTCAGTTCTTATCAATTAATAAACCTTTACTGGAACATTAATGGATGTTAATAGGCTTGTAAGAAGTATTATTTATTTCTTTTATATTATATATTATCCCTAAAGGGGTTTGTGTATTTAAAAATTATACTCCCATGGGCTTATCAAATAAACCACCGAAACCCCTAATTCTATTATATTTTGGTAAAATTTTAATTGGAGAAAAACTACATAATTTTAGGCGTTCCAATACATATTCCGTTTTATGGCCAAACATGCAACCTTCCAAGGTGTAATTAAAGTTGTTAAAAAATATTTTTTATGGAAAAAGTTTTAAAGACTTTAAAGAATTTTTAAAATTCAAAAAAAAAAAAAATATTATATACAAAATTAAATAATAAAAATTTAAAAAAAAACTATATATAATTTTTAATAATAATAATAACAAAATGATATCAGTATAAAACTTTCAAAATACAAGTTTAAGCTTTTGGAAATGTCATATTCTTAAACTAGTCTTAGTTTATTTTAGTACTAAATTTTAGGTTAAAAATTTTGTATATTAATTAGGTGAAAGTTGCAAATTAGTGACAAGTTTTTAAACCTTAGAACAGTGTGTTATTTAAGGCCACGAATCGTTAGTATCTACTCTTAAAGGTGTTTTAGGCTTTTTTTTCTGGAAAAATTCCATTCTTTCACTTTTGTCACTCTCATGTATTTTTCGAATCCTTCATTACTTGCTCTAGAAAAAGTCAATAACAGTTTTAAAAATGAATAGTGCAGCACAGCCTTTATTTCTTTGACACTTATGTTAAAGTTGTAATATCTTTTAGTTATCTATATTATTTAAAATTGTAAATTTTATAAATAGTTTGAATTTTTTTTTTTATTGTAAATCTAATTCCTTGTTTCTAAGTTCTAATATTTAACTTAACATTATATTTTGTATTAATATTATATTTTTAAAAGAAATTTAATAGCACACCTTAAAAAAAACGAAATAATCGTTTTGAAAAATCTTAAAAAAGTAGGAAAAACTAAATTTCATGGCCTTATGTTTTTTTTTTGAAAAAAAACTTATGTCAAGGTTTTCAAAAAAATTTTTTTTTTGTGTTAAAGTTCAAATAACAACAGAAATATGAAATATATTGTTATATTGCAAAGATTTTTTATTTTATTATGGTTATATGGTAATCTTTTATTACCCCAAACCACACATATGTGTGGTAAATTCATATTTTAATAATTCTATTGTACTTTCAATAGTATATGGAAGGAATTTATGCGATAGTGTCATTTACAATTATTGTATCACGCACCAAAATTTTTTACCAAAAGTTTTTATTTTATTTTATATATTTATTTAATATTTAGTTTACGTCGTGTGTATAGAATGCACAGTACAGGTAGGTTCAGATTTAAGCGATAGTAATAGTGTAAGCTTTGCGGTTATAAAATTATTATTGGGACTATATTATTATTATTATTAATCAATCCAGGAAAATCTACAGCGAGCTTAGTAAGTATATGAATACCTAAGTTCTAATCTGAGTTATTAGCTCACAGTATAATATACATCGTATTTTAGCATTGAATTATATAGATTTTGTGGATTAAATGAACTCACATATGGCCCGTTTATTATAATGAATAATACAGGGACATGGTTTCTATCTTGTATAAATCCATTTGAATTTAAGTATATTAAAAATGCAGAAGTAATGAATCCAGTGCTTATATTATATCTTATATGTACTCTTCATTGTGATAATAAATTTTTAACACTAAAGTATTTTCTATTACTTGAAAAGCTGTATTGGAGTGATTGCGCATTACCTTGTATATAATTCTAAAAGGCCGGAGTATTGAACAATTTGAGTAAAAATAATTTCGATTTTTTCTTTTCAAAAAGTAATAATTTTGGCAATAGTTTAGACAAAGTTTAATTTACCAATATGAGAGGTTAAATATTAATCTATTAATATCTAGAGTTGCATAAAAGAATTTAAGCTTTTGCTTTTCATAATAACAATGTACAAGGCAATGGATTGCGTATTAATTTTATCTCTTCCTCGAATCTCCTTATAAAACTTCGAATAAATAAAACTTCAAAAATAATTGAAATCCAGGCCTCGGTGGAGCAGTGTTTAAGTACCTAGCTTATCAACCAACGCAGATTCGATACCTTCAAGTATTTCTATGATTACTTAAAAAGGAATGTAGAGAAGAAATTTTCATTACAATTCCATATTACGCTAAAATATAAAAAAGTATATAACATAAATTAATAAACCTAATAAATAGTATTCAATTTTAGGTTGTATTTATATTGGAGCTGCTATAAGTGATAAGAGCATCGATCAGAGCATAGCGTAGAAAATTATATACATGATTTTAATAGACCAGTTTAAATTGGAGCATCACTTTGATCAACGACAAACAATATATAATTTTCTACGCTATACTCTACGCTATATCGCTGCTCCAATATAAACGCACCCTTAGATAATGATCTCAGTTCTCAATAGCTTTTAAATATCTGATTATCATTACATATTAATATGAATTAAATAGTTTAATAATTGAAAAACTTTAAGGAAATTTTATAAAAATTTTACTTCTTAACTGTTGTAAAGAATTGAATTTTCTAATTCTATAAGTAAATAAGTAATAGTAAAAGTTAATTTACTTTGCTAAATCATTATACTTAGTATATATAGAAACTGTTTAATAATTTTGTTTCACATGTTTCATTTCACATTTTTTCATTGTCACCTGAATATTTTTTTAAACACACAAAAAAAAAACGGAATAAGAGAACGGGTTTGGTAAATTATTCTAAAAATAGTTAATATTATTATATAATAAAATTATTTTTTTTCACTCTTTTTAAGACTTTAATAATAAAAAAAAATTTTTACGAATTTATTACCAGAACAATTTGCAAATCCTACAAAAATGAAATAAAGAAAGAGATAGAAAAACAATGAAAATTACCTTTAAATATAGAATTTGATTTTAGTCAGTTATTTCTTTAACATCATAGCATTTTATTAAAATGATGTTATTAAATTTTATTTGACTAAATGTTAATAAATTTTTTTATTTAATAGTATAATTCATATAATTTAAAAATAATTTGTAATGATTTATTTATTTTATTTATATAAAAAAGATTGCTCTTTTTATAGTAAATAAAATTTAATTAAATTAATTTTATCAGTTTTATATTTATTTTGATCTTAAATATATTAATTAGTAATAAAAAAAGATCGTTAATTGGAAATATCAATTAAAATTAATTATATTTTTAGTTATAGTTCGATAAAAGAAGTTTGTATGAATTTGGAAAATTCGAAAATACTTGGTAACACATGGTGACCTGGTTACAGTAAATTCCAAACAACAGATGCTAAAATGTATTACTCTGTCAGTAATAATACTATAGAACAGAGGAATGGCGTCAGAATGATTATCGGTCATTATTTGTGAAACAAATCTCGTACCACTCTAAAATAGAGCATTGCTATTGAAAATTATTGCCAAACACCTACCGCTAAATATTATCTAAGTGCACGTACACACAAATAAACAAAAGTGATTAGGAAGTTGAAAATTGTATGGGGAAATTGAAAAATTACTAGAACTTCTTAAGCCAACGAATTGCTCTTTAACCTTACTAGATCAACTATTTGTAGAGAAACAACATCTAGGCAACTTACAGGATCAATAATTACAAAAAGTAAAATAGAAAAGGCATCAAAGAAATAATCGAAAAATGACAAAGAATCAGGTCTTGATGAAACCCTTGAATAGCTTATAAAACCTATCAGTGACAAGAATATTGTTCTACTTGAGATAATATTTCACAATGTATATAATACCGATGGAAAACGAATAGCTGAAAAGTTGCAGTTCTTCGGTTCATTGCTTTACCTAAGAAGAATAACGCAAGAAAATGTCATCAGCATAGATTCCTTAGTCTCATGTGGCAATCTATTAAAATTTTTTAAAAATACTTCATAATAAATTGTGCACAAAACCTGAAAAGCCATAGCAAAAACTTAATTAAGATTTTGAGAAGCTTTTTTTGACTTCCAGCTATTTGTAAAGAATTGTAGAGACATACAAAAAGACGTTTCCTCGGTATTATCGATTTTCTAAAAGGTTTTGCTAGAATATGATATATTAATTAACATACTTTTAACAATTTATATTGGCGAGAGGGAAATTATTTATATTAAAAATTTGTATGAGCATGAAACAACAACCGTGGAATGCAAAGATGGGAGTTCAGATTATCTTGAAATATATAGAAGTGTACGACAATGATGCATCCTGTCGCCACTGCTTTTAGAAAGTATATTTCAAGATCCAATTGCCGATGTTGATAAAGAAATAAAAGTAAGAGAGGGTATTTATTAACAACATTCGTTTTGCTGACTATACAACACTTTTAGAACGTGTAATCAGTAGAACGGGTAATCAAATCAACGGGAACGGTTTGTCTCGGCTCCTAATTACATGACGACTGGAGTTCTGATAAGAATATCAAATGCAGAATAGAAATCAATAGAAAACCATTTAATAAGTACAGGAAAATATTAAATAATCGTGATGTCAACATTAACTTAAGATTACAATTACTAAAATAATTCGCCTGGTCAGTTTTATAATCCTAAATAGTATCCTGGGCACACAGAGTAGCAATGATAAACAAATTGGAAGCACAATTGATGTGAACCTATAGACTTTTGTTAAAGATATCTTCTATAGATATCTTCAATAGAGATAGCCCTTTTTAACTCCTCTTTTATCACAATTTCTTTACTCATGTGAGGCAGTTGTATTTTAAAATAGATGAACAAATTAACTAATATGATTTTCATTATATATTTATTTAAAATATCAACCTTCTTCTTTTGGGTGTTTTTCTTTTTCTCTTTAGATCAGTGCTCAGGGATCAGAGCCGTGTCGAGCGATCATATCAAACTATGCTAATATTTAAATTTTATCCGAACTCTGACTATCTGAGTTAAAAAAGAAATGCTCAAAACACAGATTGCTAATTTTTATCCAAATTATTTTCTAATGTCATTATTGTTTGACTTTGCAAAATTTTTATACCCGTATGACTATATAGTCATTATACCCGTATGACTATATAGTCAAAGGGTATAATAAATTTGGCATTACGTTTGTAACGCAGAGAAGGAGGGGGGGTAGATATAGACTCAAGTGTATGGATCGGATCAGAATCGAAAATAAAATCGATTTAGCTATGTATGTCCGTCCGTCTGTCCGTCCGTCCGCACGATAACTCAAAAACTAAAGGAGCTAGAATCTTGAAATTTTCGCAAATTCGTTTTTTTGCAATAGCCGTCATCGCTATTTAAATCCAGCCATTTTGGTCCATGGGTTCGGGTGGCTGCCATACAACTTCTTTTTTCATATGAGTATTTTTACCTATTACAGCTACGTGTCTGAAATTTTGGCAAAAGTAGTTTAGTTTTATGGCCAAAGTTTCTGCAAAATTTGGTTGGTCTACTGCAGTGAGTTCGAGTAGCTGCCATACAACTTCCTGTTTTATATGAGCATTACTCTATACCTATTATAGCTGGGGGTCTGAAATTTTGCCAAAAATAGTTTAGTATAATGGCCAAAGTTACTGCAGAATTTGGTTGGTCTACTGCAAAGGGTTCGAGTAGCTGCCATACAACTTCTTATTTTATATGAGCATTACTCTATACCTATTGAAGTTAGGTGTCTGAAATTTTGCCAAAAATAGTTTAAAGTAATGGCCAAAGTTACTGCAAAATTTGGTTGGTCTACTGCAGAGGGTTCGAGTAGCTGCCATACAACTCCTTCTTTTATATGAGCATTACACTACACCTAATAAAGCTGGTATGTTTGAAATTTTGCCAAAAGTAATTAATGTTTATAATAATAATAATGATATAATTTTTATATAACGGTCTCTACGGGTATCCCAGAGTTGACACAGTCTACTCTATCACACTCTTCCTCGTTTTTTATAAAATTGAAATTTAAAAGATTTAAAATTTAAAATTTTAACCTTCCAAATCTACGTTGTTCATTTTTTAATATTAAAAAAATAAAATTTAAAAAAAAAAACTTAAAAACAAAATGTCTTGATATACGAGATATTGTTTTTAATGGCATTTTTATTATTTTATTCTTAATTTGATGTTTCCTTGTTTGACAACTCTGTGAAATCTAAGAAATTTTTACGAGCTCATAGATCGTGCTCTGAGCACTCTGCGAATTTAAAAAAGAAACACAAAATAAATAATCTGGATAATATGAGCACAAAAAGAAACAAATTGATTCTAGGCTCGTTTATCGCAAGCAATTCATCGCGATGGAATTCATCGCAAGCAATTCATCGCAAGCAATTCATCGCGATGGAATTCATCGCAAGCAATTCATCGTAAGCAATTCATCGCAAGCAATTCATCGTAAGCAATTTATTATTATTTAATTATTTAACTCTGGTAGCCAGAACAATCGCGCGATTTTTTTTTTTCTAACATTGTATATACAAACACACATATAAATATTCTGGAAAAAGCGGTAATCCTGATTTAGAATTCAACTCTAAAATCCAATATTACATTAGGTGTCGGATATTCATCGCAATAAACTTCGCGATGAATATTTCCTTGCGATGAATTGCTTGCGATGAATTGCTTACGATGAATTGCTTGCGATGAATTGCTTGCGATGAACTTTGCTGTGAATTTATTATTGCGATAAACTAGCCGGATACCAACAAATTTTTTAAGTTTGACAGCTCTGACACAGCTGTGATGAGAAAAAACTGAAACTGATGTTTCTTATCCTTGATTTTCCTTCTGTATGTTTATTGGGGCCCTCGACTATGTTGTTTATGCTTTCCAATACCTCGACATTTAGAGACCCTTACAGTTTAAACTTCCATCCATCTTTAAAAGATTACTTCGATTCACACTCTAATTAACATTGTTATGGTATTTACAAAAAAACGGTTAATTTAATATTTATTCGAAAATCACCAACAAGGTACAATTTATAACATCACTAACAAGTTCAATTAATTTATTATTCTATCCCTAATTTTTACAATTCCTTTCTGGTTTTTTTTTTAAATTGTAGTTTTTAACTGCCTTTTTTTTATCTATTTACAAAAACAAAAAAAAACTTTACGGATACAGGTATTAATATCAAATTAATAATAAAAATTATACCCTTCTAAACTATTATACGACTATATATTTGTTAAAACTCCTTCATTTGTTATAATTTCTATTTATTATAGACACGATGACATGAACAGATTAATATTAAAAAAACGGATAGTAATTTGATGTCAAATAAATAAATAAATAAAGAACTAGGAATGAATGAATATCCAATAAAAATACCTATTAATAAAGGTGTGTTTAGAAATATTGTTTTTTTTTTTAAACCATTTGATTGTTTGATTAGAAAGATTAACGATATGATGAAACGTATAAATGGTATCAATATATTAAGGAAGTTAAATATTAATTTATTGTTTTCAATTTTAGTCTTTTAATCTAAACTAATAAAAAAAAAATGCCTTTAAAAATGTGAACTATTAAAGAATTTAAAAATTATTATATTTTTTAATATAAATTTTGAAAATTACTTTAATTCTAAAGATAGTGGTTTTATAATTTCGTTAATCAAAATAAGGGGTTATGTATAAGTCTCTTATTTTAAGAAGAGCCTTTACATCATACAACGGACTTGAACATATTAGGGATCAAGCTAAAACAAAAATTAACATGATCAAACTATGGTTTTACTAATAAGCGTTTGGATTTCTTGTGTTGCTGCAAAACTTATTTCTTCCCATCGGATCTTCTTAAAATTTATCAAACGTATATTAGGCCGAAAATGGAGTTTAATGACTACATTTGGGATGGAGCTCCTATTATGGCGTTAGGATATCTTAATAAAGTTCAAAATAGAGCTACTCGTCTTATGGGTAATCGTAACGTCATCTCCACGGTCGCTTCACTCAGCTATAGTCGAACATTTGGGTCACTGACCTTGTTTTATAGATATCTTGAGGAGACTAACATCTGTTCTACAGAAATTAAACAAGTATTACCCCCACTAAAGATTTTACAACGAGATGTAAGGACGACAACAGAACTATCCGCTCATTGTACATAGGGAACCATATTCCATCAAATGTGTTCTGTAAAGTTAGTTAGTAATTTTACGATTTAGAAAAGGTACATAAGAGCATTTCTTTCTTCTAAATATCCCATTTAATTTTCCTTATTCCCCATAACTCCAGAATCCTATATTTCCCAAATCTGATTCCTAATAATCATTTTACGTTCTAACCCTCAAAATCAAACTTTTTTGAAAGAGTTTTAGGTATTTTTTTCTGGGGAAGGTGTGCCTTTTTTTAAATAGTTTTTTTTTAAAAATCTCGTTTTTTATTGAAAAATCTCGTTTTTAAGGATACAAAATCAGAATTACTAGAGAGCGTTACATAATCTCGGTTTAGTAAATCTTTTTTTTTAATCTCGTTTTTAGAAAATTTAGTTTTTAGAAAATTTCATTTTAGAAAATCTCGTTTTTTATTGAAAAATCTCGCTTTTTAAGAAAATCTCTTTTTTAATTGAAAAGTCTGGTTTTTAAGGATTTTTGAGTTGGATACAAAACCAGAACTATCAGCTTTTTCCAGAATATAAAAAAGCGATTTTCTAAAAACAAGATTTTCTAAAATGAGATTTTCTAAAAACGAGATTTTCTAAACGAGATTTTCTAAAACGAGATTTCAGACCCAACTCAAGTTACCAACCTTTTCAGGAATATAAAAAAAAATAGATTTTCTAAAACAAGATTTTCAAAAAAAATTTATTTTGTAAAACTAGATTTTTTAAATACGAGATTTTCCGAGACAAGATTTTCCGAACCGAAATTTACTTAACCGAGATTTCGACTCCAACTTTTTTTTTCAACTTAAAACTCTCTTTTTGAATTGACAACTCTACATTTTTTAAACTTTATCATTTCTAGAATTAATAGCTTCCAATTATAGTATACATTTTCTTCTACTTTTTACAAATTACTATTATTTAAATTAATAATAGTCGGTATATGTTTTTACAAAATTATTTAATTTAAAATAATTAAATAGACGCAAACAGGTGGTTATGATAATCTGATTATAAATTTTTCAATTTTAAAATACATTTTAAATATTCTTTAAAAATGTACATAAATTATAATTTTTATAATACTCTTAGGTGTGGTAGTTATATATATTATATGTGTATTAAAGTATCATTGATATGATGGCAGTACACCTGTAGATTCTTAAAAAGTATTTTATTTAAGTTAAAATGAAACTTTATTATATTTTAAATATTCAACATGTGGAATATGTGGGTGTTATAAAAACATTCAAAATTATATTGTAAATGCAATTTAATTGCATATTATAATTAAATTTTAAAATACATTACATAAAAACATTAGTAAAAATAAATTGCACAATTTAAAATAATTAATAAATTACATAATTATATTATTTAATTTTAGTTAAGTAATATGATTTATTTAAATGTAATTTTTTCGTAAATTAAAAAAACAAATATGTTGAAAATTTATTTAATGATAATTTATAATTAAATAATTATATTTCTCAATAAAATTGCATAATTTTACAATAAATTTGTAACAGAAATTAAATATTATCTCAAATTCAAGGATATATGATATATAATTGGAAAATCATTCAGTTTTAAACTGACTTAAATCTTTACAAGAATGATTTTTATATATTGTTTAACTAATTACTAGTTATTATATACTTTTATATTAACTTACCTGTATCTATGAGTTTATTTTTAATTCTGTAAGTTAGTGATATATTTATTTTAGAAATCTGACATGGGATAGTTCTTCGATCATTGTCAAATAAAACTTTTATTATAGGACCAGGACTAAACTTGTGCGTCCAGCTAGCTCTGTCACATATACACTAATTTTCAAATTAATAACTCGATTAAAAAAATTTAGTAGTTGATTCAGTAGTTCTTTAGCAAGTTTTAGAGCAATTCTAGCTTTAATTCGTGATCGCTACTAAAATTTCATAAAAACCTTTTATAAATTTTAAACTAGTTTTTGAAGGCTTTAGAAGCGTTTTAGAGCAATTCTAGATTTAATTCGTGATCACTACAAAAATTTCATAAAAACAAAATTTTTCATACTTTTTGTTTTTCAAAATTTTAAACTCGTTTTTGAAGGTTTTGGCAACGTTTTAGAGCAATTCTAGCTTTAATTCGTGATCACTACTAAAATTTCATGAAAACCAAAGTTTACACCAATAAAGATCTTATAAAAGAGTGAATTGCCGTTGATTTTGAAACCAACTGTAAAATCTCACCGAATTATTTAAATTCAGTATTTTTGGTTTTTAGGATTTCTCTTTCAGGATTTTGTAAAACTCGGGATTTTTTCCAAAAATTTAAACTCAGGGTTATTTTTCGGTATTTTTTCGTCCAGGATTTTTTTTCAGTAAAGAGTAATGCACCCAATTAAAACATTGCATAAAATATATTTTTTCCAATTGGATAACTTGTCAAAGATTAAAAGGTATTTTAAATTCTTACAACACATAAAGGAAAATGAAATTTTTGACTGATTGTATTTTTGAACTTATAAAAAAGATTTTTTTAAAATATAAGCTTAAAAAGTAAAAAAAAAATTTCAGCGACTTTTCCCGCCTTTTTCTATTTTTTATTTTGAAAACCCTGTACATTTCATTACCATAAAAGGTTTAAAAGATACAAACACTTTTAAATTTTTTTTTCAAAATGAAAACACAAACTCTACATACGGCAACATTGTTCTAAATATCGTATTTATCAATACATCGTTTTTCAATTTAAATCAATTTTCAATGTAATCGAAATATCTGTAATTAATTTGACAAAATTAAATGAATTATATTTGTATTATAAGTGAAATTGACCCAATTTTATTTATTGAATTTTTGGTTTTGTTTTTTTTTTGGAAATTAAATTATTTTATGAAGTAGGTTGTTTTCCGTAACTAACTGAAGACCATCAAAAATTAGTTTCCAGTAAAAAAATCAAGAAAAAATTAAAGAAAAAAATAAAAAAAAAAATTCAAACTTAATGTAATAAAATTAAATTTTTACAGGTGAAAATCACGCAAATACGTTATAAAACATAATTTTTTCGTTGGTTTAACAATTATTGAATTAATGAACTTTTTTTGTATTTTTTTTTCAAAATTGAAAATAAAAAAATTTTTTGTTTTCTATATTGTTTTTTCTCTTTCTAATTGTCCTAAAGTTTTTTACAGTTAAGAATTGTGTGGTTGTTTATTATATTAGTATTGATATAAATTATAAACAAACGTCAAAGTCAATATTTTTTTTGAATGTATTGGTTGCAAAAGTTTGAGTTAAATTAATTAATATATATATATATATATATATATATATATATATAAATAGTAATGTATAAAAATGTGTAAGCGGGAAAGAAATATTGAAGCCGTCATTAGCTAGTTGAGAAAATAATTGATTATTTCAAATATAGTGCACAAGATGTGTTGTAATAGAAGTATATATATATATATATAATATATGTATAATTTATAATTTATGAAAATAAAAATAAATATATATATATTCAATGCACATAACCATCCTCTAATAATGTATAGATAGATTTGTTTGAAAAATTCCTAACTTCATTGAATAAAGTATTAAAAGAAAAGCCATTTTAGCAAAAGTGAGAAATGTCAATTTGCTTTCAATTGACTTTTAGACCACATTCTGCTCAAAGTTGCAATTTACTGCCTGAGGATCTAAATAATTTCAAATATTATTTTGACACTCTTCATTCAAAAAATTTAACGGTAAAGGAAAGGAATGCTTTAGCACTATTTTTTAATTAAAAAGAATTGAAAATTAAGAAAATTAAAACGAGAACATTGGTTAACTCTAAAATTTATAATTAATTGAAACAAATCTTATGACAGTAAAAACCCTCTTTTTTTAAAAAAAAAACCTTTGCCTGTTAATTTTTTCATTTTTTTAACATTTAAAAATATTAAAATTTGACATAAAAAAAATGTACATCAAGAGTGCTGCCTATACTACGGAATTATATTACCATAATAATTCTAAAGTTCTTAAAATATAAAAAAATCTGTTCGATATTAATATTTCTAAATTAAATTAGTCCTGTCAATTATACGGAAGTTGTTCCAAAATGTATTTTTTCCTATGTATTGACAGCAATCTAGTAATTTTTCAAATAGTTTATATAAATATTTATAGATATACATATATGTAGTAATATTTTTTTACTAATATATTCATATTTGAAATATAAAAGAAATCATTGCATGACACGCAATTTTATATTATATAGACAGACTTTTTTTGTTTTTTAGAATCGCATATAACTTTAAAAAAAAAAATATATTGGTGTAGGCACTAGGCATTAAAACTTCACTATAACTCGCTGTTTGAATTTTTTGGTGTTTTTTTTTTTTTTGTGTAATAAATATATTGTATTGGCAATGAAAATCGGTATGACGCCTTCAATGAACTAAACGATTCAGGAAAGGCACGTGCTTTTAGTGTTCCTGATCTGTTAGGTTAAACATTGATTTAAAATTAAAGTTGACATTCAATGTTTTCACATACTGTTGTTAGTTTTAATTTTTTTTTATGCAAAAAAAAAAAACACCGTCATTGTTTTATTTACTGTTATTTTTAGTAAAGGTATTAAAAAGTTGAAAAATTACGTATGGTTAAAAGGTTTTCAGTTTTTTTTTTTTTTGTATTTTTATTTATTTCATGAAATATTGATTTAATTTTACAAAATAATTTTTCGGTGGAATTTTGTTATTACATAGTTGAATTTTATGATTAAAATTTAAAAATTGCTTTAATTATTTGGGTTTATTAAAGTTAATTGAAAAATTTATTTATTTATTTTTTGTACTTGGACAAGAGTAAATGTTGCCTGATATTATAATAGTTCTTTGCCAATTTGACATTTTGGCTTCTTAAATTAAATACTTTCTATTTATTTATCATTACAATATTAATTATTTTGTTATATATTTAAATTATTTTCGAAAAGAAAAGTTCCTTAAAAATAATTATTGATTGCCAGGAAATTAACTCCTAAAAACTAAAATATATCCGACCGTTCGCATAATGGTTAAGACGTCGGCTTTTTAAATGAAAGGTTTCGGGTTCAAACTATTATCGGATCTTATTTTCTTATTAAATAAGATATAATATAATTATAATAGATATAATATAATAAGATATATATAATTTATAATTTGTATCATTTTATATAATATAAAATATATAACTGCCAAACTTGAGAAGGAAAGGTTGGATCACTTGCTTATCATATTGTATGTGGCAGGAAATTGTTTTTTAAATAAATAAATAAATAATTAAAATATATAGTTTAATAATTCAACATTTTAGTAAAATAAAATTAATATGTATTTTACAAAATTTTAATTAAATCATTTCAAAATGTAAAATTAGGTTTGAAAAAATTGATTTCTAGTCTGTTATTTAATTAGCCCTTCTTGCACTAAGTACTAGCGCTATATATGTCAAAACTTCTCCAGTCGCACTAAATGAAAGGAAAACAAATGATGAAAAAATTCAAGGGTTTTTAAAAAGCACATTTTCAAAATTATGTAGGTTTTCTTATTGAGTATTTTAGCATTAATTTTTTTTAAAAATATATATAAAAATAAATGATAATAGGTGTTATATTGAAGACCTAGTAGCCCTTCAATGGGGAAGGTTTCCAAATTTTTGCTCTGCAAACTTATGATGGATCTGCCCACCCCCCTTATGTCCTCACCCTTCCATTTTTTTTTCGGTTCTAGGAAATCAATTGTGATCTCCACGAAAATTTGGAATTTCACACCTAATTTTATTATCTAAGCAAAAATGGTTAAAACTAAGAGACAATTTCTTCAATTTAAAGAAATCCAAGTTACAGGTGTTGAAAAATAGTAAAATTTAAATTTTCGAGCCCCTATAGCTCCTAAACAGGGGACGTGACAAAAAAATTTCGGTAACTGACACCTACTAATTTCTGAAGGTCTAACTTCTCCCAAAACTTCAAGACCCTCGCTAGAATCGTTTAGAAAATATGTGTGGCCAAAAATTTTGCAAAAATTGAGTTTTGCATAATTGTAAATTTTAATACCGTATGGCAACCCTAATCATTTATCTTTTAAAAATTTATAAAGTTTATAAAACCAGCTATTTTTTGCCGTTTCTTTTAGATTGAAAATGCACTTAACAGAACTCTTGTTATAACAATTTAAAAATAGGGCTTTTTCCAAATTTGGGGGTCTATAGCTCCGTAACGGGTGGGGCTACAGAAAAAAAATATTCTACGAAATTATTTTTTTTGTAATGTCGACCCGTCTAGAAAAAAAAACTGAATCAAGGAATTAATGTTTATTTTTAAGGACACCGACTAACTCCTTCCATTTTTCAAACTTCCTACGTTCTTAAATATATATTAAATTAGATTACGATTTAAATTCAGACGTAAGATTAAACAGACGTAAGATTAAAATATAGTGAATATAAATATGTTTTTGATTCCTGGACATCCGTTTATATATTTAAAATAATAGTTATTCTATGGGAAAAAAGTATATCTATCTTTAAACATGATTTTAAGATAATTTATAATTTCCCAATTTATTTTTCTTAATAACATTTTCATTGAATGGATATTCGGATAAAAATAGTAACTTTTTATAATGTTAATTATATGGTTTGGATTTTATTGTTCCGAAAACCATTACGACGTAATAAAGTTTAAATGGGGATTTGTTTTTATTTTGGTTTTATTTTATAAGTAAAAAAATTAGATGTTTTTGTATACAATTTAATTTAACAACCATGAAAAAAATAGAAAAAAAAAAAATAAAATATTAAATGAATATTTAATTTAATAATAATATTGATCAAACAAAATTTTTTTAATATAAAACAATTATTATTATTCTTTTAAGTTAATTTTTCTCTTAGTAATTTACAGTTTATTAAAAGTAATAAACTGTAACTAATTTTTATGTTAAAAAAATTGTTTACAAAGAAACTATATTTAGTAACAAAAATAAAAGTTATTTATATAAATACATGTATTTGTATACAAATATATATATATATATATACAAATTTATAATAAGAAGTAATTAATTTCGTCATAAACATTATAAAATTGAAAACTAAAAATTGTAAATAAAGTTAAAATATAATAATCTTTTAATTAAATCTTTAACCGTTATATAAATAGCGGTGCATGATTTAGAGACTTTTGTTATCGATATGTTATCAATTAATGACAGTTAATAAAGATTAATTATAGCGGGATATTCTATTTTTACAAAAACTTTCATGTAATTATAAATCATCCTAGAAGTATGCAATTTTATTTCCTTTGATTGTTACTATCGTAATCCTAAAAAAATTCTGTTAAGGGTGTTGCGTCGATGGTGCAGGAGTTAAATACCGGGCATATCAACAGAAGGAGAGCGTGAGAAAAGTTATTTTCATTACGATTCCCCCTAACGATCAAATATAATAATAGAATGTATAATATAATTAAATAAATATAGTAAATAGTATTGGCATAATCTAATAATAGTATCCAAATCAATAATGGTCTCAGTAACCTATTGTTTTGAAAATATTGCATTATCATTTATAATATGCAATATTAAGTAAATAAATGTAATAATTTTTTAATGAACATTTTTGGAATTTAAAATGGAAAAATATCTAAAAATTTGAAAGAAAGTGTATAAGAGTTTGTTCCAAAATAAACAGAAATACCGATTCTAATTTAAGTATTATTACTCTAATAAGTACTTGTACAAGGAAGCAAAAATCATAAGTAGAGCCAATTTTTTTACAATATTGATTGGAGATTATAATGAGAGACCACATAATACTCTAGAATATGATTGAATATCTCATATTTTCTGCGAAAGTGAAGAATATATTTAAAAGACTTTCCTCAAAAGATTTATAGCACCAGATTTATTATTTATTTTATTTAATATATTTAGGTAAAAATGGGTATATTGCAGACTATTATCGTGGCCCTCTATTATATCATTAAAATAGACGGCCTAGATGGAAAGTCATATAATATATGTCGATGATTTCAAATACAACACATATATAACTTATGAAAAAGAGAGACCAATTGGTGGTTTAAAAACTCTTAAGCTTAGTTTAATCTAATAAAAAGTTAGCTTGAAATATATTATATTAGTGGTTTTTAATAAGGTTAGGTAATTTAGAAATAAGATAAGTTTAAGCTAAGCTCTTATTAAAAAGAAATCTAATTATTTTTGGTTTTTGTGTTTTCTAATACTTCTAAAAATGATAAGAAGAGTATTAAGTTTACAATTTAAGCCAGTACTGATTCCAATTAATATAAAAAGTTTCAAAGTTTTTTTCATTTCTGTATAACAGTTTACGAAAACTATTATACGGCGTTAAAAATTTAAAATACGTAATTATAACCATGATGTATAACAGTTTGATGAAACTGTTATACAAAATTACAAATTCGAAATACAAAAGTGAATCAAATTGAAGAAAGTTGTATTATATAACAATATATATAGACAGCTCGTAATATTCTAAAATGAAATAAACAGTCGAATTTAAGATTGCTCTAGAGGAGTACTGTTTGGATTATTTTAATAAATATTAGTAACAATATTTTGTTAAATTAAAATAATCAAAAATTAAATTAAAATGTATAATATAATTTTTTGTTATACTTATTTTTTTTTTCATAATTATGTTGCGTGTGAAGGAACATTTTTTTTCTGTATTATTTTAGTTTATATTGTTTTTGTTGTTTTAGTTTTATTTATGCAAAGTTTTATTACATTTTAATTGAGAAGGTTAATGTTTGTTATTGTTGATTTTATTAAATTATCTTTGTTTTCATTTTAAATTCTTACTATTAATTATCATATATATGAACTATACGAGTACATCTGTATTATATCTGTATTAATAATTATCATTTGGAAAGGTGGTTAAGGAATTCCTTATCCTTAGGAGGGAAAAGGAATGGAAACTGATAATTATGATGTTAACAAATTCTATTTTTTAAATAAATCTGTTAATTGCAATTGCTATTTTTCGTCTCTTTTCAAATTAATTGATTAGTTATTCAACGAGTAGAGTAATATGTCGTATAAATGATTCCAGTTTTACCTCACCGCTAGGCCAACTCGACCATCGTCGTACAGTTGGGTTACCTACTTAGTTTACTTTTTATCTTGTTGAGACTAACACCTGTTTTAAAAAAATTAAACAATTAATGGCCTCACTCAAGATTTTTCAACGCAAAAGAAGGATGACAACCGATGGTCTTCAATACACAGTTGAGTTGATGGCATAACACGGCTTATGGAAATTCGTTTGTAATGCGCTCATCATAGTCATGGAACCATATTTCACCAAATGTGTTCCCCAAAGTTGATATTGTATTATGTGTACAATTTAGCTAAATTTAAGAAGAGCATTAACATCTTTTTCTAAATAACCCATTAAATTTTCCCCATCCTTTATAATCCAACAATCCCAAATAACCTTAACTAAAATCCTTTCATATCCCATCCCAGTATCCAAACTGTGCATTTGTATCACAGATCCCTTCTGAAAGTTTAATTGAAAACGGGTATGGTTTTTCTGTGTTAAAGTAGCTCATTACCCATGGGAACACTGCGTAGTTCCAATGGGTGGTTTTCGAAGCTTCCATACCCCCGTAAAAAAGAAATGTATCTTTAAATTAAAATGCCCTCCATTATTTTGAATAAATTAATTCCGGTTTTAATTTTCTAAAAATATCATTTAATATTATTTTTATTTATTCATTTTGTCTGTTAATTTTAATGATAATGTTTGGTTGTCTCTGCAATAAGTCGTTAAAAAGTTTCCATTAAAGTTCTTTTGTTAATTGAATTAAAAAGCTAATGACCAAAAATATAAACTGAACAAATATATTTAAATGATTGTTTAAATATAAAAATTGAATTAAATACAAAGGTGATTGAACTGAAAGCAAACATTTAACAGGTGTCAAACAGTGTAACAAGTTGTTATATTTGAATATATTAAAGATAAATATTCTATGCTTAATTACTATCACTGAACCTTAATGGAGCTGTTTAGTTTTGTAAAATGCAATAAAAATTAGTTTAAATAAAATCATTTCGAATGGAAGTATTAAGCAGAGACATATTAAATGGAAGTCTAAAAATAGAATTACTTTAAATGAATTTTAAGTAAATAAGTTTTAATTATATTTTTTGTTTTAAACAAATGGAGTGGTTAGGACCTATACTTTAAAGATATTTTGAATAAACAGATAAGCTACATGATTAATTAGCTAACAGGGTTAAGTTAGAGATTATAGCTTATAGCAATTCCTTGGCTTAAGGTTATACAATTAATATATAGAATAAAAAAATAGTTACAAGTCAGAGTTAACTGTTGCCATTGTGGTTGTTTTAAATGGGGAAATGCAGGCTATTGTAACACCGAAGCTTTGCGACCCGTTGCAATCTTATTAATGCAATTAATGCAAATTAATTAACACTAAGCTTCAGTTTCGTTATTCATTACATTGACAAAGTCATTGATTACTCGACTTTTGTTATTGCACAAGTTTAGGAATATATAAATGACAAATTTTGTGCGCCATCTATTGTTTTATAGAAGAGTTAGATATATTTTTGTAATCTTATATAAACTCTGAATATATGAAATTAAAAATAAAATTAATTATATATTTATTAATATATACTTATACAATTTTACGATATTTATTTTTACTAAATGTGATTTGATCGGGGTTTAAACCCAAGACCTTCCACTTAAAGCATCGGCGCCTTAATCACTGCGCCTTTGTCTAATTGGTGCTAACACTTTATATTAATGTATAAGTAATTTATATTAATGTATATTGTATATATATATGTTTTTGTAATTTACTTTTTATATTTGGTTACCATGGAGATTTTATAAATAAAAAGTCAATTAAATTTTACTTTTAATAAAAATCGATGAACAGTTCCCCCAAATCATTGAAGCCTCAAGTCAAGTTAATTCCTCTTCAAATATTCTGAATTGTGTAAAAAATGAAATCTTTCATCAAATATACCAAATAGTAAAATATTTTATTCTGAGTTACAAATTTTTAAAATTTAGTCATATTTTTAAATCAAAACTTGTAAAACTTGTTGTATAAAAAAATTTAATGTACTGCAACAAAAGAATGCACAACATTTCAACATTTAAATTAAAACTTAATTAGTCTTTCATTTTGTTTAAATTTTTTTTGTTTTGTATAATAAAAAAAATGTAATAAAAATGTCTACCAAAAATCTTTATGAGGTTTTTTTTTTTTTTATATTTTTTTATAAAATTATAGGTTTCCATTTTAGTTTTTACCATAATTATAACAGAGAGTTGCAAGGACAAGTTATATTTTACGTTTTTTAAAGTTTTACTACTTACTTGGTCTTGAATTCTTATCATATCCTTCATCTAAAGAATAGTCCTGTGAATTTGTGTCTTGTTGTGAGGCGGTCAACATTTTCCTAGAATTGAACACAAAGAAAAACAGCAATCTGAAATTTTAACAAAAAAAAAAAAAAAATAAAGAAAATTGGTTATAAAATTTTTTATTTTATTTATTTTTGATTTTTTTTTTTAATAAAATAAAATTTTTTTTTGTTAACCCTGAACCATGATTTCAAGGTTAAATTTTTCTTTTTATAGTAAAGTAGGGAGTAGTATATAGAAATTAGAAAAGTAGTTTTGAAATAATAATGTAATTAGAAGTTTAAAACAATTTAAAAAAAATCCAACTTTCGAGTCTCGTATAGGTCAAAAGTTTTTAATTGAAACAAAATTTTTCTGTACAATATACTAAAGTGATGCAATATATATGTTGTGTAATTATAAAATAAATGTTATAAATTATTAAGTAATAACAAAATTACCGTGATTCCTATGCACAACAGGTTCTAATGCCTAGATGTAAAGAAAGAATCAGTCGAACTCATTCATACACAGCCGAACTATCAAAGTGGAGTACGCAATAATAAAAATTAGTTTGTCATGCGCATATATTTTAAACCAAACTGTACACTTGTATAACAGTTCCCACTCTAAAGTTTGGTTAAAAAAAAAATGGTGGTTTTGTTGTGTTATAAACTCGCACACTATCTATAGAAACTACGGACAGGGGGACAGTTTCAATAAGTGGCTTTTGAAGCTTTCCACTTTCCCACTTCTCTCGTAAAACAAAAAAGAAATGCAACCCTAAAAATTTCCTTCCGGCTCTCCAGTCTTTTTATCTGGCACCACACATTTATGTTTTAAAGACAGTAGAACGCATCTGGATGGAGAATTCTTAAATTTTTTAACCACATAACTAATAATCGATCCGAACCTTTTCACTATTTTAGAATTAGGTTTGAACTTTTAAATTGTTAGTAACTAATCAAAATACAAATGTGAATTTTCGTAAAATTTTTTCCTATTATACTCATCAAAGATATAGAACTGAAATTGTAATTCTGAGCTGCATTTGACTCGAATTAAACAGAACCAGAAAGCTTTTGAAATCAAGATTACCAATTATGGTTTTAAAGGGGATTATTAGAAAAAAGGGAAAATTTGTTATCCCCTTAACTGATATAAAGCAATTTCCGATTAAATAAAATTTTTTTTCAATTGAATGAAACTAAATTTCAACTGAACGAAATTATTTATCAAGTGAATGACACTTTTTCCAATAGAATGAAAACTTTCTTAAAATAAATGAAACATTTTTCAAAGTAAATGAAACCTTTTTGAAAACAAATGAAATATTTTTCAAAGTAAATGAAACTAAAAAAATCTAAAATAAAATTAATTCAAATATTAATTAATATAGTTAATAATATACATTACTATAATAATCTCAATCTTATTATCAGCTTATAAGCAAATTAAATGGTAGACTAATAGATTATTATAATAAGCTGAAATAGACATGTATTACAAATTATTTAAACTTGAAAATTAACTAGGGTCGTGTAATAAAGAATCAAAATATTGTTGAAATTGAATTGTTTCCATTAGATTCCATTTCACTTTCATACATTTTCAATATTTTCAGTGTTTATTAATCTGTAAAAAAAATATGCACGCAAATAATTTTTTTTTCGTTTTACTTTATTATTCATGTTCAAATGCGGTTTCCGTTTTTAATTTAATATTTTAAATAAGTTTTCAACAATTTCTGTTGAATTTTTTTTTTCAATTTTCTTTGAAATGAAGTCTAATAATTTTCTTATATCTTGATACAAAGTTCTTATTTAGGTAAATTTATTTTAGGATTAAAATTAAAATAATTTTTAATAGAAAAATAAGAAATTTGTTAAAAATAATTTTTAAAAGAATAATAATATTCAAAAATTTAGAATATTTAATTTTAAAAAAATTAATTAAATGATATGGATTAAATGGAAAGCAATTTTTATTCAATTTACTAGTAAAATCGTTTAATTTTTATCAAAAACTTATTAGGAAAAATAATTGAAAAATATTAAAAAACTTGAAAAAATTCATATGTTTTTTTTAATACAACATTATCAGATTTTAGATATACAATTGACGTAAATTATATATATATATATGTATTTCATAAATGTAATATTAATATTTTAATTTTATAATACTTGAACTTTCAAAATTAAAGGTATTTTCAAAATTTGTTGAAATGACATGTATGGAACCCCTATAAGTATGCAATTTAATATTGGTGCTGAATTTTGAATTGATCTTCAACATCTAGTACATGATACCTATCAAAACAATTTTAAGATACAAATTTAGAAAATAATGTAAAATATGTAAGATAAATTAGAATCAGCCCACAATGGCAGCCGAGGGCTTTACCAATGTTGCGCAATTCAGTATAATACGTAATATAAACTTTTTTTAATTAAACTTTATTTATTCCAACTTATCAAATTTAACTTAACCGAAAAAAGTTTACAAAAATGTTTCTTTTCAGTAATATCTAAATATATAATTGTTTTTTTATGTTAAGTTATGTCAATATTAATTTAGCTTACTCTTATTTTTAATATACATATTTTTATATAATTTCATATCTTTAAAATTTCTTTGTAAAAATTGTTGTAACAACCAATGTTTTTTCTTTTAATTTTTCTAAAACGAGCCTACACTATCTTAACCTAATTTAAAAACTTAGTCTACCTTACACTAGTATACATACTAAAAAATATGTTTCTATATATTTCATGATGTAGCTAATCACCAACAGTTTTGCCTAATTAATGTATCCTTATGAGGAATACTCATTGTCAAGAGTTTTACAAGAAGCCCGTCTACTATAGTGATATAGTATAGGGACATGATTCAGGTTTTGAATATAACCTTTTTTATCTAGATATATAAAATGCTCTGGTCTATTGAAATAAATAAATAAATAAATCATGTACCACGGAGGTATCAACAGTTAAGATCTACTTTATAAGATCTTTTATAAGATCTGCCGTTAAACACGGTATTACGATATTGTATAATGTGTATAAATGCAATAGGTTTTTGGAAAAGTTTCGCAATTTTGAAAGATAAGATTAACATAAGTAAATAATGTAAGAATAAGTGTTAATAAATCACGTAAGCCCGAAATGTACTACATGCGTTTCTACTCCAATACTAATCGAATATACGAATAAAACATAAACAGAATCAAAAATCTTATAATAATATTAATTTGAAACCATTATGATGGAACACTAAACACAGGAGGAAATTAAAACGACAATGCTCAAAGGCTTTATAGTTCCTTAATTTAATTTATATATTATTTATATTACCATTATAGAATAATTATTATTTATAATTTTTTAAGAAAATTGTATTTTGTAATAAATTTTCAAGCACAATAAAAATTAAAAAAAAAATAAATAAATTTATAGGTATATTAATTTGAAATATACAAAATTTTATTCTACTTTAAATAGTTTTAGTAATTTAAATTGTTGACAATATATTATATAAATTGAATATGATAATTATTAACTTTTTTATTATCATAATTTTTTACTATCAATAAAAATTATTTTAAATTATCGAAATTCTTTTTAAATAATATAAATATAGGTATGTATTTCAGTATTGATAGAAACTATAAAATTCATGAATATGTTCTTCAAATATGTAAATACCACAAACCACAAATTCATTATTTTATAGACTTAGACCAATAGTGAATTATAATAAATTTAGTTCTTAGTTCAGGCAATATTATTCCAAGTTTCCGAAACACTTGTTTGGGCTGCTTTTGTCAAAATAGTGAAAACTTTTGCAAATATATGAAACCTTGGCCCATAAGAGGCTTAATTTTATTGCAAAATGTTTTATTAATTTTGAAAAAAGTTTTATTTACTTTAAAAATGATATATTTACACAATATCTCCAAAGAATCCCTAACCCTAGAAGAATTAGAGACATCGGGAATATCCGATGCAAATTAAAACGGATTATTTTCTCTTAAGACTGGATTCAATTTATTAAAAAAATGAAAACTCCATGGTTATCAAATTCCCAAATGCTTCATCATTCAAAATTTAACAAATTCAAAAATACAAGTATAAATATTCTACTACATATTCTAGTCTTATATTGTAGACCAATTAAAATATAGACACATTAAAATCAACTTAGCAACTTTTTCAGCTCGAATTTAAGACTCGAGTCTAAAACTAATTTGTGCTAAAGTTTGTGTAGATTTCCTGTAATTTTTATTAAACTTAAATAAACCTTCGTTAAATTAATTACACTGTAGTTTTATTATGGTTAAATAATATTTATTTTGTTTCGATAATAAAGTTTGATATAATTTTCAATTGTGATGTAAATATAATTTTTTTATTAAAATATTTTTAAAAGTTCATAAATTATTTACATATAAAGTAATAAAAGTGTTAGAATTTGATTCACATAATAAATGATCCAAATAAATATAAAAAAAAAGGAATTGAATTAGAAGAGTTTTGTTAAATATTTGTTATCAAATTTTGAGTGGAATTTCTCTCTTAAAATTTTAATTGAATCCAATAATTTATTTTATGTATTAAAAATGTCTACATATTTCAATATAAATTCTGTGAAGTGAATTTTAAATATAATTGTTTATTAGCATCAAATTAATTGTAAAAAAATGTTAACAAGTTTACAATTTTAATTTTAAAAAATTGGTTCTTTTAAGTATTGTTTGTTTTTTTTTTTTTAAATTATGTAAACATCTGTTACGTTATTTATCGTTCAATACAGGTTACAAAAAACAGTTAAAGAAAGTCAATGAGATTTAGTATGGAAATTATACAAAACAAGTGATGAAAAAAAACCGAGGGTTTTTAAAAAGCACATTTTCAAAATTATATTGTATTACATACTGAGTTTAACTTTGGAAATATATACCGTGGTGACTAAGTTACTGCTTACTTTTAAAATTTACTGCTAACAGTAAATTTTTTATTTTAAAGTTCTAATAGCCCTTCAATGGGGAAGGTTGCCAAATTTCTCAAGAATCTAACTTCAACTCCCCCCCCCCCCCCATCATCTAATTTTTTAGGTTCTAGGAATTAAATTGTGAATTACACAAAAATTTGGAATTTTACTTAGAATTTTATTATCTAAGCAAAAATGGGTAAAACTGAGAGACACTTTCTTCAATTTAAGGAACCTCTTTTAAATTTAAGAAAAACCTTTAACATATGCTAAAATATAATGTTGGACCTTTAAATTTTGTATATTAATAAAAAAAAAATTGGACAGGTATTCAAGTTACAGGTGCTTAAAAATAGCATAATTTCAATTTTCGGGTCCTTATAGCTCCTAAACAAGGGGCTTGACAAAAAAATTTTGTTAACTGACTCCCACTATTTTTTTAGGATCTAACTTCTCCCAAAATTTCAAGATCCTAGCTTGAACCGTTTAGAAGATATGTGGGGCCAAAAATTTTGCAAAAATTGAGTTTTTTATTAAACTAAACAAAAACTGAGTAGTTTATAAAATTTATTAATTATTATAAATCAGAAGGAGGAGCTGTTTAAAATCGCGCTGTTTAAAATCTTATTATAATCTTATATTAATATAAATTATTTTATAATTATAAATTAGAAAATTTTTTAAATGTAAACATATAAAATAAAAACATATAATTTAGTTAATATATTTAGATAAAATTTAATTAAAGTCAAAAATTAAATATTTTACTTATATAAGTATATATAAATATTTATTAGTTATTTTATTTCCTACTATTTTTCTAATATTTTGGGCTTTTGTATTTGAAAAAATATATATATATGCATTAAGTAATTATTTTACAATTTTAGGATGTTCCTGAATTTAATTATCACTTATATAATATAAACTATATACTAGCTAAGTTATTAGTACTACATAATACAATCAACTCTATTATTTTACCATATAATGGTAAATTTTAGTACCGTATGGCAACCCTATACATTTAGGCAACATGTTTTTGTAAAGTCTATAAAAGCAGCTCTCTAATACCGTTTTTCGATTGAAAATAAACCTAACAGAACCCTTGTTATATCAATTTAAATATAGGGCTTTTTTGGAAATTTCAGGGGCTGTAACTTCGTCACCCTTCAAAATTAAGGAAAACCTTTGACACATGTTGAAATATAGTTATAGGGCTTTGAACTTTGTATATCACTAAAAAAAAATTTGGACAGGTATTCAAGTTACAGGTGTTTAAAAATAGCAAAATTTCAATTTTCGAGCCCTTATAGCTCCTAAACATGGGGCTGGAAAAAAAAATTTTGTTAACCGACTCCTACTAATTTCTTAGTATCTAACTTCTCCCAAAATTTCAAGACCCTAGCTTGAACCGTTCAGAAGATATGTGTGGCCAAAAATTTTGCGAAAATTGAGTTTTGCGTAATGTTAAATTTTAGTACCGTATGGCAACCCTAAACATTTGCCTTTTAAAAATTTATAAAGTTTATGAAACCAGCTATCATTTGCCGTTTTCAGATTGAAAATATGTGTAACAGAACTCTTGTTATAACAATTTAAATATAGGGCTTTTTCCAACTTTGGGGGGCTGTAGCCCCGTAACAGGTGGGGCTACAGAAAAAAATTCTTCTACGAAATTATTTTTTTTTCAAAAACTACCCATGGTTAAAATTTCTTTTCTCTATTTCAAACGGTGTAAAAGTTTTTGTAAACATACGGACGGACGGACGGACGGACGGACGGACAGAGTGAAGCTATATAGGCACATTTTTACAAAATTTTTTGAAAATGTGCTAAAAATTGTTATATAGGTATTTGTTTTATAGTATTTTTGTTTATTTATTTCAAAACTATTGATTTAAAAACCTTGACATCATACATTACAAATTCGTTGGTATTGAAAATATTGATATTTAAAAAACAAAAAATTATAATAATCATAAGTTTTTTTTTTTTTTTAAACTTAAAAATTTTCAATGAAATTTATATTTTTGTTTTGATTTGTTTTTTTAATATTTTTATTTTATATATTAATATTCAAAATGTATTTCAACTCATAGACACTGTAATATAAACATTGAGCAACAAGAGTTCAAATATGAAACCCTAGAAAAAATATATTTAAATAAAGATATACAAGTTTATATTGAATATTTATAATATATTCATACAGTTTTTTATTATTTACAGTTATAAATTGTATTATATTTTATAAAAGAAAAAATAGCATTTTTTTTTTTAAAGTATAATACATATACATATGTAATACATTAATACATGTTAATATAATGAAAATTGTGGAAATTATTTTGTGTGAAAAGCTCTAAACTTGTTTAATACAAAATATGACATAAAAATTCTTTAGAAACTACGAATAAGCATAAATGCCTAACCTAAATAAGAACGTATGACGTATAATCACTGTCAGTCGATACGTTTCATTTAATGAAAAAACAAGCATTGAATTATTCAACTTAATTGGTTTTCAAAGTTACTCAAATAAAAATTTAAAAATATTTAAAAATCTATATATGTAAAGCGAAAGTTTGTTTGTTTGTTTGTATGTAGCGAAAAGACTCCTAAACTGCAAGCCGATTATCATGAAAATTTGTATATAGAGGTTTTTGCTGGGTTAAAAATATTGTTTTAACGAACCACCACAGCACCAGGTGCTGGTACTTAAAATTTTTTGTTGCAAAATGATTGACCGATTGACCGATTGACTTCAAATTACCTATACGTGGTGCTCCTTCAAAATGTAGTTGAGGACGGTGGATATCTGATGAAGAATATCAACTGAATTAATATTATTAATAATGAAACAAGTGAAATGTAAAAAATTGTTAAAAAGTTGCTAGAAGAATCCTAGAAAAATGTGCAATTTATGTGTTAACTTTTTTCATTAACATAAACGCATCATCGCGCACCGGGTATTAGCAAGTACTTGATACAAATTATCAAAATTGCACATTGGATTTTTCAACACTTGAATGTCACGTTTTCGGTAATCTTTAAATAAAATGAGTGAACATCATAATATATAACTTGACACTTTGACATACATTATACGTTGTACGTGCTTATTATATTTTTGACAGTAAAACCGAAAAACACAGTACACACTGATAATTAGGAATTAATTTATTAAAGATGAATCATATTTTAAAGCAAAAATGATTAAGATATTATATAAAAACAGACACTTTTTTCAATTTTAAGGGCTCCTTTTATATTTAAAGCAAACCACATATTAAAATATTACTAAAAAAAATTATGTTTTGCATAAAGGTGAAAATTAGTATGGCAACTTTATGCGTTTCGAAAATTTATAAAGCTAATAAAAGCAGTTGTCTTTTAACGTTTTCAGATTGAAAATAAACCTAAAGGAGCTTTTTTTATAATATAGATTTAGGGCTTTTTCAGCTTTTATGGGTCTACATAAAATGGGTCTTTTCTTTTTTGTCTACAGGAAAAAGTTCATCCATGAAATTATTTATTTTGCAATATATACATGTAGTTAAAATTTTTTCTATATATTTCAAACGGTGTAAACGTTTGTAAACATACGGACGGACGGACAGAGTTAAATTACATAGGCACGTATTTACAAAATCGTTTAAAAATGTAGTTAAAAACGATATTTAAAGATGTCCCAACAGAAAACTTCATTTCCTTTAACAAAAAGGTGATGAAGCTATAAATATTATTTTATATGTACACATTTAATTTTCCTTTACTGTAACTTTCATTATTTGAAAAATTGTAACTTATTTTGGAAAACTTTTTCGAGAGCTCATTTTCATTTTGATTTTTTTTGTTGCAATTATTATTTTATATTATGGAAACGATGATCGATATTTCAAACAAAACTTTATACTCTTTTCACCTGATACAAGAATAACCGTTATTAATAGTTTAACAGATTTAAATAAAAAAGAAAACAATAAAACACTTTTCGTTTTTGTTTTTTTGAAATATTTCCGCTAAAAATATTTCACGTGTTACTTATTAAAAATTATAATATAGACTTTTTGCAATAAATATGCATGTGTATTATAGGGTGTTAAAGGTAACTATATTTTTTATCTTTTGAATATAACGGTTAAAAAAATAAATAGAACTAAATTTGAAAACTATATAAGAAAGTTAGAAAATTGTGAAGGCTTTTTGTAAGAAAAGAGAATGCTGAAGTAAAAATTTTTGGGGAAAAACCGAGTTTTCAATTCAATTTTTTTGACGTTATCAACCCTGCTCTCAAATAGGACAATCTGTTCCGATGCAATAAATATTATTTTGAAAGCCTTTATCAGACTGATTTATTAGCACTAAGAGTACGTAAATTTATGCTCTTGTGTTGGTGATATTTACACTTGTACGAGCATGTATCTCTTATTTTTAATTTTAACTCTTTAACGTCATTTCCGCGAATAGCCACCCCTTACAGAACTTAATGAATTTGATTTTACTCTATCATGTTTACCTATTCCAAAGAACAACCAATTTTAAAATACGAATCACATATCCAAAATACGCAATCAAAATACAATGATCGTTAAAGGGAGAATGTCATATGCCTATCTTTCATTTGCTTGTAGTGTCATTTTCCTGAGTTAGTAGAGATTTTAAAGTTGAAAATACAGTCAAATGAAATACAGTCAAAAGAAAAACAGGCTTGCGATGCGATAGTAACCCGTCGTTAAATAATACAGACAAAGTTTTTAAATTTTAATTTTTGTTTTTCTTTTTTTAAATTTTTGAAACATCCTGTACAAATATTTTTTGGAACTTAAATGTATTTTCATATTGTAATAAAAATATATGTGAAAATATCGCATACATATGTATGTATCTACATAAAACTTTTAATATAGTGGTATTTGTAAAACATATAATAAATAAATATAATAAACAATATATTTAAAAAATATTTTGTTATTTATAGAAGAAAAATATTAAGAAAAAAAAATATACACATTTATTAAATGAAATATTAATAATTATATTGTTTTTTTTTTTATATTAATTTTTATTATTTAAATATTAAGTTTTGACATTCAACAATTAAGAAATAATGTGTTGAATATTTTACATATATAATATTATTTTTAGAAATTGTTAACAAAATATAGTTTTATGTAAAAATGAAAAAAAAAGATGATTTACGAGATATACATATATATGTATATATATATTATAATTTACGATCTACATAATTAATCAAACATAATAATAAACAAATAATAGTTAAAATTTTAATGAACAAATGTTTGTTTTTTTTTATGTACTAATAAATAATTTTTGATTTTATATAATAAAATAAATATATGAAATTAATTAAAGTTTATTAGTGCAATTTAAAATAATTCTTTTATATTTGAGAGTTTTAAAAATTTATAAAATTTACAAATTCTTCGGGCGTCTTATAATTTAAAAAAAAAAATTTAATTTAAACACAGGCAATGGAATAGTTAGACAGCGCTGTCTATACAACGAATCTTTACTTTAATGTAAAAAAAATCAAAATCTTAAATTTTTTTTCAAGAAGAAGTTCAATTGCTGAAACTTAACTTAAACAGCTAAATATAAATTTACGTATATGTATATTGACAATTCAATACTTTACCATGTTTAGAATTTCACAGAACTTTTCATAAGAAAGCCTTAAAAAAGTGTTATGAACATCTTCAAGGCACAACAAATCTGTTAAATGATTAGTTCCTAAATCAAACTATAATTAGTTCTAAAAAAAACTAAACAAACTATATATTAGTTCCTATATACACATATTCTCTTATTAATCTATTTTATTTATTAAATCTTCAATTATTTTTAATTTTTTTATATGAACTGTCAAGATAATATTTGAACCCAATTTCGTTTACAGACAATTAATTGACATTTCAAACTAGTGAACCAGAGTGGATAGCGATGGTGAGTAAACTTAAGGTAAGACTTGGTTGACTATAATTTATCAGTTTATCAAAATATTGAGATTATATATTTCGGTTTTATCATAAATTAAAATTAGTTAAGAGTATAAATTTTAAGTTGAGACATGTCTATATAAATGAAATGACATTTTAATATTTGATTAACTAAAATAAACGGATGTTATTGGACTTGTATTCCATTATTTGCATAAAATAATTTCATTTACTATAATCAGATTATATACTTAGTATATAAATCAATGATGTTTATTACCATACATTGTACTAAAGTACTAAGTATACGTAAAATCATGTAACAATATATGTAGTGAGTCAAATCAACTAAAAGAAATCGGTATAAATTCATGCATGTATTGGAGGTGTGATGAAAATATTTCACAAATAATTCACTTCTATGATAGATTTTATTTAAAAATTACAATTTAATTTCGCAATTAAGTTTAACTTTCGTTTTCATCAGGGTTGTAGTTTGATTTGATTTAAAAGTTAATTTAAACCATGAAATTGTATTATTTTTCTTATACTATCACAGAACCAACCACTATTACAGTAAAATATAAATATGAAATTTTATTAAAAGATTTTTTACTATTACATAGTAATATGTTAAATACCTAGGAATGACACTGGATGTCAAGCTAAGATGGAATAAACATGTTAAGAAGAAAAACTACAACTTGAAAATAAATGTAGAGAAAATTACTGGCTCCTATTGCGTAAGTCTAAATTAATAACATGTAATAAATTGCTAATTTTCAAACAAGTAATTAAACCAATATGGCTATATGGCATTGAACGTTGGGGTTGTGACAAGCAAACACATATAAAAAAATACAAACCATTTCAGAATAAAGTCCTGCGTAATATAATAAGTGCCCTCTTGTTTGTACGTAATAGTGAAATTCATAGAGATTTACAAATAACTAAAGTTATAGATGAAATAAGTAGATATGCCATAAAGTATAAAGCTCATCTAAAAGGGCATATAAATATTGAAGCTGCTCAGTTAATAAATAATCAGATTATTACAGAAAGAGTTAAAAGAAAAAAACGTTTAGATAATATAGTACAAAGTAAAGATTTCCTTAGGGAAAGTACATAAACCTATACTCAAACCAAAGATAGCAAAATATTAAAGTAAAGTTATTATAGTTTTAATAAGAGAAAGGTGTGGTTTAGGTAAGAATCCAGCATACACTCTTGATATGGGACAGTTTGTATCTTTTGAAGATTTCTCACCAATCCACGTAAAACTAAAAAAACATAAAAGTTTTATTTTATATCAGTTAAACGTTAATGTTTTTTCTTGTTTGTATTTTGTAATGAGTTATCAACAAGACCACCCTAGGGAATTACCCAAAAATTCCCATGGGTTAACTCGAATTTCTTCAAAAGCTTATCAATTCAGAATATTAACATTTAAAACTTATATTTAAAATTACAAAATATTCCGTTGTCCGTTAAGCTGTACGCTAATGCACAGACAAACATACATACACACAGACAAACACACACACACACATACGGATATCACAATAAAAATCCCTTTTTTTGGGCACGCAGGAGTAATGCATTTACATTAAAACTTCATGTTTCAATTTTTAATGCGAAAAGAATAATTATCGCGTATTATATTTCATATAAGCGGTTAAAAAAAAAAATTATATTATCTTGGATTACAAAGAAAAAAAATTATCAAATTTAACTTATCTTTCTTGTGATTAAAAAAATATAAAGAAAAATGACATTTTATTTGGAAAATGAAATATGTTAATAATTTTAATCTTATCGAATTTGTCATACTTTTGAAGGACAAACACTTTTAATAGAACTAAAACAACAAAATAAATTCATTCAACATTATTATACTATTATAACTTACACCATCTTATAATAATTACTTTGAAAAAAAAACCAAGAATTGTTTATAATTTCATGGTATTTAATATTATTATTTTTTTTTTTATACTTATATATAATTAAGATAAGTTTAAACAATTCATTATATAAATATTCATATAAAATGTGGTTCACGATTTAATTTTTTCTTTGTTTTGTGTGTGTGCGCCATAATGAAGGTTATATTTAAATTATTATTTTTTTTATGTATATTCACACATTAAAATTTATTGCGTAAAAGATGCTTATTCATGCCTTTGTTTCTTAAATAAATATTCTAAAAAAACCAATGTGTACTTACATACGCTTTATAGATTAAAATCTATGGTTAAATATAAAATCCATTATTTGAATATAAATTAAATATGTAATATAATATTTTAATATATTAGTAAAAATCATTAATATTTTGTATTTAAATAAAATAAGAGTTTATAAAATATAAAAATATTTGTTTAGGTAATACTAAGATAGAAATTGTAGACCTAATGCAAGAACTATATCAAAAGTAGGTCATCAATATGCAAATTTTTTTTGGTTTTGTTTTCTTTTAAATTGTTATCGTAGTCACGATACATATCCTTTATTAAAATAATTAATATAATATATAAAAAAAAATAAAAATAAGAAAAAACAAAAATTAAAACAATACCATAACATTATAATAATTATTACTATGGACCAGGTTCATTTACTGGTCATAAAAACATATTTAAGTTGCGCAATTAGCACAAATATTTAAGAAATACTTTCTTTTTGTACACATATTAGTTTTTGGTTTGAATAATGTTTTTTATTATAGTCTTAGTATGCTGTCTGGTCTTCAACATCCGGTTTCAGTATATACTTCATTATTTGAAAGAGGTTACTGAGTCCATTATAGGTTCGGATAAAAATATTGAATATTGAAAATATGTGCAATCAAATAACAGTTTTTTTTTTTATAAATGCACTCAACTAACTTAACCTGGCTTAACCTAAACCTAAACTTATCTAAGCTAACCTTATTTTGTTTTTTGAGATAATATCTTAAGATGTATTAAACCAGCAGTAATCTTTTCTTATTAATTTATAATTTATTTTTCTTTTATTGCATGTAGCTTGTCTACTATAATGAAATTGAATAAGTGCATGATTTAGGTTCCTAATATATCTATATTTGTCTAAGAAGATTTAAAGCTCAGGAGCTTTAAAACCCGTTAGCAAAGTCTTCTTAATGTAATCCTCATTGTGGTAAAATATATTTGGTATCAAATTATTTTCTGGGGTTTTAATGCTCTATTTTAATGATTTCTGATTAATTTTATCATAAAATTACAGTTTTGTTTCATTGTAAAAATATTTTTTGGAATAAAAATGCTTCTATACGGACTCAGACTTTCTATGTTTATTAATACAAACTATTATGCGAATTTTTCCATTAAGTTTACACCTTTCCAGGTACACACTTTCAAACAACATTTATTTATGTTTAATCAAATTACATTGGATTTAAAAGCTTTATCATAATGCATGGTTCCAAATTTGCAATTTATAAAAAAACGTAGGTAGGTATCAAAGTTCATTTAAAGGCCATGTGGCACTTATAGTATTTATGAAAAATTGCATACTTTTAGGATTTTAAACTAATAACTGATTATACCTTGGTTTAATTCCCTTTTAAATTACAATTTTTAAACATTTTATATTTATTGCAATATATTAAAATAATATACCGTTATCAAAACAACGGTAAAAATTTAAACTGTTGATATGTTGTTTTTTTTCTTTTTTTGTTATTAAATTCTTAACAAAAACAATTTCAAAATTATTATTTTTATTCCTATAAAAAAAGCTAAAACAAAATTAAAATTGCGATTTTTAAAGTACTTTACAAAAAATATGTCGCGTTACAAATTTCAAAAAAATTACAGGAATAAAAAAAAAATTTGGAATTTGTTCTAATTTTTGATGAATTGTTTTTTACAAAGTACGTGTTTAATACAAATATAATTTTTTTAAATATATTGTTTAAAGGATATAAAAATTGTCTTGCATGCAATTTTTTTTTTTTAAAAGTAAAATATTCTTCAAAAGACTTCTATATTTTATGACAAATAAAATATTTACATATACACACTTATACATATATAAAAAAATTTTTTGAAAGTTATTTTTTTTAGAAAAAGAAACGTCATTTGCCTGTAGTAAATATGCAATTATACAAGTACTCCAACATCAGTAAAATATTTCTTAAATATCCTTGTTCGATATGTTATTGACGTTTCTACGTCAAATCTAAATAAACTTCATAAGGTGCATGTTTATAATAAATATTTGTTAATTGCGTTTACATTAATATGATTCAAATATTTAATTTTTCAACAAGAAATTTATTATATTTTTAATAGTTTATACTATGTATGCATTCAGAGATTATGAAGACCTATTAAATTCTTAATTTAGTTTTAAAAGAAATATAAAAACAGATTGTTTAAAATACTTTAAAATGAATAAATAAGTAGACTACTTTTTCTATAATTTTTTTTAAATTATTTTCCATTTTAAACTTTATATTTTTTAATTTATATATTCACCACCAACGTTTTTCTAGTATTAAGAAACAAGTTAATTAATTATTAAAAAATATTATTTTTAATAACTTGAAGTTCCGAGAGAGAAAATGACGAAAAGTACTGTTTTGAAAGAAACGGAAGCGCAACGCAAAACATGGTTACAAAAGAAATTTCTAAGGATCTTGAAATGTGGAGAGAATTTCTGGACGTCCTGTGCCCCAGCCAGGATTCTGAACGTATTAACAAAAACAAACAGCGCAAGTTGTTGAGTGATTTTTTGAAAATTTAATCCCTTCACTTTGTATTTCCTTCTCTATTGGTCTGTCCAATCATCTTTGTCCTAAGAGCTCCAATCTAATGCTTTTTTGGCAATGGAATCTCCTTTTTTATGTACCCTATTCATCTGCCTCTCTTATCTGTCGTCAAATAGATTTTGCGTTTGAGGACAGATAAGAGTTGCGTTATTAACCACAATTGTTCATTAGTTATTCTCCGTGACCAGAAAATTTTCCATAAAATACGAAGAATTTTATTGATAAAAACCTCCAACATTTTTATATTGCGCTCTTACATCAGTCAGGCTGCACTGCCATGCAGGAGTCTAATATTTATATTTTTGTTTGATTGATTGTTTGATAATATGATTTTTAAAAACTATTTGGTGAAAATTTTGTGAATGTGAAATTCACATTGACGTACAATAATTTAAAATAAAACATAAATTCAAAAATTTTGTTAAATAATTTTAGTACCGGTTTTTGTTTCAATCCAATGACAATTAACATTATGATGTGCAAACCTTCTGGTAGAATATGTAAAAAAATTTTTATTAAGATGCTTATTTAAAAAATATATATAATAATTAATATATATAAAATATTATATTGAAAAAGTATTAGAAATATCAATTTAACTGGATAAAAATCCAAGATCGTAATAAAAATGTCAACAGAAATGTCAAAGAATGATTAAAAAATTGACTGTCAAATATACCGGAAAATCTAAGAAAGTTCAAAAACATCTTTAAAAAATATAAATTTTAAAAATTACATTTCATATAAAAATTAGATAATTACAGCAATACTTTTTTTTTAATAATTCACATATTTCAAAGTATGATTAGTTAAATAAGGAAAGGGATAGATAAACGTAATAACAATATTAATACGCAAAAAAAAAAAAAAAATAATATTGACACAGTGTCAATACAAGTAAATATTTATATTGACACTTTTTTTTTTATATTATAAGTTGTTAAAACAATATTGAAAGACTGTATATTCTTTGTAAATAATTATATTTTGTTGCGTTTTTTCTTCAATTATGTTTTAAAAGAAAATCGATTTATGATATTTAAAAAAAAAAAAAAAATATAAAATAAATGATTTATATTTTGTTTCTGTTATAGAATTTAGTTATTGCATAAAAGTATTTAAATATGGTGAATATAAAATTTGCTTATAATATATCAGATGTTTACGAATGAAAAAATCAACCAGATGTACTAAAATTTCAGTTTTTTTTTCTAGTATTAAAATAATATTTATTATTATTAAATATATTACTTAAATAATTATTATTAATTATGTCTAAAATTATATTTTGTAGACTTTGTAGATTTATGAGTTGTACTAATTTGTAGAACTTATTAATCTAGCAAATTTAAGAAATACCAATTTGTTAAAAATTTCAATTGATAATCAATTCTAAGATTGTAATTTTAAATTATTTAAAATATATCATTAAAATTTATTAAAATTGTTTGATTAATGATTATATTGATTTAATTAAACATTTCAGACTTTATGTAGGTACTTAAAGAAATTTTATTAATTTATTTATTTATTTATGTACAGTCCCCTACCACATACAATGTGATAAGTGAGTGAATCTGTCTTTTCTTTTCAGGTGTGGCAGTTAAATTTTTTTATACTATGAAATAAACTATTACGATATCAATTATAAATTACATTATTTTTTATTAGATCTGATCTGACCCAGGATTTGGAGCCGAACTTCTCGTTTGAAAAGCCGCCACTTTAACCACGGAGCTATCGGTCAGATAAAAAATTTTAATCGAAACTTGAAAGCCTTAATTATGATCAAAATTCTATTCAATTTTTTAAATCATATTTGACAAGTAGAATACCAGAAATTTAAAAAAGGATCAGTATAGTCCACTAATATTAAAAAAAACCTCCGACTTCTATTTTAGGGCCAGATCTGTTCCAAATATACTCGTATATCAACAATATATCTCGGTTAAATTCTAACTAATACTATCTAATTAAATTTATAAATATATTTTTTTAAATTCTTTTAATCTTAGGTTTTTAGAGTTAATGAATAATTTCACTCAGTTACTTATAATATAAGCGCTCAGTTATAGATTAAATATTCTTAGATTTTTTTTAAATAGATAGATATTCTAAAAACATGATTTAGATTTTTGAAAGTTCACCTAGGTTCGTATAAGTTTTCTCCAAAAAAACCGTGTTTTGCATTTGGGTCTTCTTGAACAAACGACTTATCACTAATCAAATAATATTTTTTTTAAAAGAAGTTTTGTTTCACGAAAACCATATCGAAGAACAAACGAATGAAGTTTTACTAGAGAAAAGCACTCAATTATCAGTAGTTAGTGCAACAGGGCACTGATGATAGGTTTTATACCTAATTATTTATACCTAAGACTTCACTATTAATTTTCATTTAAAAAGTGAAAAACAAGGATCTAAATTTTTAAATCCTTGTATTGCATCAGTTAATATATTTATTAATTTAAACTGTTTAATATAACTATTATCAATTCAACAGAGACTATACAAAGATCAATCATATAGATCCAAATTTTTGTTTTGTTTATTGAAATATTTTTTTTTGTAAATCTCACCTAAATATAATAGCTGATCTCATGCTATCTGATTTCATGAATTATAAATTAGAAGAATATTTTGTATCCTTTGAAATTTTAATTCATAATTATTATAAATTTTTTTTACATTTTTCCTTTTCATAGTAAACTGATAAATTCTTTAAAAAATTTTTCTTTTTTTTTTTTAATTTTATACAATATAAAATGTATAATTTATGTAATATATTAATTTTTAAAAATTTATAATTCCCTTTTTTTTTTAAATTTTCTATAATTATTGTTTTTATAATTTACATTTACATTTAATATTTACAATTTTTTCTAATTTCTTATTAATATAATTAAAATTAATTTATTATATTTATTTTTTTATATATCATAATTTCAACATCACATTAACTAAGAGCACTTTAAAAGACATTTTTTTTTTTTAATTTTAATATTAATATTTTTATTTGATATTTATTTATGAAATTTATATTAATATTTATTTATATATATATAATTTATTATTAATTATTTTCATTTAAATTAATTTTATTTTTAATATTAATTAATCCTTCGTTTTTTTGATTTTGATTTAAAATTATATTTTATTTTTATTTTTTAATTTTATTTCATATTTTATAAATATTAATAATTTTTTTTTGTAGTATTTATAATTATTTTATTTACATAATTACTTATATAAATTATTACTTATATTTCTTTATTTACTTATTATTTCAATTATTTTCCATTTTATTTAACTTAATTTATTTTTTTTTTTTAAATTTAGTTTTTATTTTAAGATTAAAAATATTTAATTATATTTAAAAACAAAACAAATTAATAAAATAAATAAAATAATTTAAATAAATTTTTTTTTTTTAATTTGAATTTTTAATTTAATTTTGATTTAATCCTGTGTTTTACCGTTTTATTTTTTTTCAAAATATGATTTCTTTTCCGAACAAAAAACTAACAGTAACTAACTGTAAATTGTAATCCGTTATGATCCGAGTTCCCTTCTATATTAAATTCAAAAAATACAAAAACAAAACAAGAAACGACAAAACTACTGTTATTTGTTCGTTAATATTAACGACCATCAAGTACATTTTTTGCACACAATACAACAAAACAAAAAAGAAAAAGAAAATATAGAAAATGGAAAATGGAAAACTATATATTCTTCTTGTTCTTTAATGAAAAGCAAAAGAAAAGCTAAATTGAAATATATAAATTAATAAACAAAAGAAAAAAAAAAGAAAAACATTGTTACAAAATGAAATGTTAAGAAACACAAATACAATAAGAAAATTACAAAAATTTTTGAAATATATGTCTGAAGGCCAAACACTTTTTTTTTTATTTTGAATATTTATAAAATAAATGAATATGAAAATATAATAAATGAAAAAAAGCCAAAATTACCGTTATACTTAACAAAAAAAATATAATGAACCCTTTTAAAATATGCGAAAATCAAATCAAACTAAAAAAAAAAACACGGCAACACTGAAATTTGTTCAGTTCAGTTTGTTATAGTTTTCTTTCATTAAATAAATATGTACGAATATTTTTTTTTTCAAATAAACTTTTTTTTTTTTTTTATGTTGTTGCTGTACTGCTGAAACACGCAACTTTTACAATATTACTTGTTGGGTTTTTTATTTTGGGAACATGGCATATATTTGATTTTTTTTTAAGTACGTTTGAAGAAGAATTAAGGGTTGTTTGCATGATTTTTAATTGTAGTTTTTTTTTGATATGAAATTATTATTTTAGATTTGAATGCAAGTAATTATGAATTACGTTTTAGCATTTTAAAATCTTAGGATAAAACGGGGTAGGCCTACTAAAATTTTCCCACAATTTTTTAGATTTCAGCGCAATTAGAATACTCATGGATATTCAATCACTAGCATTATTTAGCTCTTATAACATTTATTTAAAATATCAAACTTTTAAAATCGACTATATGCGCTGAAGAAGTCTACATGTCATAAAAATAAACAAATTTCTATTAAAAAAAAGTTCATATTTGTTTACATAAGTTATAAAATTAAAAACAAACAAGTGATGAAAAAAACTAAGGGTTTTTCAAAAAGCACATTTTCAAAATTATATATAGTATTTTATATTGAGCTTATGGTTAAATATATATATAAATAAATAATAATATTATAATTTAGTTATTTCATCAATTCATTATTAATTATAAGTAAAACTCAAATAAATACTTAAAACATAATCCCAATGTACTCAAGAAAACCTGTAAACAAGTGTCGAAATATAATGTTGGAGATTCAATGTTAACGTTTAATTTTGGAAATATATACAGTCGTGACTAAGTTACTGATTAATAAAAATGGGAAATTTTTAATTTTTAAGTCCTAATAGCCCTTTGATGGTAAAGGTTACCAAATTTTTATTAAGCAAATTATGATGATTCTCAAGGATCTGTACGCTCTATCAAGTTTAAGAAAAACCTTTAACATATGTTAAAATATAATATTGCAGCATTTTTGTATATTACTAAAAAAAAAATTTAGGCGGGTATTCATGTTGCTTAAAATAGTATTTTTGTAAACAACTCCTACTAATTTCTTGTGTTCTAACTTCTCCCAATTTCAAGTCTCTAGCTTGGGCCGTTCAGAAGAGATGTGTGGCCATAAACTTTTGTAAAAATTTAGTTTTGGATAACGGTAAATTTTATTACCGGTTGGCAACCCTATTAATTTGCCTTTTTAAAATTTGTAAAGCCTATAAAAACATCTGGGTTTTACCGTTTTCAGATAGAAAATATACCTAACAGAACTCTTGTTATAACAATTAAAGTATAGAACTTTTTTTGACTTTGGGGGGTCTCCGTAAGGGGTAAGCCTACAGAAAAAAGTTCTTCCATGAAATTATTTTTTTTGCAATACCTATCCGTAGTTAAAATTCTTAATCTCTATTTCAAATTGTGTAAAAGTTTTTATAAACATATGGACGAAAAGACGGACATAGGGAAACTAATAAGCATATTTTTTCAAAATTTTTTGAGAATATGCTTAAAACAGACCAGAAAATTATAAATTATTAAAAGAAAAATCTTTTCTTAATTATGTGAAAAAAATTAGGAAAATTCATTAGGAAAAAGCTTTAACATTCAAGCTTAACATTGTGTTAATGTTTTAATTTGAAAATCGTTACAGTTGGTAAAGTTTCATTTCTAATTTTTAAATTTCTAAAAGAATTTTTTTTTGAAAAGTTTTTCATATTTAAAGCTTTAATTTTTTTTAAATACTATTTTATTTTGGAAAACTTTATCTGTTTAAAATTTTTATTTTTGGAAATTAGTTATTTGAATTGTAGTATTGGTAATACTTTTATAATTTAATTATAATTAGAATTTTGCTGTAAAATATTTAAGTGTTAGTCGATAAGTTGGATGGAATTAAAATCACCCACTTACACTGACCTACTAATAAAAATTTTTATGTTGAGAAAAAAGTGGTTGCTAAAAAATCTATGGACATTTAGTAGAGCAAAGTGCGGTTTTCAGGCTTATCTCAGATTGAACTTTTTTTTCAAATCTCAGATTGAACTTTAATGAGTTACTGAAGATTTTCTTAAAAAAATCTTAATTCATTTCAGATAAAAGAAAAGCTATAAATCCTTCAACCTGGTGGTGAAATCAAAAAGTTCTAAAAGTAAAAGCTACAAAAGAGCTTATGAACAAAATAGAAATAACACAATTTTTATATTTTTTTTTAATAATCGTTTATTGTTATAAAAATTTTAATTTATATTTAATTAATATCAGTTTTTTAATTTGTCTTTTGTAAAATAAATTGTTTTTTAAAATATCATGTATATTTTTTTATAATTTTTATAATTATAGCATTTAAAAGTTTTTATATAAAATGAAAAAATTTTTAACTTATAAAATTATAAAAATTTAAATTTTTTTATCAAAGAAATGTTACTTTAAAAAAGATTTTTAATAAATCAATTTAATAATTATTTAAGAGAATGTTTATATAAAAATTTAAAAATAAAAGTTTTATTAATATTATTTTTTTAATTATCAAAAATATTTTTTTAAATTCTTGTCTTTTTGTTTTTTGAACATTTATGTTATTGGTTTAAGGTATGATTCGTCTGAAACCGATTTAGATCTAAAATATTGAAAAAACAATAATAAATTAAATAATGAATAATTTAATTAACTATTAGTAAATAAATTAGATTAAAATTAAATCTTTTACCTTTTACCAGCACTATTTGAATCTTCAACTAAATTTTCAATTTGTTGTTCATCTGATAATTTATTTAGAATTTCGTCTAAACTTTTTATTATATTTGTAAATGTTGGTCTTTGACTTGGTGTTGTTTTCCAACAAGAAAACATTAAATCATATCTTAAAAAAAAACAATTAATTTGTTAAATAAAAGTTTTAAATTAGAAATGGAATTCGAAATTGAATTCAAAATTGAACTCGACATAAAAAATATACTTTCAACCAGTTTTACGTCAAAATATTGCTAGATGTAAATTGATTGCAAATATATTTAAACCTGGGGCCAAGTTGCATCAACTACTTATCACTAATCTTAAAAATGACACGTATGACTATAGGTCAAAAGGGTATACTAAATTTGCCATTAAGTTTATAAAGCAGAGAAGGAAGGAGAGTAAATATGGACTCAAAGGTATGGATCGGATCAGAATCGAGAAGTAAATCAATTTAGCTATGCATGTCCGTTCATCCCACGATAACTCAAAAAATAAAGAAGCTAGGATTTTGAAATTTTCAAAAATTCGTTTTTATGCAATAGACGTTATCGCTATCGAAATCTACGCAGTTTGCGCGACGAGTTCTAATAGCTGTCACCCAACTTCTTCTTTTATATGGGTACATTCACTTCATTAACAGGGTGCCTTAACTTATATTTTCTTTTAAATACATTTTCAGTTATTCAGACTAATATGTTATGTATTTAAAATTGTGTCAAAAGTTATTAACTATCATCCGGTTAATGTCGATATTACGGTCATACGGGTATCCCAGAGTTGACACAGGCTATTCTACTACACTCTTCCTCGTTTGATAAGCGACTAATTTTTACTGAAAATTGTAGTTTTGGTGCAGTAATATTTTAATAAAAAAAAAGGAAAATTTGATTATTTGATTAGTGATAAATTATTGGTGCAATAGAGCCCAGATAAGGCCCAATAGAACACATATTATTTAAAAAAAAACTACACATAAAATGAATAAAATTATAACTTACAATGCTTGGCCACAATTTTTTGGTTTTTCCATACGATAACCACTCTTCAGTAATTCTAATAAACGATTTGTTGATATTGATGGATATGGTGTACCACCAAGTGTTGCTATTTCATACAATAAAATACCATAGGACCAACTAAAATACAAAAAGAAAAATAAAATAAATAAATTTAAAATCTTTAAAAATCTAAACTAATATAAATATCTAAAAAACTAAAAAACTAATAATTTACAATGAAAAACTTCTATTAACTCCGAATTATTATTCTTTCTTTAATTTGGTTTATGTCTTTGCTAAAACTACAAAGCAACACGTCATTAAAATTGAGTACTGCGCAGTAATCATAAATATACATATATCCAATTAAATATATTACTTGGTGTATCATATTAAAAATATTTACATATTATTATACATACATAATATATTTTTAAATGTATATGCGTTATATAACAAAATATATGTACATACATATAAAATTTTATTATTATTATTTGATTTATTTGATAACAGGTGGTTGAAATCTTTAAAGCTTTTTTTTCAAAAAAAAATATTTAAATGTTAACTAGCTACTTATTAAAATAATGAATGATTATTATGAAAGTCTTTTTATTTAGGTACTCTTATTTTGACACAAGAGAACAATATATAACGGCTTTTTAAAGAAATTGTAATTTATTATGTATGTACATATTAATTTAACTGATTATCTGTATTTGTTTGTGATGGTGGTGTAAAAGATAAAATGATCATTATTTAAGGAAATAAAAATTTATTGTATGCATGTGTAATACTTTTAATACATAAGTGTATATTATATACAATGTGTATATAAAACATTTTTATTTTATTTTAAAATTGTTATTTACTGCATACAAACAAATTATATAAGACAAATAAATTACATAAGATTATATAAGTTCTTTAGAAAAGTTATGTATAGGCCTAGTAATTTACATATACATACATAAAAAAAAATAATATATACATTTTATATAAGAATGTAACAAACTGTAATACCATATTTCAAGGACATTTTTAGTGATGTAGAATAAGTATAAGATAAAAATTTATTATTATTTGATTATAAGGTAGACAGAAAATGGGTCAATTTTGTGTCTGGAAAAGTATACAAAAAAAAAAAAAATGTTTATTGAGAAGAGAGTGAAAGTATGAAGTCGAGCGAGAGAGAGTATATAATTGTATTCAGTTTTTTTGAAGATAAGAAATTAATTGTAATAAGTGTGTGTGTCTTGTTAAATTATTTTCATTATAATTGTAAATTTATTTTGGAACTATAATATTATTATTTATAAAATGTGAATCGCTATGTATATGTATGATAATTCATATACATATATACAAGTGTCATATGACTTAAATAAATTCTCCTTATAAGAAAATTAAAATATATTTTTACAATTAAATTGATTGTGTAAAAACATGAAGTGTAGGTGTTTTCTTTAATATTTATACTACATTGAATAAAATTATAATCGATTATTTGTATGGTTTATTTTGGCGGGATTTCTTCAAAATTTAATTCTATTTATAAAGTTATTTTTAAAACTTTCAGTTTTTTGTATGTAAAATGAGCCAAAACTTTTGTTTTTATGTAGGCGTTTCCTTCAATTAAAAAGATGTATCAAATTTAAATGGAACGTAGGAATAGTTGACAATTTTTTATATATATATATATAGATATATATAATAAAGAATGATATATATATATATCATGAGAAAAAGTATGTTAAAAAGTAAGTGTACAAAATCTGAATTATGTAAAATGTATTTTAGATGCTATTTAATTGTTTAAAAAATTTACTTTTGACAAATAACAATAGGATTCATTCTCCGATTTTGGTCGAAGGTTTCAATATAATATTAATATGTATTTTGATTAATATATTAGTAAAATTGTTTTTTTCTTTTAAAAAAACTTCTAATTAAATTTGGAAGTATTAACGTTTCAAAAAAAAGTTACAAATTTAAATCCTGTTAAATGATAAATTTAATGTACATTATAGGTCTCTATGTGACTAATGGATTAATGGAAGCGAAAGGTCTCGGGTTCAAACCCTGGTCAGATCATATCTAATAAAAAATATCGTAAAATCGTATAATTATATCGTAATTTAAAATAAGTTTTATTAAAAATATATAAATAACTCTTGTGTAAGATAATAGATGTCGCACGAAATTAACATTTGTGTATTCATAATCTTATACAATAGCTACAGTGGAGTAATCAACGGCTAAATGAATTTAACGATTAACTAAAGTGGAACCTAGTTTAAATAGACTTGATGAATGCCCTATACTCCTTAAAGAAGTGGAGAAGAAATACTAAATATTGCAGGTTTAATCTGATAACTTTTGATAAAATAAAATTTTATTGAAGGTAAACAGTGGTAATCGATGCTGATCCCATAAGATGCTAGTTTATTAATCATTTTTCATATAGTAATCAAAACTTTCTTTTAAATAACTTTTCTTTTGAATTTAATGATATGATGTTGTAATAATACTTGTACACATTCAACTTTTATAGAAAACAAATGAAAAAGAAACCCTACAGATTTTTAATAATAATTGGAAAATGTTTAAGATTTTTTACAATTTAAAATCAAATATGTGTGAGTGAAAAAATTCAAAAAAAAATTTAATTCTTAAAAAACCTATTATTTTAGATATCAACTCATTTAGTTTCACCTCATTACACCTCAATTTTGATGTAAATTGATTTCACCTACAATGATTGCATTGAGTGGTTCATTATAATGTCTTTAAAAAGATTTTAATTATTTTCAAGAAAAAAAAACGTACTTAAATATTATAAGAAAATAAGTAAGTGGTAAATTTTTAGTATGAGTTAATATGATTGATTAAGTTGAGGTACAATTTTTTCGTAAGATATTTTGTTTAGTTCAGCTTTTTTTTTTGGATTATATTTCGATTTACGTGACAATTATGTTTTCAAATTTTTATTTAAATCAATTCCCGTATAAACGTTTGTAAAATGTTATACTTAATTTGCCATTACGATTATGAGGCAGTAAAGCAGGTGGATGGGGAATTAGAATCGAAAAGTAAATTAGTTTCTTCTGTAAGAGCCTTAATGGCCATTGAAATTTAGCCAGCTGGTTCAAAACTTTCGGGTAGTTGCCATACTACTCCTCGTATTTTAGTTTTATGGCCAAAGTTTGTGCAACATTTGGTTAGTTTAAACAGCGGGTTCGAATGGCTGTCATACAATTTATATATTCTTTTATATGTAACTCCGATACTAATAAGTTTAATATTTGAAATTTTGACAAAAGTAATCAACCAAATGTTAGTATAATGTTTATATATTATCGTTCATACTGGTATCTTATAGTCGACACTCGACACATTCTATTCTAAACTTTCCCTCCTTTTCTGAAAAATCTAGCAACCCTTTAATTTGACATTAAAATATTTTTCATTCATTAAGCATTTTTTTGTCAATCTAAGCCAGATTATAATATTTCATTCTTTTCCCATACTTCATAAATTTAGGTTTGCTTATCAGAAAAAATTAAAGTATTAGTCGGTTATTAATTATAATTTTAAAGATACAAATTTATTGAAATATGACTTGATAGATAAGAGGAATAAATGGAGGATTAAATGTTGTTCTTTTTAATTTGAAGCCATTATTTTTATTTATTGTAAATAAATAAACTTTTAACCCTTGGCAACTGAATACCCAACGAAAAATGTTTTTTGAAGAAATAAAAATTTTGAGATACAAGATTAATTTATTGAATAAATTAGGAAATATTGCCATAAATTTTTCTAGAAAAGGATTAAAAACTTTTATTTATTATAAGTGATGTTTGGGCAAATTCGGTGACATCCGAATTTTAAACTAATTTTCATAGGTTGGAGTATAAATCATTTAGATAAATCTACTGTGTACGGGGGAATCTCGTACTTCTTGTTCCATCAGAATAAACTTTGAATGGAGATGTTATTAAGGTAGGTAGACGGGACTGTTGATAGGAAACTTAGGCTAGGTTTAAGCCCGTTGTGAAACTCTTGGATTTCATTCTTTTAAATTAAGCAAAATGGTATTATGTCGATTGTATTAACGACCGACAGATCAAGAAGATTATTTAAGAAAAAAAGTTTCATGGTTGTTCTTCTGTTAAGAGCGAGAGCCGGACAATCACATAACAGATGAACGACCAAAATCTCTTTCTTTTCATGTTTGCAACTTCTACAAAAATCGTTTGAGGGAAATCTTAGCCGTCTGAATCCGAAAAATTTTGTGTGTGTTTAAACACTATACTCACGAAAATTTGAAAACCTGTTCTGATGAGACTTGGTATGAATGTTTTTGTCGTCAAAATTAAAGTTAAGTTCGTTAATGGACTAAATCAGACGTTGAGATCAGGAGGCTCTCGAAAAAACATGAAACTTTTCGAAAAATCTCGAGTTCAAATGGTCGATATCAAATTTGGTACATAGATTATTGTTGGATACTTGGATACACATGAAGAGTAGCTTTCATAAATTGATACCTGAATCATGAGATCTAGAGATTCTAGAAGTTTTGGGAAAGTGAAGTTTTAATAATTCATCAAAATCTAAACCGTTTTTAGTTTTTAATGAAATTTGGTATGAATTTTTTTTTTGCCAAAAGAAAGAATGATTTCGCAGATGGGCCAAATTGGACAACGGGTTCGGTAGGGCTTCCATATAACTAGACTTTTTAAGAAAACTTGGGTTTTAACTCCGCCTTGTTGAGTCCGATTGAAAATATATATTTATAAGTAAAGGCTATATTGTAAAGCGAAAACTGGTAGGTTATTGGAACATCAGCTTCATTTAATTAAAAAATGGACAAGATTTGGTCCAATATCTTTAAACTAATAGTTTAAATTTAAGCCCATCACCTTAAACTTAATATCAACTGATATGGTTTTTCTGTTTAAATTTCATAAAAATTTTCGTATGTTAAAACTATACTAAAATTTCTTTTAATCACAAAAAAAAAAAGGTTTTAATCCACGTGCGGATGCCAAAAATAGAAAAATTAAATAACTAACAAAAGTTGGTCATGTTACATTTATAAGAAGATAAAATTTTTACTGAGAAAAACATGTTTTTTTAAAAAAATAATAGGCCAAATGATTAAACCTAATTCTTATAACCCATAATAAATATAATTTTTGTATTCATTATTTAACTTTGAATGTTTATTGTTAAGATGTTATCATGAGCCATGAGCCCTTCATTATTATTTTGGCACGCATTAATTATAATGAATAAGCAGTTTTTATACTTTCCAAATAATAATTATATTCTTTAAGATAATTTTTAACTATGGTTATTTGAAAATATTTCAATTAATATAGAATATTTATTGTCTTAAGCAACTGTTGGAAAAATTAAAAATTTTCTATTTTCAACAAAAAAAAAAAAAAAAATAAAATAAAACAGAAAATGAAAATCGTTTATTTTTGGAAAAATTCTACTCTCATCATTAATCATTGAAATTTTTTCATTTTCTACAGTATTTTATAATGATAGAATCTTTTTTTAAGGCGTCCACTAGAAAAATAGATAATTAGTTAAAATTAGAATAATAAATCAAAAGGTACAGGGTCTGTTCTTTACTATTTTATATAGTTAAATATCAAAAAATTGTCAAATAAATTAAAAATTCAGGACACAAATAAACAATATGCTTATTATACGTTTTATGTTTATATTTATCTCATTATACCGTATAATTATGGAAAGTATTCTACTTATTTTATAGTGTAGTTATATTGGTAAGTATAGTATTATATTTATAATATGTCCTATGCCAAATATATTGAAAAGTTCTTATTCAATGTTTAGAAACTTAAAAAAAAACCAGTTACGTTTTGATGATGAGCCATGAGCCATGAGAGATGTAAAGACGCCTTAGAATACATAAAAAGATGATAAATTTACATACAAGTTGCAGAACAAAATTGTTAAATATAAGTTTAGATGATAAAAATTCCTATACTTGAAAATACCTATACCTGGTTAGGTCTAGAGAGGTATGTGGCAGCTATATAAACCACTGCTTTAATTCTATAAAATTTCAAAAACATAAAAGAACTAGAACATAGCACCTTTGTACAAAATTTCAAGTTCTATTTTCAGTTTCGAAGAAATGCTTTCACTTACTACAATTCATCTCAAATTTTAAGGAAAATAATGGAAATATGACACAACCCCATTTTTTTCCCCGTTTGGCCAATAGAGGAGCATAGGATTTCCATAAAGCTTCTATCCGAGGCTCTGTTTCCGTTTCGTTAATCATTTTGTTTACTAAGCAAGATGATTGGTTTGCTGTAGCTATTCCATATGATTTTCAATCTCACGCCTTGTGGAAAAGACGACGCCAAATTTCTCCGAAGATGGCATTGCATATGTACAGAATATATGTTTGTTGGGTTATGTCATGTTGCATATGCATTTGTCAATGGTGACAATTTGACAGATGCATATGTTTATATAGATAAAGTTAATTTTTTATTTAATATTAAGCTATAAGTTAATTCGGGAACACGATTATAGGTAATATTTTATATTTAATTTGTTTATTAATTATTATTATTCTATATTTTTAGACTATTAGATATTTAATTATAAGTTATTTTTATATATAATTGTATATTGCTATATACTATTTATTGAATTTACCCAGCCAGGGATCGAACCAGGGACCTTTCGTATGGAAGACTGGCTCCACAAATACTGCGTCATCCGCTGGATACACAACCACCTTATCGTACCAAATTTAAAGGTTCTATTTTTAGGTTTGAGAAATATGCTCGTTTGCTCTTATAGCTCGATCGAAGACTTCCTTGTGTTCGACAGGTTCGATTTCGCCTATTTGTAACCTCCCATTTCTTTCATCATTAGTAACTTACACTTTCTTTTTATTTCATTATTATAATTATCGGATTTACGAACGGATGGACATCACTAAATCGACTCAGGAAGTGATGATTTAGTGATATATTCCACAAGAATATATATGTAATATATTTCTAGCTTGCTCCCTTTTGGTGGCTACAAACATGCTCCTATACGTATTTTAGATGTAGGCTCTAACAAGGAAGTATATTATATACCGTACAAAAAATTAATTTAAAATAGCGGTAAATTTATGTGTAGAATTGCAAATATAAATTTTAACTTTATTCCCGTAGCTTGCAAAATTGACTCTAGTTTACATTTCTATACTTCAAAAACTTTAATATTAATTATCATAGGTGATAATTATAATAATCAAATAAATCTTTTTCCAACTTTGGGGAACTTTAGCATCAAAATGGGTGGGATTCTACAAAAATTGTTAATGTACAACAGACAGACTGACTTAAATGAAATCAATAAACTAATGAAAAGAAAAAATAATAACTTTTAAATTTAGATGGATTCTGATAAATTATGATTTTTATTATTAAATTTTCTTGTGTTCTGATGTATTTTCTCTTTTTATAATAAATTACAATCATTATTTAATTTAATCATATTAAAACAGTGTGTCATATTTAATAATAATTTATTTTTTTAACATTTAAAGCAAAGAATTCCCACTCAGAAATACAATAAAAGAATTACTCTTCCTTGTTTTTCATTTGATTGATAATCACATTCAAACCAGAAAAGAAATTTAAGAAAATTCAAAAATAAAGAAAGGAAAACTAAAAGAAAATTAATATTTTTTAAATTTTATTTAAGTTTTTATTTTTTGTATAGTTTAAATTTAAAACTTTTTTAATTCAATTTAATATGGATGGGTTACACATTTCTTTACGCCAAAATATTAATTTCGAAAATCTTTTAAAACAAAATCTTATTTGTAAAATTTTTTTTCCCAAATCTACTACAACCCTCGCTAATTGAAGCTAGATGTCGTTGTATCTAACACTAATATGGTTTGTGAAATTCTTATATCTACTTCATTCAAAAAAATAAGTAAGTTTCTAATATTTTTAATAAAATGTAATAAAATTGGCTAAAAAATAATTTATTTGGGGTCTCCCGTATCTTCGAAGCTGCACCAATTTCATTATTGTAAAGCTAAATTTTTTATTCAACACTAAAAACTCAAAATAAGTATGAAAATTCGATATACCTATTTCATACTTAAAAGTAATCCCAATTTATTCAAAATCTTGAATAAGTTGGGATTATTTATATTCTAATATACTAGGAAGAAACGGCAACACTGCTTTTGAATCTAACTCTAAAATTTCTTCTTATGCACAATTTGATATACATTCTGTAAAAAGAGAATACCCATGCTTTTGAATAAAACTCTAAAATCCTCCTTAAGTATTTGTTTAAACATATATACTTTAAAAATAGAACTGGAAAAACGGCAACACTGATTTTGAATCTAACTCTAAAATCCTGATCAAATACTTCAATATACATTTTTTAAAAACAAAGCTACAATATTAAAAAAATACTATGCAAGGTTTTGCCATTGAAAGTTTTTGTAATGCAAGATAAAAAATAAGGATCAAGATTTTGTCATCAGTTAATCTTGGCGTTCAGTATTATGACCTGCACCCTCTATGTTTAATTTGTATTCTACAAGTGTTTTCTATTTTATAAAAAAAAAAAACTGATTGTTTTATAATTTTATAATATAGAAAAAGCTATAAACATACCTCAGGGAATAAAATCTTTTGTTCTTAAACATGTGTTAAAGTTAACTAAGTTATTGAATTAGCAAAGTATTAAAGAACAACGTTCACTTATAAGAAAATCTGAGAAAGTTTGAAATAATTAAATGAAAAAAAAAAAACTTAAAATATATAAAAAATAAATCTTTAATGCACGGTTGAGAATTTAAAAAAAAAATTTTTAAATACCAACAGTTAAATAATGTTTTTTATATTATACTCGTAGCGTAGCTATAATCTAGAACAGGATATAAAGGAATTATTGTATAAAAACAAAATCAGTTTAATATTAAAACGCTTCTGAGAATTCGAAAAAAATATAAGAAAGCTAAAGTTGTTTAAAATTAAACAAACAAAAAACTTTTCTTATTTTATACTTTATTTCCGCTTAAAAAATATAAAATTTAAAATTACTTTAAGAATTTAAAAGATTTATTTTATTATTTTACGCGTACTTTAAGATTTTTATGAATTTTTAAGATTCAAACAGTATTAAAAGTACTTATAAAGATGAAAAATGTTAGGTTGGATTATATTTAAATATATATATATATGTATATAAAAATGTATTTTGTTTTATTTATCTTTAACTGATTCATGATGATGGGTGTATAAAATTGGAAACTTTCAAGTTTTATAAAATATTATACAATGTACATAGTGTATTTGTATTAATCATTTGAATGATTACCATAGAAGTTATTCAATTAAAATAATAAATTATATAAAGCTAATTTGTTTATAGTTTTTAGTACATTTTTAGAAAATTTTGAAAAAAAATGTGCCTATATAGTTGCACACTGTCAGTCTTTTCGTCCATATGTTTACAAAATGTTTACACTGTTTGAAATTAAGAAACAAAACTTTAACTCCGGATAGATACGCAAAAAAAAAATTAATTTCATGGAAGAACTTTTTTCTGTAGTCCCAACTGTTACAAAGTTTCAGCTGCTTAAAGTCCGAAAACGTTCTATACATTTAAACTGTAGTAGCTAGAGTTCTATATGTATATTTTCCATCTAAAGGGTGACAGAGAGCTTATTATATGAGCTTTTTTAAATTTATGTAACACATGTATGTCGGATTGTCATACGGTACTTTCATTTACCGTTATCTGCAACTCAGTATTTACAAAATTTTTGATGTCACATATCTTTTGAATGACTTAAGCTAGAAACTTGAAATTTTGGGAAAAGTTAAATTCTTAGAGTACTAGTCTTTTAAGAAATGTTTTTTTTTTGTGGCAATCACTATTAAGGAGCTGTAACGAATCAAAAACTGAAAAATTTGTTATTTTTAAACACCTGTAACTTGAATCTCTAACATTAGATTTTATCGTGTTTTAAAGGTTTTCTAATTTTAAGGGATTTTTTTAGATTGAAGAAAGTGGCTTTTAATTTTAAATCAATTTTTGCCTTTATAATAAAATTTTAAGAAAAGATTCACGATTTTGGTGCAAGTTATAACTAAGTTTGTTGAATTTGAAAAGTTTTGATGGTATGAGGGTGGTTAGATCCTTGAAATCCAGCATAAGTTTGCTCAGAAAAATTTCAAAGCCTTCTCTTCGAGGCCTCTTAAGACTTAAAAATTTAAAATTTTCGACTTTTGAAAATTAGTTACTTGTGCGCGATGTTTTTCATTTCCAAGATTAAATTTTTGTATTTTAAAAGAATTTTTTGATAGCATTGGACTTACATTTTAAATATGGATTCCATTATTATTCATAATATATAATTAACTAATGAAATAAAAAATTTATAATATTATCAATTTATTGTTGTATATGTTTTTTTTTGGGTCAAAATCACGGTACTTAAAAAATTGTACAGTTTTGGAAATGTGTTTTTTTAAAAACCCTTGGTTTTTTTCATCCCTTTGTTATTCATTTGAATTATATTTACATCTACTTTTTCAGTTAATATTGTACTTTGATTAACTTAATTTTACAAGTTAAAATGAGTGAAAGGAATATTTCAAAGAAAAATAATATAGTTTTTTTTTATATTATTATATTATTATATTTATTTTATACATATATTATGTAACTACAGTTATACAATTTCTGTAAAAATTTAATTCTATATTCAAATGATTAATACATACCCCAAGTTTTATCTAATTAAACGACTAATAATATGGTATTCAAAGATTGGTACTCAATATCTATTTTAATTAAGAACTAAGCATCGGAAACATATTAGATTTTAACATTAAGAGTGATTTATATAATTGATGATATTCAAATCTTTTTATATACATAGAATAAATTATAAGAATGCCCTACGTGAAACCCATGTTTAATTTTCTAATTTTAAAGTTAAAAATAAAACTAAATTAAAAGTTATTTTATCCTTTATTCAGTTTGCATAGTACTTCTCAGCGGCATCAGACTTAACATTCAACATTACTAAAAGTTAACTACTAAAAGTTTCTTCAACTCATAATCCTTTTTTATAAAAAAAAAAACATAATGAACTAGCTAATACGAGTACCCTGCGAGTTTTTCTGCAGCTCTTAATGCATTTTTAACTGAAGTTGATTAATGAAAAAAACTAATAAAAAATTAGATTAGATTTTTGTGTCAATATATAGTTTGCAAATTCTAAGTCTATTGAGAGAAAGTTATTGTCAAATAGCAAAACTTATAAAATATTTGAATTCAAACTGTTTTTAATTTAATATACTACAGCTACAATAGGTTAACGGAACTCGAAAAAATTTTTTTTACGACTTTCTTTTGGGTCAAAGCAGTTCTTCATAAAATTGGACGTAATTCGCTACACAATATTCGTGGCAATATTGATTAACAGATTCCAAGCGTTGTCAATGAAGTCAACCCAATTTTCAGGGAGTATTACTTATAAAAAGTTTGAAGTCAATTGGTCGCAACGTTTTTATTTTAGAACTTAACGATTCGTTAGACCAAAAGGTCAGCCCAGAAACTCTATCTGTGACCAAAACTGTTTGTGTACAAGTTTACATAGAAATCAGCAGGACAATTTAGGCGAAATCAGCTGGACAGTTAGGAGTTTATAATAAGCCACATATAAACAAACAAACAAACATTCGCTTTTATATGTATAGATAGCTAGATAAATTAATTTATTATATAGCACAATATTCCAAAAAAAAAACTTACACATCACTTTGCGTTGTATAAACTTGATGAGTCATTGATTCTAAGGCTAACCATTTAATTGGTAATTTACCATTGCCCATTTTTTTATAAACATTTTCTTGATAGACATCTCTGCTTAAACTATACATTTGAATTAAAAGAAAATTATAAAATTAATAGTTATTGACATATATTAAAATTAATTAATTAATTATAATAAATTACCCAAAATCTGCAATTTTGACTGTTCTATCTTTGCATACTAAAACATTTCTAGCTGCGAGGTCTCTATGGACAATTTTACATTTTGATAAATATTCCTGAAAAATAAAAAACATTCAAAAATTAAAAAAAAAATGTTATATAACTTATATATATTTAACTTTTTATTTAAATTAATTTAATAATAAATTAAATTTTTTAAAATATGTTAAAAAAATGTTAAATTGAAAACTTTTTACAAATTTTTTTTTAATTTAACAGAAAAAGTTTCTTGGAAATGGAAAATGGAAAAAAAAGAGTTTATAAAACGCAAATGATGAATACAAGTTAATTTGGTTTTTTTACTGAAAGGTTAAATGTTTGGGTTACCTATATTCAATTGAAAAGGTAATTGAAATAACAAGGTAAGTTAATAACAAATTAAAAATTGGTTTTTCTTTATTACCGATCTATTTAAACTTTTTAAAAAAACTTTAAAATCAACAGTAGAATTTCCAGCAGAAGTTTGGAAATTCAAATTTAAGCTTTTCGAAAAAGTTCGAAATATTATTTGTGTGTGTGTTAAAAATTCAAAGGACTTCTAAAATTGTGTTTTTTAGAAGTCCTATAAATTTTAAGTTCAAAACCTTTTAATATCTAGTTCGATTTTGCAGATTAGGATTTATTTAAAATTTAATTTCGACTTTTTAGTCAATTAAATATTAAAGAGTAATTTGTTTGATAGATTTTTTAAACTTTTGGTGACAGGTAACCTAGGTCTAATATTTCATTTTCAAATTTAAGACAATGATATAATATAGTTAAAATAATTTGTTTTACTGGAAGTTATGTAATTTTAGTAGTGGTCAAGAATTAAAGCTACAATTGCTCTAAAACGCTTCTAAAGGCTTCAATAACGAGTTTGAAGTTTTGAAAGACAAAAATTATAAAAACTTTGGTTTTACTGGAAATTATGTAATTTTAGTAGTGATCAAGAATTAAAGCTAGAATTGCTCTAAAACGTATTTTCTAAATGTTTGCTTAAAACTTAGTTTCAACTCAAATTTCAATATTTCAAACAAAAATAGGAATTTCAGGTTTAGTTTCAGTATTAACAAAATAATATTTGAGGTCAAGCTCAGCCGAATATTTAAATACTTGAGAATCAAAAATAATTCGAAAAGTAATCAAACTAAAAGATTTAATTACTTTTTGGGAATTACAAATTTTTTTATTTGATTCTTTTACATATACTTAAATTTTGCATGTATCGAAATCTACTAATACTAGTACTTTTCTATCTACTATAGCTATATATTAATCTATTTGAACTGTACTGAAGTACCATTTTACTAAGTATTAAACAGGTCTGTTTTAAAGTACTTGTTTTCACATCTAATTTCTATTGTTTGGAAAAAATTGATTACATTCTAATCAAGTGATTTAGATTATTTAAGATCAATTAATTATACAAACTTTTCAAATTTCCCTATTTATAAAATATATTGGAAAACATATTACATACAATATATATATATATATATAATACAAGGATACAAATTTATAAATAATAGATTATTACAAAAAAGGATTAAAAATTGTTAACAACCTTTATAAATTACAATTTTAAGTACTTTAGACTTTCTAGAGTTTATTTGTATATACTTTATGCATGTACCTTATATATACATGAAATAATATAAAGATACATACAAACATTTTATTTATTGTCTAATAATAAAAAAAAAAATTTAAGATGATGAGAAATAGAAACCTTATCCTAATTATAATACGTTACTAAATATTTTTAGAAAATAATCTGAAAAAAATATAGATAATGGAGGATTATTAGAGAATATTAAATTAAGTTAAATTATATTAGTTAAAATAAGATTATCTTGCAACATTACTTTATTATAGTCATATTACATCATTTAGAAAATAAAATATCTATAATTATAAACGTTAAATTTAATTAAATATTGTCATCATTGTTTACAATTGTTTACATTTTGTTTTTTTATGTATATAACAAGTGCTTATAATTAATGACACATACAAATTAGTTTAGTTTAAAAATAGAAAAATATAATAAAAAACTGATAAACTTTAAGAACGTTTAAATGACGCAAAAACTTTTATTTTATTAAAGTTCAGTTTGACATCAAAGTTAAGTTAAATTAAACTGTTTAATTTGTCTATATACATGGTAACACTGACACGAGTATGCGTAACGCACTGAGTAATTGTAAGATGTTGCAAAATATTTAAAAGTCACTTGTTTCTTAGTGACAAGCGTTTGTCGTACTCGCGTAGAATCAAATGACTATGCTTCAAAAATATCTGGTATTGCCAGCTTTAAAAAAATAAATACCGTTAATGGCGCATATTATCCTTTACGGACGAAAACTATCCTTGTTGTTTGGACTATTTATATGTATAAACCGTTATATCTGGCGATCTGTTAGATGAATATATATACATATATATACAATAATTCTCTACTAATAATCTAGGTAACGATCTGAAGAATATTTTAGTATTTACTTGATGACGATAAGTGCTGCCATTTTGAAGATTAAAGTTGAAAAGTTTTGAAAAAAAAGAAGAACGTTTAAGATCTTTCTCTGAAAGTCAATACCTCTAAATTTGGCCAACAAATCTTCCCAATTTTTGTAGGAAGAAGTCATGGCGAGAAACCGTGCGCTCGTCCATCCGAAGCTTTTTTTTAGCTATTTTTTATAAGATTTTGCTATTTATTTATTTTGCTATCGTTTGCTATTCAAGTTGAGGCGGTTGAGCAAGTTCGTTGAGCCGGGGAACCAGTAGAGCAGTTCGAGTAGCAGCTCACGGTTTTAGATTTTCTGTTATAAATAACTTAAAGCCTATTCAATTGTATATTTGAAATTTTGCAAAAGGTATTGTTATAAATAAATTTAATTTTACAGACAGACAAACAAACTGAAAATCAAAATAGAATTTTAATACACTAAAATACAAAAAATGTATAAAGACAGAAAATTACAGTTACTTTTGTAATATGACGCTTTGATTCTATTGTTGTTTACAGTTTTGTTTCTTTATATTTACAAAGAATTTCAAAATATTTCATGTCTTTTGTTTTTATTTTTTCTTTTAATAAGCGACTCTTACTTAAAATATTTACAAATATGAGCTTGAGTATTTTATTGTCATTGTTTTTTTGAAAATAACCACAGTCTTCATTCTCACATTGAAAGTTATTTTTTTCTATGACAAATGTACTAACAATTCATTTAATTTAATTAAAAGAAAAACCTTGACAGTTATACTTTTTTGGTCCTGCAGTTACTTCTAGTTAAGTAATAATAAGTTTTAATAAAAAAAATCTACAACATAGATAAAAATGACCATTTATTTTTGGGTAATTACCAACTTTTTCAAAATAAATTTAACTTATGATTTTTCTTTTACTAGCACGAATACAAATTTAATTAGAGAAATGTAAAAAGATATTTCAAGAAAATATAATTTTAAGTTAATTTTTATTTATACAGAGTGGAGCTCTTGTTTAATTAACTTTGAGTAAATAAATTATTAAATTACGCTTGAAGAAAAGTGAACTATTTATTTATATGGAATTTCCTACCACATACAATGTGATAATCTAATGGACAAGCTTCCGGTTCAGATGTATCAGATAAATTTATTTTATGATATGAATTATTATTTTTATTAGATATAGTCTGAGTAGAGTTTGAACCCAAGATCCTTCGATTGAAAGACCGACTACCAACGACACGATGAAATTTACGATAATTACGAATTATGTATAACTTTTATAATTAAATTAATTTTTTTAAGGGGTTTTTATTTTTTGGGTCTACAGCGACCATTTAAACCGTATATCCATTTAACAATAAACTAAATGGCAATGTTCATTTGAACCTGGTCAAGGTTATCAATGGGTTTGCTTTGAAAAAAATTTTATTGGAACTGCTAACTCATTGCGGTTTTACAACTTTTGAAACATGTTTTACGTTACGTATTATAAACATTTTATCGAGTGATTTAAAATTTTGTAAATGTGTTACTCTTTAACAGTGGAGCTGACTGTAGTTAAGACAGTTTTAATTTTTTTTTGTATTACGAGGATTGGTGGAAAGCATCGAAAACCACCTAGAATCTTCGTTGTGGATTCATCTGTTGCAATCCTTGTTTCATGTGGAAAATTGTGAAAGTATAGGTATAGTCTTTCATTTCTTTAGAACAAGTTTTTGCCCGAGAAGATAGTTAGAAAAAATTATTAGTGACCAGATCGTGCGCTGATGTTTAAATAATCTGGGCGTTTAGGTAACACCGGAATTGTTTATAAGACGGAAAGCCTTATTTTGCCTTTAAAAAAATTTAAAAAAGGTCTTACATTTAAATGTTTTTCGTTAATCCGTCGCGGAATTACGAAAAAGTTATTAAAAATCCCCAAAATCTTACATTTATTTTAAACCCCCAGGCTTCGATTTCGAACTAGTTTCAATATAATGCCAAAATTTAAATAGCCGATATTAAATGTTTCTATTCCCAAATAATTTTTTAAACATTTTATTAATTATCTTTTAAATACTTAATCACAACAAAGATTTTCAGATAAAGTTTTTAACTCTTTTTAGTTTCTTTCCAATTTTATATTCCAAAAAGTGATTTATATAATATGTATAACATTTATGCTAATATATCTGAACAATATAATATGTATATATATTATATTGTATACATTATAATAATGAGAAAGTAATAGACTCTCATTAAAGATGTATTAAGTTTTAAAAACATATGATCAAAATATAAAATTCTTTTATTGAGAAAAGGATTCGATATGAATTAGTTTCTTTTTTAAAACCTTTACTTTTCTAGAACGTTATGTAAAACCATATTAAATTTTGTTTTTTTACTTTATCTTTAATACTTTTTTTATTTTTCCATTCTGTTTTTTTAATTTATCTCTTTGTTTTCATTTTAACACGTGTTAGATAAGAATACAAGAATGTAAATAAAAAAGATAATAACAGTAGTTTGAATACTTGATTTATATCCAATGTGATTGAAAAATTTTCAAATTTTATTCGCCCACTGTTAAATTAATAATGCTGTTATAGGATTTTGAAAAGTTTTTGAAGCAAGCCATCAAAATTGAATGGCAAATTTTCCAGGTATTGCAATTATATTTTTATTTCAATTTTAAAAAAAAAGCAGTCGCAGAACCCAAAATAAATTTCTAATAGTTGTACCCAGTTAATGGAAAATATTTGGTCAACGAGTTTGTAGTGGGAAGTCTCATTGGAAGATTTATAAAGAGCATTTATAGTGCAATGAATTAATGAATTTTGCAAATTATTTTTAGAAAGCCACCTTATATACAAAATTTAAAATTAAAAGCTTGGAAAATTTTGCCAGAATAACCCTTTATTACCGTGTCGAACAGATTTCAAATTGAGGGAAAAAAAGGTTTTTCATCGATTCCAGGGTTAGATACAAATACAAATTTCTTTAAAGTTTGACTTCAATCTGATGTTTATTGATGAAATTTGTTGTTGTAATAGATTAAAAGTAAATAAAATAGACCTATTTCTAAATAAAACATCCGTAACATGGATCGAACACATCCATGTAATTAGACATATTTAAAGTCGCCTATAAATATGCAACTGAAGAATTAAAAATTGAAATATTGACAGTTCTAGAAGATATAAGAATGTCAAATTAATCTAATAATCAGTAAGAAACAGTGTTGCCAGTTTTTTAGGTAGATTTTCTGTTATTTTGTCAATTGGAAGCTAAAAATAGCCTAATTTATGAAAATATGCTAAATTTTATACTAAATCTTTCTAAAAAAAAAAAAAAATAGAATTTAAAAAAATTTAAAATGCTTTTGAAAATTGTGGTAAGTTCTCTTTGAATAAAGTATACGCTTAAAAGCATCCTGAAGCTTTTCGGGTATTTTTCAAACTAAAAAAAGGGTTCCAAGATACTAAAATGGCAACGCCGGTTATAAACAATTGTTTGTTTATTTTTTTACTTAAAACAGAGTAAAAAAAAGGAAGAAATATTTTTCTTTTAACTATTTGATTCTCATTTTATATGTTTCCATAATGTTAATTTTTTTCTGTGTTTAAGTTGTTAGTCCTTAGATAAAAACTCTTTAGAAGTTTTATACAAGGACAAAAAGAAACGACTAAGTTTTTTTTAACATACAAAGAGATTAAGGAATAAAAATTTGTGTTTTTTTTTTTGTTAATTCTGGAAAAATGAAAATTCCTTCTTAAACATTTATAATTTTCTTAAATTTTTTGTTTTTCTTTCATTAGTGTTTTTAGCACATTTTCAAAAAATTTTGGAAAAAAAATTGTTCAAATATAGTTTCATTACCTCCTTCTGTCCTTCAACACACGAAAGAGAAGAAATTTCAATTTCATGGAAGAACTCGTTTCTATTGCCCCATTCGTTACATTCTGTTGCCGCGAATTGGCCTTACAAAGTTCGGAAAATCCCTATGTTTAACTCTAAAACCATAAAAGAGGACAATATAACTTTTCGAAGTAAAAAACAATCATTTCATATTTTACAACAAAATTCAGTGATTTTTAAAATTAAATCTGTACTTCACATATAGTTCATATTTTGGTCCGATGTTCCCCAAAAAACGCTGTTTTGCAGATTTTGGAAAAATTAGTCGTCATTCTTTGTTTTTACTTGGACAAATTTTCAAATACTTCGATTGGTTTCTAGTGAAGATTGTTCAACTCCTGCAATTTGGTTTTATATACTAAAATAGCTTCTTTAATCGGTCTCTTTAAAGTTTCAACATTTAAATGTTGTTTTAATTAGGGATCCATTAACATATCAGCTAAATTAATGAGATATTGGTAGCTGCTACTGGGATTTGGTTTACACGATGTTTGTTCAAACTGTAGATTATCTGACTGTTGATACATGCTATATTCAAATTCCCATAAAAAATAGAAAGAGGTCAACGTCTTGTATTCCTAGAAATTCAATAATTATTATAAATTTGATCGAATGTTTCGACTACTCTCTTTGCAAAATTGTTAAATTCTACAATTTCTGGCTAAGGCTTTCAGGATTCACTAAAGTGGCTTCATAGCATATTTTCTTTTTTTTTTAAATTGTAAAATTCACGAAAGATTACGGTTCTGGGGTTAAATTATTATAACAAAAGTTTTATTTGGAATATTTTCAATCTGGAAAAGCAAAATGATGATTCTATAAAAACTTTTTAAACACAAGTAACACAAATATATAAAGGGTTGCCATACGATACTTAAATTTACTTGCGAAACTCAGTTTTTGATCCATGATATCAACATTATAAAAATTTTAATTTTGAAAAGGAGTTAGATTTTTAGAAAATTTTGAGTTTTTTTACAACTCATCTTAGGAAATGAAAGGGGTCAAAATCTGAAAATTTGTAATTTTTCAATACCGGTAACTTGAATATCTTTTAGTTTGTACAATTTTTTTTTGATATTATAAATTTCTAACAAAAGTTCTAAAAAATAATTAGAACTATTTTTCCATATACCTACTCTTTTCCTAAAACTTAAATTTTAGAACATTGTTTAATTTTGAAAATGTGCTTTATTAAAGCCCTTTATTTTTTTTCAATACTTGTGTTTTTTTCTGGAGAATGTTAATGTGAAATTTGTCATGTTACTTTTTGTATATTGTAGCTCCAAATTTTAATCAGAGTAGAAATACAAAGTGTAGACATATAAGACAAAAAAAGAAACTAATTTCAAAAAATTTTATAAAAACCACATAAAAAAGAAAAATCTCATTCATTATATACTCAAAATATTGGTAGTTGTTCAATTTGAGTTCCAGAGAAAAAAAAACATGAAAAAAAAATAAGAAAAAAAAAAGCAAAAAAAAATATTTTAATTTTCAAGGATAAAATTCAAAATAACATTTTTACTATACACTTCAACTTCAATAATAAGAAAATATTTTGTTCCTTTTTTTTTTTGTGGGGGTGAACGTGCCAAATTATTCAAACATAAAATCTTAAAACTTAAAATCTTGAGAAAAAAAAATATTAATATGAATAGAAGCTGCTTAGAAGATATGAATAGAAGGTTATGTGGGGTTGATAGTTATCTAATGGTATGCAATCGTGAATTTTTGAAAAATACGGTTGTAGTTTAGTTCGAATTATTTGAAACTTGTATATCTTCGACCTTCTTAAGAACTAGGGTATAGAACGAGTGATCAAAAATTAGGTTATCTAGGTCATATAGTGCTCTTAAATAAGGTAAAATTAGACAAAAGGTACAGCTGGTATTTTCAAAGTTAAATTAAAGGCAAAATCTGTGTTTGAGTTTTAAAAAAATATATAGGTAGACTTATGGGATTCAGCGGAGAAAAGAGTAAATAACTTATGTAATGGGATCACAGACATTCAATGGTGCATAAATAGATCAAGAAGAACATAAAATCAGAGTTACTAGCTTTTTCCATGTAACTCTCATGCAATATATATGGTACAAGTATATATAAACTTTATTTGAATTAACAGAGTTTTACAGAACTCAAAATTTGTTCAGATAGTTACAAAATCAAAAATTTAATTACTACAATCACACTGTACTTTAAAATTGTGAATATTGAAGATTTTGATAAACTTTTAATTATGCTCTAAAAATATAATATGCATATACTAATAACGTTTATTTTCCAAATTTAGGCCACCAACTTATTTGACATGAAAGGCTAAACAGAAACATACAAAATAAATGTATTTTAAATAATTCAAATTCCTAATATATTAAAATATCCGAATCAACATTTCCCATTAGGAAATTTCCCAACTGTAGCTAAGGGTACTTATAAGTTAATTGTGTTATTGTATATATTTAATATTCAAAAAATTCCCACCTTTAAAGTTTCACAAAAATAATAAATGAAATATAAAATAATTTTTTGGCGAATGCACTTAGACATTATTACATGGAAACAACATTATGTCACATGTCATTATTATTTTGACTGTACAAAGAAAATCAAATCGGAGTATTTCGTTTTTCCAACACTTTTCAACTCCTCAGTGGGTTATTCAAATGTTAGAATTCATAGACAACTCCAAATAAATTTTGATCTAACAAATGCTTTATATAAAAAATTATAAACATCATCTGTGAGTTGTAATAAATATATTAAAAAAATTATTTAATCAAAGATTTAAAAATTATAGTATTTTCAACTTTTTTTAAAGATTTTGTTTTGAAGATTATGTTTCTTTTTTTAAAGATTGATGTTTTGTTAATTTAAGATTTTATTTTTACAAGATTTCAATAAGCTCCCATTTTTTTTTGGACTTTTATATTTTAATTTTTTCCTGTCACTGATATGTCAAATACAATTTTAGTTCTAAGAGTTTTTTTTTGTTTCCTTTCAATTTCTCAACTATTGAATATAATCGTAGATATCTATTTCATTTCTTATCACAAAAAAAGTTCAACAAAATCATCTTTGGAATTTTGGAAAAAAAAAAATTGAAAGGAAATTTTGCATTTAAAGGAAAGAGTTATACATGTGTATTTGAATTAATGAATATGAAAATATTAAAAGAACAATTTTGTTTTTTTTTTATAGATATTGCGTTGAATTCTTAGTTTGAAAGAATTTAATATATATTCTAAATTTGCCGACATTTTGAAATTTCAACTATTAATTTAATTTTTTAATATATAATTGACTGGCTAAGGAAACTAATTTTTACATATATTGTGACAATTTTGATACTGAGGGAGGGAGAGAGAGAGAGAGAGAGTGTTGCTGGTTGCTACTTCCTTTATAAAATGTGTTGGATGTGACAGTTAATGGGTTTTTTTTTTCGAAGAATATTAATAGGATCTTGCTTTTTATTGAAATATGTAAATTAAATGTCAATGAAAAATATTTCGTAAAATTAAAAATACTTAGGATAAAAGAATTCATTAGATTTTGGATAGGATCTTTTATGGTTATTTTTTTATAAAATAGTTCTATTATTGTATATTAAGAATATTAAAACTTATGTCCTTGTTATGTCTTTATATTATTTTAATATAATATTAATCATTCGATTCTAATAAGAGTTAATATATTTAAATTTATTGAAATTTTTATTTCAAATTAAATTCAATTGATTAATGTTACTTATTTTTGGTAATTTTAGGAGTTGTAAGGAGGTGAAAATTGAAATTTTCCTATTTTTAAGTACCTGTAACTTCAATACCCGTCCAAATTTTTTTTTCGTATTATTGAAAATTTAAAGCTCCAACAATATATTTTAGCATGTTAAAGGGAGCCCATAAAATTTAAAAAGTTTTCACTATTTTTCAACTTCTAAGTTTTCACTATTTTTTCTTAGATAATAAAATTCTAAGGAAAATCTTAAATTTTGGTGGAAGTCATAATTTAATTTCTAGACCCTGAAAATTTGCGGAGAGGGAGAGAAGGGGGGTGAGCAGATCCATCATTAGTTTGCTTAGCAAAAAATTTTGGAACCTTCCCCATTGAAGGGCTACTAGGTCTTCAAAATTAAAACTTTTATATTTTTATAAAACAGTAACTTATTCATCAGTGTATATTTTTTTCAAAATTAAACGTTAACATTGAAGCTCCAACATTATATTTCGTACTTGTTAACAGGTTTTCCTCAGTGCATTTGGATTATATTCTAAGTATTGATTTCACTATTAGTCATAGTGTGACAACCACAACTTAAATGCAAACACATAACACAACTTAAATATTTTGATAATTTTGACAGTTGATTAGGTTGTTTTAAAAATTAGAATAGAAAAAGACAACAAAGTTCCTTTTGACAATTGACAACTATATTTTAGAGTGTTTTGTGAATGTGAATAGTATAATAAATTATTTCATATGTATTGTATTATAATATTCGTATGACTATAGGTCAAAAGGGTATACTAAATTTTCCATTATGTTTATGACGCAGAGAAGGAGGGGGGTAGATATAGACTCAAAGGAATGGATCGAATCAGAATCGAAAAGTAAATTGATTTAGCTATGTATTTCCGTCCGTCTTTTCGTTCGTCTGTTCGTCCGTCCCCACGATAACTCAAAAAATAAAGGAGCTAGGATTTTGGAAGTTTCACAAATTCATTTTTATGCAATTACCGTCATCACTATTGAAATCCAGCCAGTTTGCTCCTCGGGTTTCGAGTACCTGCCATACAACTTCTTTTTTTATATGAGTATTAAAAAGGGTGTTTCAAATTTTTCCAAAGCTTGTTCAAAATTTGGTTGCTCTACTGCAGTGGGTTCGAGTACAGCTGCTATTTATCGGATGATAAAATGTCGACATTATGATCATTTGAGAATCCCAGAGTTGACACACTCTACTCTACTACTCTACTACATTCTTACTTTACTTCATTTTTTTTCTAAATATTCATTTAGAAATTTACTATTCTCATATTGAAGTTGAAGTTTATACTATTCTTATTTTAAAACTAAAATAGTTTTAAAAAATTTAAAAAATTGAATATCTTAGGTTTCTGTAATTCGGATAAATAAAATTTTTTTAAACCTACTTAGATTTATTTTGATTTTTATGCTTTGCGGTTTAAAAGAAAAATACAAAAAGGTTTTTTTGTAAAATGAAATAAATATTAAACTTTAAATTACATAAAATTCTACCAACATTATTATTCGAATTTCCGAGTATTTAACAATCAGTACTATAATTATCATTATAAAAAAGTGGTTGTGTTTTTTTTACTAATATAAACAAAAAGAACGTTGTAAAAGTAGTAATTAGTAAATATATATATTTGTATATATATAATTTATCTAAAACTTAATATTACATGGAAAATTTTTTATAAATGAAATTGATCTAATATAAAAATGTGTAGGTGCTTATAATTTATAGAATATAGAATTTGTAGTTGAAGAGGCCTTTTAAATTTTTATTTTAAAAGCTTCGATAAAATCATAAACTGATTGATATTAATTAAATTTTGTATTGAATAACACTTTTTAAATTAAGTTTATTTTAAAATATATATATATATATAATTATTTATTTAATATTGATTATATTTGAAGTAGTGGTAAATTTTTGAAGGTTATGTTTTGTGGTAATTATTAAAATCATTTTAAAAGTGTCAGCATTAAATTATAAGTATTTATGTACGATTTAAAATATGATTTTGAATGCAAAACTAAAATTTAATTAATTTTTTAGTTAGGTAATTATTTATTATTTTAAGTGGATTTTTTTAAAAAAATCTATCAGGAAATGAATACTTATAAATAAATTAATGTAATTATTTGCAATTATTTTAATATTTAATCAAATCAAGGTTGAATAACAAATTATATTAAATGAGCAATTGTATATAGTTAATTAAAATAAATTTTAATACAAAGTATGAAATATAATGCAAGCTAAAATTTTAAATATAAGCACTATTTAATTAGGAAAAACCGTTAACATTTGTCAAAAAATGATGTTGAAGCTTGAATATTAACGTGGGAAATATACGCGAGGACTAGGTTAATGGTACTTTTGAATTTGACAAGGTTTTGAAATTTTTTCTGAGATTTTGCAAAAATTAAGTTTCACAATGACAACAACTTTAATTTACTGTTAATTAAGATACAGCCACTCGCTATTTATTTAGGTATTTATTTTACATATATTAAATATTTATTAAGCTTGTATGAAAGCAGATGTCGTTTGTCGTCTAGATTGAAAATATATCTTTTGGAATTCTTGTTGTAACTTATACCAATTCAAATATAAGAGTTTTTCGGACTTTGGGAGGGTTGTAGCTTCGTTACGAGTCGGTCTATAAAAAATAAGGTCTTTATGAAATTCATTTTTTTTCCCGATTTCCATTCGTAAAAAATTCGTTAAAAATTCATTTCTCTACTTCAAACGTTGTAGAAATTTTGTCAACACACAAACAAACGGACGGACAAAGTGAATTATGTAGATACACTTTTTCAAAATTTTTTGAAAATGTGTTAAAAATAATGGAAATTGGAAACAGACTTTGCACATTTGAATATGGATTTTTTTTTAATAAAATTGAATAGTCATTTAAACGCATAAAGGAAGTTGGTAAAATATTTAAATATAAAAGGCTAATGAAGAGTAGGAGCTAAATGTCAATTGAAAATAGACTAATTAAATTTTGTAAAAAACGAGGAAGATTATAGTTGCCCTTGTCAACTTTTAGATACCCGTGCATACCCACTATGGTGTATAAAATAAACCGTAATTTACTTCCCTTATACATTTAACTCATTACTCCATAATTTTGACGTAAAAAAAAAAAAAAAAATTAACAAAAAAAAAAAAAAAATCACAAAACAAAAACAAAATTTTCATTCATTGTCCCATAACTTTAGCTAAAAAAAAAAAAAAAAAAAAAATTAACAAAAAAAAAAAAAAATCACAAAAAACAAAACTAAATTTTCATTCATTGTCCCATAACTTTAGCTTAAAAAAAAAAAAAAAACAAAAAAACAAAAATAAAACAAAAAAAAAAAAAAAATGGCCCACCCAAAAATTCCGATGGTCCGAGTGATGTCCAACTTTGCCAACTAACTTGCCCTATTACTTTACCTGCCCAATTTTAATTTTAACCTTGTAGCTTCATTAGATTCACAGTTATTGAATCGCAAACTTTGTATGGCAGCCCCCCAAAATGGGGCCGTAACATTTTGAAACTTCATATAAGTGCTCGATTCATTATATAAATAACCGTGTGTAATTTTTATCGTCGTAGTATAATTAGTTTTGAAGAAATTCATATTGGTGCAAATAAGTTGTATGGCAGCACCCCGAAAATGGGGCCCTAACATTTTGAAACTTCATATAAGTACTCGATTCATTATATAACTAACCGTCTGTAATTTTCAGCCTCGTAGTATAATTAGTTTTAAAGAAATTCATATTGGTGCAAAGAAGTTGTTTGGCAGCCCCCCGAAAATGGGGCCCTAACATTTTGAAACTTTATATAAGTGTACGATTCATTATATAACTAACCGTGTGTAATTTTCATCCGCGTAGTATAATTAGTTTTGAAGAAATTCATATTGGTGCAAAGAAGTTGTATGGCAGCCCCCCGAAAATGGAGCCCTAACATTTTAAAACTTCATATAAGTGCTCGATTCATTATATAACTAACCGAGGGTAATTTTCATCCGCGTAGTATAATTAGTTTTGAAAAAATTCATATTGGTGCAAAGAAGTTGTATGGCAGCCCCCCGAAAATGGGGCCCTAACATTTTGAAACTTCATATAAGTGCCGGAGTCATTATAAAACTAAACGTGTGTAATTTTCATATCCGTAGTTTAATTAGTTTTGAAGAAATTCATATTGGTGCAAAAAAGTTGTATGGCAGCTCCCCGAAGCCTTGGTTCGATTTTAACCAAAAACAATAGGGAACCTAGAAATTGTCTAAAAATGACTTTGTGTGAATTTCAAGACTCTAGCCCTTTTAGTTTTTGAGTTATCGTGCTGACACACGGACGGACGGACGGACGGACAGACACACATAGCTAGATCGACTAATTTTTCGATTCTGAGCCGATACGTACCCTTGACACTATATCTAGCTCGTCTAGATCGATGCGTTACAAACGGAGGAGCAAATCTAATATACCCGATGTCATATATGTATGCACGGGTATAAAAGCATATATGTATATGAATGGAGGGGTGAAATAAAGTCAAAGTGGCTTTATTACCAAAAACAATGGAAATAAAATCGAATTAACCCTTCCATATATTCCAGAAATGGAAAATACCCTGATTTTATAACTAAACCTTAAAAACCCATAACTTCTGGAAAACTTTTTACACAATATTTATAAATTAGACGAAATTTTATAGTTAGTTATTAAATTTGGGCTACTCCCATTTCCGGAATATTATATACAAATATTTGTATTTGAAATATTGTTAATACAATATAAGAATTGAATTCAGCGTTACGATTTAAGTAATTTGTTTAGTTGAAGTTTGGGGACGGTAACCAAAAATGTATTTCAAAAGGATAAGTGGAAGGATTTGATCGTTACTTTCAAATTAAAGTTTGAATATTTTGTTTAGTGGGAGGCTTTAGAGCGACAGCCGTCGAATGTTTCTTGAAAATATATTTATGCACAAGGAAAACCAAAAGAAGGGATTTAAGATTTTTCCAAAATCAGGGTATTCCTTTTTTCCGGAATATATCAATATTTTTATACTCAAGATAGTGAATTTAAAATAGGGAATTATTGTTTATTTAGTTTGTTTGGATTGGATTTTTTGGAAATTAGACAGGGTTGCTAATTCGACTTTATTTCTGTTGTTTTTGGTAATAAAATCGATTCGATCATATTTCGTTCGACTTTAATTCACGCCCCCATATGAATTACCAATTAGTCTACTGCCTTCTATAATTCTACTATTTTTAGAACAATGTTTTGCTTAATGAATGACATAATAATTGATGAACAATTAATGAATTAATAAACTTTAATTTTTAAATATAAAATTTTAAGTGAAAAAATTCTATGGAAAAAAAAATACTATTTAATTCTATTTAATTTATTAACTTGTAAACATATAAAACCTTTTATGTAATAATTTGCCAGGAAATATTAAAATATATTTAATTATAGGGAAAATAGAAAAAATTAAGTAAAAACCTTAAAAATTTTTTAATTAATTTTTAAACAAAATTGAAATAAATATTCAAAATAAAAACTAATTATTTAGTTTATGAAATAAATATTTAAATTTTATTTCGCAATAATTTTTTTGTATTTAAAGGAAAATAGAAAATTTAGAAATCTAATTAAATCCAATAAAATTGGTATTTTTTTTTGGGAACCAATTTCCAAAAATCAAAAAAAAAAATACTAGAAAAAGAAAAGTAATTTGAAATAAATACCAACTTTTATTAACTTCATAATTTTATGTTTTATTAATTTCCATATTTATAAAATATTAAATTAAACAAAAAGAATAAATTATAATTGAATTAATAAAAGAATTTTTGAACTTTGAAGAAATTTTAAATCTTTTAATAGAATTTGGTTTTATTGATTTGCGTATTAAAATATTTTATAATTTAATTTGGTTTTTTTTATGAATTACTTCCTTTTTGCGGATAATAGATGGAATTCATTTATCATTTAATTCCGCTTCATTTTAGTGGGGAAAGAATTAAATAGTGATATTGAATATTTAATAAAATAATTTACAGTAATTTTGAGGTTTAACAATTTATAATCTTAAAATTTCGGAATATATATTTTATTTATGTGAGTACTGATGTACGACTAGCATAAATTATATTATACGAGTAATCAAAACTGTTTATTTCAAGTACCAATTTAATTTGGTGATTATTACTTGCGAATTAGAATTTGTAATGGTACTTGAAAACCAGTAAAAAGGATTAAGTTTTTTTTCTTGATAATTCCTAGAAAGTAATTATAATTTGGGTTTCCATTAGTTTTGTAATTATTATACCCGTGCATACATATATGACATCGGGTATATTAAAATTGCTCCTCCGTTTGTAACGCATCGATCTAGAGGAGCTAGTTATAGTGTCAAGGGTACGTATCGGCTCAGAATCGAAAAATAAGTCGATCTAGCTATGTGTGTCTGTCCGTCCGTCCGTCCGTCCGTGTGTCAGCACGATAACTCAAAAACTAAAAGGGCTAGAGTCTTGAAATTCACACAAAGTCATTTTTAGACAATTTCTAGGTTCCCTATTGTTTTTGGTTAAAATCGGACCAAGGCTTCGGGGAGCTGCCATACAACTTTTTTGCACCAATATGAATTTCTTCAAAACTAATTATACGACGGGGATGAAAATTACACACGGTTAGTTTTATAATGACTCCGGCACTTATATGAAGTTTCAAAATGTTAGGGCCCCATTTTCGGGGGGCTGCCATACAACTTCTTTGCACCAATATGAATTTCTTCAAAACTAATTATACTACGAGGCTGAAAATTACACACGGTTAGTTATATAATGAATCGAGCACTTATATGAAGTTTCAAAGTGTTAGGGCCCCATTTTCGGGGAGCTGCCATACAACTTTTTTGCACCAATATGAATTTCTTCAAAACTATTTATACTACGGGGATGAAAATTACACACGGTTAGTTTTATAATGACTCCGGCACTTATATGAAGTTTCAAAATGTTAGGGCCCCATTTTCGGGGGACTGCCATACAACTTCCTTGCACCAATATGAATTTCTTCAAAACTATTTATACTACGCGGATGAAAATTACACACGGTTAGTTATATAATGAATCGAGCACTTTAATGAAGTTTCAAAATGTTAGGGCCCCATTTTCGGGGGGCTGCCATACAACTTCTTTGCACCAATATGAATTTCTTCAAAACTAATTATACTACGAGGCTGAAAATTACACACGGTTAGTTATATAATGAATCGAGCACTTATATGAAGTTTCAAAATTTTAGGGCCCCATTTTCGGGGGGCTGCCATACAAAGTTTTCGATTCAATAACTTTGAATCTAATGAAGCTACAAGGTTAAAATTAAAATTGGGCAGATAAATTAATAGGGCAAGTTACTTGGCAAAGTTGGACATCACTCGGACCTTCGGACTTTTAGGGTGGGCCAATTTTTTTTTTTTTGTTTTTTTTTTTTTTATTTTTTTTTTTTTTTTAAGCTAAAGTTATGGGACAATGAATGAAAATTTTGTTTATTTTTTTTGTGATTATTTTTTTTTTGTTAATTTTTTTTTTTTTTTTTTTAAGCTAAAGTTATGGGACAATGAATGAAAATTTTGTTTTTTGTTTTGTGATTTTTTTTTTTTTTTTGTTAATTTTTTTTTTTTTTTTACGTCAAAATTATGGGGTAATGAGTTAAATGTATAAGGGAAGTAAATTACGTTTTATTTTATACACCATAGTGGGTATCCACGGGTATCTAAAAGTTGACAAGGGCAACTATAATCTTCCTCGTTTTTTTTGTAATATTTATAATAGCATAAGGGAAATAAATAACGTTTAGTGGGTATGCACGGGTATCTAAAAGTCGACAAGGGCAACTATAATCTTTCTCGTTTTTTATTATAAATTACTTTAAAATAATTAAATATCAAAAAATAATAGATTATCATAAGAATTACAAGTATCTTAGGAAATTCAACTAACTTGAAGTAAAACTAAAAAATTCAATCAATCAAAATCAAAATTTAAAAATCTAATTGCTTGATTTTTGAAAAATGCTTGCAAGTATTATGATAATTTAGTATGTTTTTAATATTGAATTATTTTAAAGTAATTAATAATCAAAAATAATTATAAAAGTAATTTAATTATCACAATTATTTAAAAAAGTAATGAAATTTCATTAAAACTGGTAATTACTAATTAGAAAGTAATGATTACCAAATAATGATACTTCACACAGTATGTAACTAAGTACGATTTTAATAATTACTATAATTTTAATAAATTACTTTAACAATAATTTATTTCATCCATTTTTGCAACATCATTTTAAAAACTTTCAAGCTATCAAATTTTATAAAACAAGCTTTGAAACTAAAATTGGTAATCACTCTGTAAATTTAATAATTCTTATATTATGGAATTGAGAAAGGTATAAAGAAAGCCTGGTACTACAAATAAATAAATAAATAAAAATACGTGTAACTTTAATTGTGTAAGCAATAATAAAATTATTCCACTGATTCTTTTGAAATACAGTTTTGGCTACCATTCCTATACTTCTGTTAAGCAAATTTTCTCAAAAAATCTTGATTTATATATCTATTCTTCTAATATATTAACAATATTGCATATACAAATATGTTAAAATTTCAGAAAAGGGGGTAACCCTAATTCAATAACACACTACAAAATCCCTCCTATTTTATAAATATTCCGAAAAACGTTTTCCAGAAATTCTGGATTTTAAGAGTTGGGTACAAAATCAGAGTATTCCTTTTTTACAGAATATTTACGAGATTTGTAATTAGCAGATATGTAAGATTTGGATTTAACATCCGTTGCCTCTTCTCCACCCCAGCTCAACTTTATTTGGTTTTTTTTTTGCATTCGACTTTATTTTTTGCTAATTTTCATTGGAAATAAGATTCTTTATTTCCATTTTTTTTTATACCGGTGCATATATATATGGATCGGGTATATTAAAATTGCTTCTACGTTTGTAACGCATTGGTCTAGACGAGATATTGTGTCAGGGATACGTATCCGATCAGCATCAGCACGAAAACTCAAAAACTAAAAGGGTTAGAGTTTTGAAATTCACACAAAGTCGTTTTTAGACAATTTCTAGATTACCTATTATTTTTGGTTAAACTTGGAGGACCAAGGCTTCGGGGAGCTGCCATACAACTTTTTTGCAACAATATGAATTTCTTTAAAACTAATTATACAAAGACGAAGAAAATTACACACGTTTAGTTATATAATGAATCAAGCACTTATATGAAGTTTCAAAGTCTTACCGCCCCATTTTTGGGGAGCTGCCATACAAAGTTGTCAATTCAATAACTGTGAATCTATTGAAGCTACAAGGTTAAAATTAAAACTGGGCAGGTAAAGAAATAAAGCAAGTCACTTGGCAAAATTGGACATCACTCGGACCAACTTTTTTCAATTTTGTTTTTTTTTTGTTTTAAGCAAAAATTATGAGATAGGATGACTCAATTTTTTTTAGCTATTTTACTTTTTTTATATTTTTTTTTGTAATATATGTAATAGCATAAAGGAAATAAATAACGGTTTATTTAATTTAATACATTTTAGTGGGTATCTAAAAGTTGACAAGGGCAACTATAATGTTCCTCGTTTGTAATAAAATATATATATATTAGTATATAACTTTATGTAGCAATGTATTTATTGATATTTAACTTAATATACTATGTATACTGTGTATATACATATATATATATTCTATTTAGATTATTTTAATATACATAACTCTAATTGCAAAAAATTGTTAATATATATTATTATTCTGTCAATTTTTTGGAAAAATTTATTATATATAAGAATTAGATATATAATATAATAATATTATGTCCTTGTCGGAAAAATCAAAATAAAATAAAATTTATTTATTTATATATTCAGTAAGCGTGTAAAAAAATCAAAATAAAATCACAGCATGTACATAACAAATATATAAGATACAATTTTAAATAAATATTCCATGAAAAAAAAAAAGTAAAATAAAAAGAAACTATAAAAATGAATAGTCTTAAAGTATCTTTAAGATAAATTTAAAAAAATGAATAGGGTTTGAAATGTGGTATTTTTTAATAGACTTTTAAAATTTATTTTGGGGTTTTGTATTGATTTAGGATGAAAGGCTTGATTAATAGAAATTTAGTATAGGTTAAACATTAAAACATTAAAAATGAAATTGGGTCAATCAAAATGTGTTTTATTTAAATATTTAAGATTCAATTCATTTAAAATTTAAATTAAATACTTGTGCTTAAAAAAAAAGGTTAAAAAAAGGTATTATGGGTATAACACTTCATTTATTTTGTTTTTTTTTTTTGGTATCAAAACATTGGTAGAAAATGTTCAGTATTTTTGGAAAAATTTTCAGTAAAATTTTTTAGTTAGTATAACTTTGATGTTTTGTTCAATAAAAAATTATTATACAAAAGTGATTAAACTTAAATTTTTATTACTTTTTGAGATTTAAAAGTATTTTTACTTGATTCTTTTACATGTACTTAAAGTTTGTAATTATCGAAATGTAAGTAATACTGGTACTTGACAAAGTAATAAGTATCAGGTAATGGTACTTGTAACTGTACTTAAGTACCATTTTACTCAGTATTATACGGGTTAGTATATATCCTGATTAGTTTAATCTAAGTTATTATGCCCACTTTCGAGAGTTGATATAAAGAATTATTTGTTATGATTATATTTCCAAAAACCATTTAATTAAAATTTTTATATACTGATTACAATTAATTTAAAATACTGCAAAATTATTAAAAATTTACTGATCAAAAAAAATCTAAACATTCAAACCAGAAAATATCCCACAGATATTTTTGTTAAGTTTGTATTTTTGTGAAATGTGTTGAAATAAGTTTTCAGGATAAATTAATTTATATATATACAAATAAATATAAAGTATAAAAACTATCTATCCCTAAGTAGAAATTTTAATTACTTAATCATAGACAGATACTTCCTATATATACAGGTTAAAGTTAGATACCATTACTTAATTATTAGAAATAAAGAATATTGGTTAAAATTCAAAAAATTTCAACTTATCTGAAACTTGAAATTATTTATCAAATATTTATAACTTATTATCAAGATTTTCAAATAACTTAATGACAATTGTTTAAAACTTATCAGGGTTTAAATATTTTATGAATTGTGACGCATCATAAATTTTGTTCAAAGAAAAATATTTATTTAGAACTTTTTGATAAAGACAACTTAAAAGTAATTTAGTAGTTATTCTCTAGTTTTTGCTTGTAATTCTTAGACGTAACTATCTTTTAAAAAAAACTTATATTATTTGTTATTTTAATGAAAAAAGTTTCAAAACCAAACTCATGCATCCTTAAGATTTCTTTTAAAAAACTTATATATTATATAGTAATATTTTATTAAAAGTTTTCAAAATGACATTCAATATAAAATACTACTGAAGATATTACTATATTACTTCTATTACAAATAATTTTAATAAATTTATTAAAAGTTTTTAAATTTAAACACATGTACCTAACCTAAAATAATTTAAAACAATGTGGTCATAGTTTAAGTTGATCATTATTTTATTTTTTTATAGTAATTTTATAAGTTTTATTTTAAGAATATTTTATACGTAGAATTCGTTGTTTTAGCGCATTTTCAAAAAATTTGTAAAAAATAGGCATATTAGTTTCACTCTACCCGTTCATCTGTCTGCATGTGTTTGCAAAAATTTTTTAACTGTTTAAAATAGAGAAAAGAAATTTTAACTACGGGTTCATATTGCAAAAAAAATAGTTTTATGGAAGAACTTTTTTCTGTAGTCCCATTGGAAAATCCAGAGTTTTATTAGATATATCTTCAATCTGAAAACGATAATAGACAGCTGCTCTTATAGACTTTACAAAAATATATCGATTAAATGTATAGAACCGTTATACAAAACGTTATGAAACTTATTTTTGCAAAATATTTGACCCCACATATCTTCTAAATGGCTTATATCTTCAAGAATCATCATAAGTTTCCTTAGTAAAAATTTGCAAACCTCTCCAATGAAGGATTATTAGAGCTTAAGAACTAAAATTATTTTATAAATAACAACCAGTGTATATATTTCCAAAATTAAGCGTTAACATTGAAACTCCAACATTATATTTCGATACTCGTTAACAGGTTTCTTTGAGTACATGGGATTATATTCTATTAATTTGACTATTACTCATAATTAATAATGAATTGATTAAATTATAAATAACAATATTATCATTAGTTTTTTTCATCACTTGTTTTTAAGAAAATGAATTAAATTTTTTCCGGGAATTAATATAAATATTTTAAGTGTTTGAAGAAAATAACAATATGAAATATTGTTCTAAAGAAGCAATTGATTTTTTTTCGGTAAAACTTCGTAAATAAACTCTTAACTCTAATTGCTCGGCAATTGAAGTTTGAAAAAAATTGATTCTATAAATTAAACTTTTCTTTTTTATTCAATTCTATTTTACTAAATGATTGAAACATTAAAGAATTGTGGTAGTTTTTTTTAAATTCCTTGATTGAAATTTGAAATTTTTACTTTTTAGTTCAAGAAAAAAATTTTCACTCTTACCATATTTATTTGAAAATTATCTCTGATTCCTATTTACACTAGGCAAAAAACATAGTTTCATAATCATACGTTCAGACTATTGTTGTACATGAAACTTGTACTCGCATTATTTGACGTTTGATGTTTGTTATTAAAAAATGACAACCTATTATACAAAAAAATCACATCAGCGAATACAACAAATTTCAAACAATAATCGAAAATATCAAAAAAATTGTGATTAAAAACCTAGTTGTATTGTAAACCTTAAAATTAACTAGGTCTTTCATGGACCAGATTCATTTTGACAGCAATTTTAAATATGAAAAATCTAGTTACAAACCACACATGAACCTGGTTTCTTCGAAGAACCTAGTTCTAGTATATTGTGTGCGCATAATATTAGGGAACCGCCTAAATTTTGAAAGGAGGTTCAAATTTTAATTCCTCAATTCTTCATTTATACCCATATTCCTGAATAAAAATGAAAATTCATTTTCTTACTTTTGAACTACTAAGCAGTTAATCCCGGCGATTGCTGGGTTTCAATAGCAGTGACAGCTATTGCATATAAATGCATTTGTGAAAATTTCAGAATCCTAGCTCCTTTAATTTAGTATAAAGCTTTAAATCAATTACTAAATATCTTCTTAGGTATTAATAATATTACTACATTATTATCCCAAGAATTTTAAGGAATTTTACAATGTATATGAAAAACGAATTAATATAATTTGAAGTTTTGTGTACACGTTTCATACTTATATGTAAAATTTTACAAGCTCTATTTATGTCTAATGAAATCACATGGAAGTATGTTATTTCTTTCTAATAGTAACTTCCTATGTATATAATATAAATTTTTTTAAATAATTAACAACACTAGATACAAATGACATAACATATATTTCCAAATTGATTAGTAGGAATTTTCTTTTCTTTAAAAATATGATAAATTGAATAGAAAGAGAAGGATAGATTAAAATGTCAAGGATAATGAAAATTACAGAAAATTGCTTTTGTCTGAAGATAAAACCACATATATATTTTTTATTAACTTTTTAATATCAACATTAGCTATTAATTGTTTACACAGAAAAGAATTTCAATGTCGAATCAATGACTATCATATGATTCAATATTTTCAAAAATGTTAGACGAACATTGTAAAGATTATACGATTTACATTACAACGGCACGGGACAACGTTGTCATGGCAATTTGCAATGATGATAATGTTATTTCTATTCATATTTATATATATATAAATATATATATATAATATATATATATATACGTAATATATATATAAATTTATATATATATATATATATATTAGTTATAAATATATTCACATAAATATTTATATTTATTTCTAATTCCTTACTGAAATTAAAATTTTTTACCAACCGCTTATATGAAATATAATAAGCGATAGGTATAGTTTTCGCACCAAAAATAGGACCTTGAGATTTTTTCATTTATGCCTTACTTCAGACTAGAGAAACCCATAAACATTTGTTTTAATTATACCCGTATGTCTCTCTGTGCACACGTGTACAGCCTTAACTGTTATGGGGAATGTTTTCAAATTAATATCTGATAAGCTTTTGAAGAAAATCAAGTAGCCCCAAGGAGACCTTCTCTAGAGTAATTTTTAGGTTTTTTGCTAATATTTCGGAAACCAAAAATAGTACATCAAAACTTACTACGTAAAAGTCATCCAAATATAAAGAGTTAGAACTTTGTCACGAAAAATTTTTTGATCCGAAGAACTTTAGTGTCCCCAGTGAGTAATAGTACATTATCCAAGTAACGCCAAGTAACGTCGTTCAGAAAATCGATCTAATTTTATTTGGATAAAAATAAACGAAATTAATTATGGTAGTTCTAACATTTGCTTGTTATAATTTTATTAATTGCACAAAATTGGACACTTAGAAGTCCAAAACTATAATAAAATCTGAGATAAAATAGGTTTTTTTGAAGTAATAAATGCCTAGTAGCTCAATCTTATTCATATTCTAAAAATATAAGAAAAGTACTTTTTTTAAAGTACTTTACAACTTATTCCTTCTGGGTTTTGTATTCAATTCTTAATGGATATACTTCTCTCATCGTGATTTTTTAGCCATTATACTGCGCAAGCACATTGGTTTTTATACCATCATTTTAGGATACGCGGGTATGTTTTGTTTAGTGAGTAGGAATTTTACACTACCGAGTAGTAATATCCATAATTTAATATCCAAAGTGCTTTATAAAGGTTATATTTGGTTACCAGGGACTCCAACCTTTTCTTTTCCTCGATATAACTTACTCATAACACCACCACAACTCATAACTCATAACAGGCCCCGCAAATATTCGTTAAGTATACTTCATTTCTCAAATTTTAAATTTTTTTTGAAAAATCTTAAATGAAAAAAATCTTACTTATAATTGGAAAATTTAATTTTAATTTTTTTACCAATTAAATTTAAACTTAAATATAGCGTATTAATTGATTTAAAATAAATTTTTTTTTTATAAGGTTATTGAACTTATTCTAGACGTGGAAAACGTGAAATACTTCTCATTCAAGAGTTAATTAAGTAAGTATATTATAGTATTGTTTAATTGATTCAATTAATTAAAGTACCAAATTGTATCTTAAGTTTTTTTTTTTTTTTGATTTTTTCTTTTAATTACTGCTTTGAGTGTGTAAAATTTAATTAAAAAATCACTTTACTTTGATCTGGATTTTAAACAATTAAACATATTAAAAATATTAACAAGGCAATAATGTAAAAATGTAAAAAATCGTAAAATTTTTAAAGACGCATATTTTTAAAATGGTAAAAAAATTAAAAAAAAAAAAAAATTAATAAGAAATCTAATAAAATTTTACAATCTTTCCAAGAATTTATTTCTATGATGAAAATTGAACTCACGAGATTTTTTTATTAATTTTAAGGAAAATCCATATAATTTATAAGAAAAGACTTTATCTTAGTTGGAAAATATTATGTTTGGAATTTCATTGTAACTTCTTAGGTAGTTTTGAAAAAATTACTCAAGTGTCCGAGTTTCAAGTCAATTAAATTTATATTGAATTTTTAGCCCCGTATAGATCTCAAAAGCGTAGGAATATAGCATAACTAATTATTTCCACAGATTTTTTGTTCTTCAAAATAATTATGGTTTTTATATAAAAGAAAATTAATTTATCGAACTAGTAGTGCCATATTGGGCGAATGATGGAGTCTTAACCACTTAACCACTATTTCCAAGATATATTTATACCACGATAAAATATATCGTAGTATAAATATATCGTAATAGTTTATATCCTAATATGAATATAAAAATAATAGCATAAAAATAAATCTTGTGTAAGACAATAGATGGCGCATAATCATTTAGAATTAGTGTATTCACAATCTGAATATTAGTGTATTCACAATTGGAGTGTCAAACTGCTACTATAGAATTATTATAGAATGTGTTAACAATTTTAATTTGTAAGACTTGTCGAAAACTAGTTTTAACTTTTAGAATATATAGGTCTGTTCTTAAATTTGGAGGGCTCAAAATGGGTTAGGGTATATAAAAAATTATTCTCACTTCAAAAAATTGTTTTAAAACTATTACTTTATTAAAAAATCTACGTATGAAAGGACAGATGAGTGGAGAGACAGAAAAATCAATGTTTTATTAAGGAAATTTAAAATTTTTTATTAAAAATGTGCTTATACCAACTAAGTAAAGATACATTGGATTTTTTTTTCAAATAAAATAATTTAAAGCATAAAATTATGTTCAGCAATTTTTCTCTTTCAGGTTCCTTTAGACTTTAATTTTAAATGATTTTTTAATAAACCATTTTCTAACTGAAGCACTTCTTTAGATTTATATAGAAATATATTAATATGTATATATGTTTGTTGTATATGTATTATATATAGAAAAATATGATTTATATATAACAACATATATATAATATTATTAAAATGTATATATAAATAGAATATAAGTTGTTTGTATTGGAAATGACAAGAATACGGTATTAATACGATATTATACAATATAAGGGGTGTTCCATTAGCAACAAATGGAAATGGTTCAAAGAAAAGTTTGAAAAAAATATTTTCACACTTATACCTGTAGTTCGACAGGCTTTCTCCCTAGTAAGTATATAATATACAATTAAAATAATACTAATAAAAATTAATAAAAAAATAAAAACTTACCATTCCCATAGCAATTTGTTTAGCAATATTAATTAAATCATTATTATTAAGTCCTCTTAATGTAAATTCATCATCATCATCGTCATCATCATCATCTTCATCATCACCATCAGCATCAATATCATCATTACTAACACTATTTTGATTACCATTACTATTTTCTTCATTTTCACCATTATTTAATATATGATAACTATTAATTTGATGTTCATTATTATTTTGCGAATTATTTATTAATGAATCACATATTTTATTATTACAATTATAATTTAAATTTGTATTATTTCTTGTATCTAAATATTTATAATAACTTTTATTTTCAATTAATAGTGCTGCTGTTGATTCATCTATATTATTACATTCTTTAATATTTTCATTTTTAGTTCTAGGATTTATTTTAGTTCCTTGTATATCATTATTATCATCATCATTATCATCGTCATCATCATTATTTAAACTATTAATTGAATTTTTAACATGATAACGTGCTCTTAACTTACAATCACAATTTTTTATTTGAATTTTACTATTATTATTATTATTGTTATTATTTTTCGTATTACTATTGTTATTATTATTATTATTAATAATATTACAATTAATAAATTTATTATTTTTATTATCATTTGTAGTATTATTAATACTATCAGTTGTTGTTATTGTTGTTATTGTAACATTTTCTATTGGTATTATAACATCGGAATTATTTGAATCTAAAAGTTGACTATTATCATTATGTTCTAATGTTGAACTATTACTATTATCAATAAAATCAATTGAAATTCGTTTCATATCATTTAAATTAAGGCACTTTGGTGATGTTGTTGGTATTATTGAATTTATTGTAGTTGTTGTTTGTGTTGTTGTTGTTGGAACAATATCATTTAAAATTTTATTCGATTCATTATTGAATTGATTTCCATTTATTGCAGTTTGATTATAATCTAATGGAGTTGTTGCTGTTGTAATTGTTGTTGCTGTTGTTGTTGTTGTTAAAGGTATTGTTGTTGATGATGTTGTATCAATTATATCAACTTGACATTTACAAAAATTTGTACAAAAATCAGATTGATAATCATACGCTTTATTAATAACTAATTTCATATTTTCATCATCATTATCTTCATTTTCATCATTATTAATTAAACGATTATTACTATCATTTAAATTATGATTTGTTTTAATTTTAATATCATTATTACTATCAGATTTTTGTTTTAATATATGATTATTAAATTTAATATTATCTGATTGAATTTCATCAATTGTTGCTGTTGTTGTTGTTGATGATGTTTCATTTGTTACAGATAATTTTTTATATTTATTTAATTCATTTATATTGGTTTTATTATGATGTTTTTGTTGTGTTTGTTGTTGTTGTTGTTGTTGCGAATGATTATGTGAGTTATTATGACGATGATTGTTATTATAATTATTTTGATTATGTGATCGATTTGTTTCATCATTATTATTATGATGATTATGATTCGAGGGTAAATTATTATGATGATGATGATTTTTATTTGGTTTTGTTGAATTTGATGAGCGGGAACGTTTTTTATATACACGTAATTTATTATCATCACCTAGATTTTTATATTTTAATGTTATTGTTTTCTCTTTTGAAGTTTTATCAAAATTGAAAATATTTTCATTTTTTGTGGATGTTGTTGATGCAGTTGATGTTGCAGTTGCTATTGCAATTGAATTATTTTTTTTATTAAATTGCTGCTGATGTTGTAATTTATAAGAATTATTTATATTATTTATATATTTGTTGTGATATGGTACAGCGGGTGGCGAATTTGATGGCGTTAATGTGGTTGTTTGTATATAAACAATTTTATTTATTCGTTGCCATTCAGCTCTGAAAAGAAAAAAAAAATAATAATAAAAACTAATGGAATCTTAACAAATATATACTTATAAAAAGATTAAAATAGAATATTTAAAAGTAATAAATGTTAATGAGAGGTTGGATAATATGTTGTTTTATAATTTTATAATGAAGAATTTGATATGAATCAATAGGTACCCTGAATTAAGGCTCTGCGAAATAAAGCTCCTGGGGTAATTATTCCCGCTAAATGAGAAATAACGATCTGGGATGTTATTTCTCATAGTAATTGGGAAATAAAGCCCCGGGGTTTTATTTCTAGTTTGAGTTGAATTTTTTGGTTCGGGGGCTTTATTTCGCAGCGCCTTAATTCAAGGTACCCATTTATTATAAAATATAATAAGCTACTAATACCTATATATCCCTAATAAATAGGAGGATAACTAGGCGATCTTAGGTAGTATTGGAGATTTTTGGAGAATAAAGTTTCTTAAATTTTTAATTAATATTGTAAAAAAGGTTAGTTGACTAACAAATTTTGAGATTTCTTCCTAGTATGGCCAGCTGGTTAAAAGTTAGTAGGTTTAAATTCTTATATAATATTTCATTTTTTTTTAGCTTTAAAAATTTGAATAAAAATTTTTTTGCAAATATCGAATTTGTTATAAATTTTTTTAAAAATAGTTTTTCGAGTAAAGAACTAAAACCCATGCTGAAACGAGGTATCCAAACGTACTGTGAAAATGATCCGTTGACTTCATTAGGAACAGAAACCATTTCCAAAGTTTGAGGTTATCCCGAATAAAAGAAAATAAAAAATATACTTAAGGTTAGTTGGATACTTTTAGTACCAACTTACCAAAAAGGAATCATTCCAAAAATAATTCAAACTATTGAATAAAAATACAACGGAAATGGAAATGTCTAAAACACTTTTAATATAATACCAATCTAATTGATTTCAAAATATAAATATTTGTTATTATTGATTTACACTGATGTTGGCAATAAAATCTAGTACAATAATACTACTTGATTTTACTTTATGCTAATACTTAATTCCTTTAGTAATTCAAATAATACTAAAAAGTATTATTGGATTACTTAAAAACAATTTAAATACCTCTTATAAAAATAAGGACTTGAAAAAGACTAAAGTACAAAGAAAATTACTGAAATACTTTAATAGTACTTTAAAGTTTTCAAATAATAGAAAAAATACTAAAGAATGAAAAGTAATTATAAAAGTACTTAAATTGAAAGTCTAAGTACTTTTTGGTAAATTTAAAGCATATTACTCAGGTATATTCTTTTACGAGTACTTTCTACAGTATTATTATTAAAGAATTAACAGGTACTTTGAAAAGTAATAATTTTCAATTATTAGTAATTTAAAAAAAAAGTTTGATTACAATGTACTTTATTGAAGAATATATACCTTAAAATATACATTTTATTACTAATAAAATAATATTTCACTTGGTAAAATATTTCCAAAAATTTTAATTATTACAGAATTACAAAAAACCGAATTCATTAAATTTCATTCTTAAAATTACAAATATAACAGTTTTATACAACGTATGATTAACCGAATAATTCATTATATAGCAGTACTTAAATCAGAATTTTTAAATTTCCAAAATTTTAATATTAAAACCATTTCATAGTTTTTTTTAAATGTAATTGGAAAAATTATGTTAGAAATAAATTATGTGGATTTAGAAATTTGTTTAGAAATTCAATTTTAAAATGTTTTGTGTTGGTTGAAGGAAAGATGCTAAATTTTAAATCTATTATGTTTCCATTTCTTATAAAATTTGTTGTAAAACTTATATTAAAAACAAAATTACTTTAAGCGGAGGCAGTTAGCAGTAATAGACTTATAGACTTACAGAGTAAAACAAAGATAACCCAGTCCACAATACAATCTACAAACTACAGGTGTCCCTTAACCGCTGTCTACGCTCCATAAAAAACATAATCTATTATGTTGGAAAAAAAAAAAAAAAACCAAGGTTTATTGGAACTAAAAGATGAGGAATCAATACAAAGGCAGTAAATAAGAAAAAAATGGTTTTGGATAGGTCATAAGTTGGAAGGAGCAGTAAAATATCACGTAAAAACCGCATACTCTCGAGAGGCAAGGAAATGTACAAAGAGTTTCTTTTCTGTAGAACGTATGAATGTACACATAAGTAAATTTGGAAATATTCACATTAATAATATTTTTTTTTATTAAAGTAATAAATACAATTAAATAAGTAACAAGGATGGAGGTGTTATTAAAGGATATTATAAGGATTCTACTATATATGTTGAAAATATACTATAAAACCTTGTAGAAATTTCTCTGCTTCTCAAGTTTTGAAAAATTCTATTTTATTCACTTGCTATTTTTTACCATGGGTGTCTTAGTTGTCAGAATAAATTTTAGCTGACTACTTCCTCGGAATATTTATAAACATTTGCTTCTTATTTTATTTGATTGGTTTATGAAATGAAAACATATATATAAAATTTCCTTAAAGGATTCAGTTTTGGCTTAGCAGTTTCTCTTTCGAAAAAAAAAATGACAGAATTTCTTTAAAGTAAAAACATTTTGTTAAAAAAGTGGTAAATCTTTGTAGCATACTTTTAAATTTGAATAAATGTATCTATTTCTATAATATATTCTGTGATATGGATTCAATTTCGCTTAAATTCCTAATTTCTTAAGAATCTTTTTGTAATACTCGTATACTCGTGTTACAAGAATGAAAAGAATAAGACTTATACCAGAAATGTTATTGATAGCATTCTATTATATTATATCCTAAATTTGATAAGATACAAACCTAGTTACATATATATATTAATATATATATATGTATATTGTTTTCATTCAATTTAACGTAGTCAAAAACTTGTACTAAATTTTCCAATACGTTTGCAATGCTGTAAAGGACAGGGGGTAGATATTAAGTTATATCCTTGTAAAAAAAACTTGTATGGTACCTATATGGCAAATATAAATTAAAAGTTTCGGACTGATATTTTTTTCAGAAATTTCTTCGATTTAAAATATCGTTCCGAAACTTTTTCCGAATTAAATTTTTAGAAAGTTCGCTTGGAAGCTTCACTCAAAAAAAAAACAGAAAATAAACTTCTATGCGCTTTAACAATTTTTTGAAAAAAATATTTTTTAATAGAACCTAAGTACAACAATAAAAAGTTGAAAAAGTTCGAACCTTAGGCTCCCACCTCTTCCCACTAAATTGCCTTAAAAAAGTATGATACTTTTAAGTGAAGGTTACAGAATCGTAGACTTATGTTGTTTTAAATCAGGTCGGTCCAACTTCACGGTTCCAAGATACGGTGTTTGGATCTTTGTTTTAGTTTTGGATCGGAATTGTTTCGAACATTAAGTGCTTTGTTCAATTTAAATTTGTTATTTGGAGCAAAATTTTTTTCGCACTCTTCGGAACAAAATTAAAAAACAAAGTTTTTTTTTTAAAATTATATTTTATTTAGGAGGAAACGAAATGCTAAACAACGGTTCAATTTAGATCCAATATTGCCTTATTCCAGACCCTTGGCTCAAGTGTACGGATCGGCTATGTAGGATTCCAAAATTTTCAATAAATTTGTTTTTAAGCAAGAGCTGTTTTAGATTCGAAGAGCCGCCATAGAACTTCTTGTTTTTAATAGATTTAGCTCTATATTTAATTTAGCTTGGTTTTTGAAATTTTATTAAAAGTAGTTAAGTTTAATGGCCAAATTCGGAATAAACATAATTGGTTTAGTTCAAAAGGTTCGAATAGTTGCCATACAAGTTATATCTTCTTTTATAAATAACTGAGTCTTATATTAAATTGTGTATATGAATTTTTTCCAAAAGTAGTTAACTGGATCATATAATGTTAATATTACGTTCGAGCAGGTATCCTAGAGTTGACACATTCGACTCTACTTTAATCTTCTTCGTTTTTTTTAGCACAATAAATCTATGAGGTATATTTTGAATCTGAAAATGTCGAAAGACAGCTGCTTTTATAAACTTTACAAATTTTAAAAAACCATCCCCATTGAAGGGCTATTAGGACTTAAGAATTAAAAAAATTTATTGTTTTTATAAGTAAGCAATAACTTAGTCACCAATGTATATATTTCCAAAAATTAAACTCTGTATGTAACACAATATAATTTTGAAAATGTGTTTTTTAAAAACCCTTGGTTTTTTTCATCACTTTTTCAATTTAACTTGTATAATTAAGTTTATATTTTTTTAATTAAAATATACAAATTAAGTTAAACCAATTTATTATTAATTATTATTGAATTATAATTAGTTATTTTTAATAATTCGTTAATTTTGTATGCTTCATTTAACATTATCAATTAATGTGTAAATTATTATTACAAAATTGAAATAAAAATATTGATTGTTTCTATGACAATATTAATAAAAATTTATATATATTAATTTAATTATATATATGATCACATTATAATGAATGGATTGTGTTATTAAAATAAAAGAATGAAAAAAAACCAAAAAACCCACTTTACCTTAATATATCTAATAAATTTCCAAGACTACAATATTCTGTTAATAACATTGTTTTTCTTAAGTTTTTCGTATAATGTCCAACAATATTAACAATATGTGGATGTTTACCAACTGATTTCATAACTTCTATTTCACTACGAAAAGTTTTAACATCTTCTATTGTTGATTGATCTATAAATGAACAGAAGAAAATTGAAATTAGAAAATTAAATTAAATAATAATTACGTAAAAATTAAATTAATCTTAAATGGAAAATAACCTTTTAACATTTTAACAGCAACATCCATTTCTTTATTATCATCAGTTGTTAATTTTCCACGACGAACAAAACCAAATGCACCTTCACCAATTGTTTCAAATAATTGAACACAACTTAAATTTATTTCCATATCATCATTAAATAATTTATAATCTAAATCATGTTGTAATTGTTCTAATGACATATTATGACCAATTTCAAAATTTGAATTTGGATCCATTGGAGCTTTCTTTTCCAATTCCTATAGTAATTTCAAAAAAAATTAAAAATAAATTGATAAAATATTTATTTTAAAATTTTATAAAAATATACAAAATATTGAAAAATATGTATATATATATATATACATAACTTAATTTCTTTAAAGCCCAGAAGTAGTGCAAAAGTACTGCATAAGTACTGAATGGAAGCACTTCTTTTCTACTGAATTTTTAAATGGTAGGAAAACATTCATCAGCTTTGTACTAATACATTGAAAGTTTTTCTTCTTTATTTCAGTACTTTTTCAGCACATTTACAATACACATGATATTCAGTGGTGAATTAAAATATTTTTTCAGCAATTTTTCAGTGGTGAATGGAAGTAGGTATTAGTACGAAACTCTTTTAGTAGTGGATAAAAGTAGTGTTTAGTTTTAGTTTAGTGTTAAAATCAAATCCAGTTCGGCGAATTATAAAAATTTTTTTTGATAAATTTGTAGCTCTTAGCTCTATATGTGTGACAACTTTTATATAATAAATTTTTTCGTACTATTTTATGTTTATGAAATATTCGAGTTCGCAAAAAAATCTAAAAATTACATTAGGGAAACGGTTCTTGAAGTTACCTGATATTGTCCAAAAACTTAACAATTCCAAATATTAACAACAAAACCTTATATAAGAAATTTGAAAACAATCCGATTAGCTATTTAGGCTGTACACATGTGCACAGGCACACACAAACATACAGACGGACATCCAAAAAAAAAAATACTTCTTTTGGGTTTCTGCGTATCAGAGTAAAGCATTATTGCAAAAATCTCAGTTTCCAATTTTCGGTGTGAAAATTTTATTTCATATAAGCGGTTTGAAAAAATACGCGTATTAAAAAATGACTCGATTTTACAACTCCCTTACCATTTAACTTGTGTTTTTAGTTATTTTAGTTTAATGCATGAAAAAGAACAATTTGGATTTATTTTCTTAATTCTTTCATGATATATTTTCAACCTGAATCCTGGGATTATTTGAAGACTATTTACTTTTATTGTATTTATCTTTCATTTCAACACTATTGCTTACACAATTATATTAAGCTAAAAATATATATATATATGCACCTTCAATGTATATTCAACGTTTTTTTACAAAAAAAATTATCTATAAGTATATATAAAAGCGAAAGTTTGTTTATTTGTTTGTTTGTTTGTTTGTTTGTTTGTATGTAGCGAGTTGGCTCCTAAACTGCCCAGCCGATTTTCATGAAAATTTGTATATATAGGTTTTTGGGTTCGGAAGGAAATCGTGGCCCAAAAATTTTGCTCTAACGGCCCGCCAAGTTGGGGCTGTGGTGCAAGTATTTAAACTTCTTTGTTCTAAAATGAAAACGGTTTGACCGATTGACTTCAAATTTTGTATACGTGATGCTCTTTAAGAATTGAGTAGACACTATTAAGAATTTTGGAATTTGTTAACCCATGTTGGGCCGACGGGTGGTCAAAAAAAATTTTGCGTCCAAATTTTGTCCGATTTTACGAAATTCTGCTTTGGCTTAAAAGAAAGCCCCAAAAAAAAATTTTGTTGAGTTCCATTAACCCATTGCGGCCCGACAGCTTTTTATAGGTTTTTTCAATACTTTACTCTAAATTCGAAACGGTTTTACCAATTGACTTCAAATTTTGTATACGTGATGCTCCTTGAGAATTGAGTAGACACTATTAACAGTTTTGGAATTTGTTAACCCATGTCGGGCCGACGGGTGGTCAAAAAAATTTTTGGGTCCGAATTTTGTCCGATTTTACGAAATTCTGCTTTGGCTTAAAAGAACGCCCCAAAAAAAATTTTGTTGTGTTCCATTAACCCATTGCGGCCCAACAGCTTTTTATAGGTTTTTTCAATACTTTACTCTAAATTCGAAACGGTTTTACCAATTGACTTCAAATTTTGTATACGTGATGCTCCTTGAAAATTGAGTTGACACTATTAACAGTTTTGGAATTTGTTAACCCATGTCGGGCCGACGGGTGGTCAAAAAAAATGTTGGGTCCAAATTTTGTCCGATTTTACGAAATTCTGCTTTGGCTAAAAAGAACTACTACTAATTTCTATAGCTCCTAGTGGAGCAAAGAGCCTTAACAAAATCCTTCCATTCAGTACGGTTCTGTGCGATCATTTTTATTTCACCCCATGTTTTTCTTGATTTGGTAATTTCGGCGTGAATTGTTCTTTTCCACGAGTTTTTCGGACGCCCGCGTTTTCTTGCACCTTGCGGGTTCCAATCAAGCGCTTGCCTGCAGATTTCGGACTGATCTTTTCTGAGTGTATGACCAATCCATTTCCATTTTCTTGTCAAAATCTCCTCTGCTATAGGTACTTGATTGCATCTGGCATGTAATTCCTCGTTCCTAATTCTGTTTGGCCACCATATTTTCAGTATTCGACGGAGACATGTGTTAACGAAGCTTTGAATTTTGCTGGTAAGTTCCTCCGTTACTAACCACGTTTCGCAACCGTATAACAGAACAGATTTGACGTTTGAATTAAATATTTTAATTTTTGTTTCCTTAGAGATGATTGCAGACTTCCAGGTTTTTCGAAGTTGTGCAAACACTTGTTTAGCTTTATTTATTCTAGCGGTCATATCTGCTTTTGCTCCTCCCTCAGGCGTTATTACGCTACCAAGGTAACAAAAGTTGCTAACATTAGATATTTCTTCATCATATAACATCAAATTGTTTACATTAGGTGAGTTTACTTTCATTGCTTTTGTTTTCTTTACATTGACTTTTAGTCCGCGCAGTTCAGACTCTTGTGCCAAATCGTTCAATTTTTCCTGCAGATCGATATTTCTAGTTGATAGTAGGCATATATCGTCCGCATAGTCAAGATCTTCTAGATGTTCCCCGAAATTCCAAAATATGCCTCTGTTTAAATCGTCAATGGCAGCACTTAGTATGTCATCGAGCACAATTAAAAATAGAATTGGTGACAGCAGGCAACCCTGTCTGACTCCACAATCAATATTTATCGGCTCAGATAGTTGACCTTGATGTAGAATCCTGCATTTAAATCCTTCGTACTGTGCTCGGATAAGCCGTATCAACTTCATTGGCACTCCTCTAATTTTAAGCGAGTCCCATATATATTCTTGATGTATAGTATCAAATGCAGACTTGAAGTCTACGAAAACTAGTTTTAATGTGGATTGCCATTCATTCACCTGTTCTATGATTATTCGAAGTGTATTGATTTGATCCACGCATGATCTATTAGGGCGAAATCCAGATTGCTGTTTTCGGATTGTTTCATCTAGTTTAGTGTTGATTCTGTTCAACAGTATTTTTGAGAGAACTTTCGATGGAATAGATAGTAGTGTTATCCCTCTATAGTTATCACAGATAGACAGGTTACCTTTTTTAGGTAATTTTATTAAAATTCCTTCAAGCCAGTCTTTAGGTACCGACTCTGTTTGCCATATTTTTTGAAAAATTGGATGTAGCATACGTGCTGTTAGATTTGGGTCTGCCTTTAACATTTCTGCGGTAATTTGATCAAAACCTGGTGATTTATTGGATTTCATCGTTTTCACTGCTGTTTTTATTTCTTCAATATTGGGGGGGTGTGTATTTAAATTGGATCCCCTTTGTGCTGCTGTTAATATTTCATTATTATTTTCAGAGAATGCCAGTTGACTGTGAGATTTGTAGCACTCACTGAAGTGTTCATGCCATCTTTGCAACTGTTCTTTTCGATTTGTGATACTAATTCCATTTTTACTTAGTATTGGACGGTTATTACTTAATTTAGCTCCTGATAGTTTACGATTGGTATCGTATAGTAGCTTAATATTATTTGTTGCAGCTGCTTTTTCGGCTTGGTTAGCTAGTTCGTTTACCCAATTTCGCTTGTCTCTTCTGCAGGACTTTTTCACTTCCGTGTTATATTTACTATAAATTTTCTAAAAAGAAAGCCCACACAAAAATTTTATTGAGTTTCATTAACCCATGAATATTGAGTTTACACTATTAACAGATTTGGAATTTGTTAACCCATGTCGGTCCGACGGTTGGTCAAAATAATTTTGGAAGCTAATATCGTCAAAATTTGCGAAGTACTGCTTTGGCTAAAAAGAAAGCTTCAAAAAAATTTTGTTTCGTGATTTGAAAGCAAATTACGTCCAATTTTGCGCAATACTGCTTTGCCCAAAGCGAAAGTGTAGTTCCGTTAACCCAATGGGGCACAGTGGCTTTTATAGATTTTTGCGTTACTTAACTCTAAATTAGAAACGATTTGACCGGTTGACCTCAAACTTTATATGTTTGAAGCAACTTGAAAATAAAGTTGAGTATGTTAACATTCGGTCCTACGTATGGTCAAAAAATTTTTTTGGAAGTAAATTACGTCAAACTTTGGAAAGTAGTTTGTACTGCTTTGAATTACAAAAAGTTTCAAAAATTACTAGAATAATCCTAGAAAAATCGTTTAAAAAGATTGCTTTCATACATTTTAAAATTTACATGTGTAAACCGTGTGTAATTTTTGTGTTAACTTTTTGCAGTATCATCAACTTTAATTAAACCTCCATTGAGAGGCGCAGCAACGCGCACCGGGTATTAGCTAGTATAATATAAAAGTAAAAAATAACAGTAAAATAAAATATATATGTAAACTTACTTCAAAGTATTTACAACGTTCTTTATAACGTTTAATTTTTGCTCTGCGATGGCATATTACAAATGTAAAAATGGAAACGATTACAAAAACTGACAGTGGTACCATAATAAGCAAGATATATCTCAATACATTGTCATGTTGATCAACTGTTAATATAAAAAAAAGAATTATAAAATTATTTTTAAAATAATTATATAATTAATTTTGTTTTTTTTTTATTTATTTTAATTATTTATTTTATTTATTTTTATAATTTATTTAAATAATATTAAAATTTAAAATATTTGTTTTAATTAGAAATAAAAAAGTTTTTAATCTAATTTCCGCTTGTTTCTACTTGACGTTAGTGACAAGTTAGAAAACTGAAAACAGTTTGAAATGTCAAAATTGTGAATACAACACTTTTGACTTTATTGACAATTATTTTCGAAGTTAATGCTCAAAAGACTTTGTGTGCAACCTTCTGAATCGATTAAGCGATGTCCATCCATCCGCTTGTACATCGGATAACTCAAAAAATACTGATGCTATTTCGATGAAGTTTCAGTATTTTAGTAATGATGAAAATAAAGGGATAATTGGGATAAAATAGAATCAAAATAATCAAAAAGAAAACTTGATACAAGGGTGCTCAAATTTAAAATTGGTGTTAAAATTGGAGTCTTGGCTCCTACACACCTCCCAGGACTTAAAAGAATATTTTCGAAATTAATAAGGATAGGGACTTCAAATTTGTTACCATCAGGGTTTGTTCTGTTTCCATTACGTTCCTAAAACTGGGGTAGTAAGATGTCATGTTTGCTTAATGTCTCTGAAAATTTTAAATGAATTAAATTGGAGTTTTGTGTAACTGTCAAGACGTTCGGCGTCTTGCGTGAATTTCACAGAATCTAACTTTGTCAACTATTAAAGTTTTAAAGAATTTCTCAGTTTTATGAAATTTAAAGTTATATTAACGGTAAAATAATATTTTAAAATCATTTTATTTTGAGATTTGATCTGGCCATTTGCGTCTCATATTAAACTTCTTTAATCTATTAATACAACATTAAAAAAATTTCTATTAAAAATACATCCATGTTTATGTGAACGAATATACATCTAACTAGAGTAGCTAGAATCCTTTAAAAACATTTTATTTTCATTAGTAATATAATGCATAATTCAAAATTGTATAATCTTTCGTGTTTCTTGAAAATTCAAGTTATTTTTGAACTTTAGAGATTTAAAAACTTATTATATAATACAAGAGTAACAATATCAATATCAAAAAAAAAAATGTTTTACAAGATACTCTATAAAGTTTATAAAAAGATCCTTTAAGCTTCAAAAAAAAAAAAAACAAGTGATGAAAAAAAATTAGGGTTTTTAAAAAAGCACATTTTCAAAATTGTACAGTATATCATACTGATTTTAAAAAATGGGAAATTTTGAACTCCTAATAACCATTCATTGAGCAAAGTTTCCAAATATTTACTAAGCAAGCTTATGATGATTCTTGAGGATCTAAGCTCACCTTTCCCCGCCCACGTTTTCAAGTTCTAGGAATTAAATGGTGACACATGTTATTGAAATATAATGTTGAAGCTTTAGATGTCTGTAACAAGTTGCAATTTGAATTTTTGAACCCTTACAATCCCTACACATGGGGCGTGATTAAAAAAATGTTGTTAACTGACTCCTACTAATTTCTGAAAATCTAACTTATCCTAAAATTTAAAGTTTCCAGGTTGAGCCGTTCAAGTCTCTAGTATGTCTTAGTCAAGAGCCATAAGCCACTAGGTTGCAAAAATTGATTGAAAATTTACAAAGCTTATAAAACCAGCTATATTTTATCGCTTCATGATTGAAAATATGCTTAATAGAACTCTTGTTATAACAATTTAAATAAAGGGTTTTTCAAAATTTTGGTGGCTGTAGCTCCGGAACGGGTGGGACTACAGAATAAAGTAGTCGAAATTTCTAATATTTGTTTCAAACGGTGTAAAAGTTTTTTAAATGTACGAACAGACGAATAGACAGACAGTGTAAAACTAATAAGCACATTTTTTAAAATTTTTTTGAAAAAGTGCTGAAAAGAACAACATAATTGGTTTAGAATATTCAAATTAGTTCTTAAAATTTGTATGTCATCAAAACTTCAGCTTTAGAAAGGCGAATCTTAAAAAAAAACCTTGAAAATCAATGAAATAAGTGTTGCCACCGCAAATTACCATTACACTAATCAATGGAATGTTGATTTTATATATAACTCCTAACTTTTTTTCATGCATACTCAGAAAACCTCAGCTAAAAAAATCATTTGGAACCCTGATTTTGAATACAACATTAAAGCCCCTCATAACTTTTTTCATAAGTATATATTTCATATTAATAAGACAGCATCAAATCGTTTAATTTAATGGAGGCTTCGTCAAATTTGTAATTTTTTAAATTTTATTTAGGAATTTCAAACTCAATATGACTGCAATTATTCTGAAGCGTCAAATGTCAAACTTATAATATAATATGTACGAATACGATCTAAGATGCAGGAAAAAAAGATGAATGGAAGTGGTGGAAGACTTTAAAGTGGTTAAGGTCTTAAAAAGCATAATATATTTAGAAAACGAAGAGAGAATGTCATATTTGAAATGTTAAGATTAATTTTTAAACTAGTTGATGTAATAAAATATTTTTATTATATATTTTAAAACTTTTATGTGAAATATTTTAAATTAAGAATCTTGTTATGAACAAATGAATTTTTCCTTTTTTATTATGAATCAATACATCAATTCTTCCTTTTTTACATATATATATAATGAATATTTATATTAATTTAATAAGATTATTATATTGTTGTAATAATATGCCAATTATATCTTGTATCAATATTATATAATTTTTGAATTTTAGGGTTGGGTGAAACATAAATATTGAAAACTAAAAAGTGTCAATTACTTTTGGTACGTACATGATATTAGAGCGGGTTCAAAATTCACAACACTCAAAAATTTTTAGGTTAGTTTTGTAATATCATAAAATTTCAAAATTTTAATAAGATTGTGAATTGATAACAACCAATTATTTTAATAAACTACAAAAATATTATTAAATATTTTCGTAAGATTTACAATAATATTCGGACAAATACAATTACTTGATTATTTATAAGTTTCTAAACGTTATCAATTTAAAAATGTAGTAATAACTGTCAAACAATTGAGGTAAATAAGAATTTTTTATTGGCAATAATTAATAAGATAAATCAGAATTTAATTCATATAAATATGCCATTTAATTAAAAATTATATTCAGTTGATTTTGACTACGAGTAGCCAAGATTTGTCTTAAATATTTTTTTAGAAGAGTTAAATTTTTATAAAAAACAAGTAAGGAAAAAAACCAAGGGTTTTTAAAAAGCACATTTTCAAAATTATACCGTTTTTTACTGAATATTTCATCATTTATTTTTATAAAAATATATATAAAAATAAATGATAATATTAATTTAGTTATTTCATTAATTTATTAATTGTATGACTAATAAAGAAATACTTAAGGAAACCTGTTAATAAGTGCGGAAAATAATGTTGCAGCTTCAATGATAACGTTTAATTTTGGAAAAAACTTATACTGGTGAATAAGTTACTGTTTTATATAAACATAAAAGTTTTAATTTTTAAGACCTAGTAGCCCTTCAATGGGGAAGGTTCCCAAATTTTTGCTTAGTAAACTTATGATTGATCTGCCCACCCCACTCCTGTCCTCACCCTTCAATTTTTTTCGGGGAAATCAATTTTGAACTCCACCAAAATTTGGAATTTTACCTAAAATTTTATTATCTAAGCAAAAATAGTTAAAACTAAGAGACAATTTCTTCAATTTAAAGAAACCCTTTCAAATTTAAGGAAAACCTTTAACATATGTTGAAACATAATGCTGCAGCTGTAAATTTTGTATATTTGTAAACAAAAATTTGAACAGGTTATCAAGTTACAGGTGTTTAAAAATAGCAAAATTTCAATTTTCGAGCCCTTATAGCTCCTAAACAGGGGACGCGACAAAAATTTTTTGTTAACTGACTCCTACTAATTTCTAAAGGTCTAACTTCTTCCAAAATTTCAAGACCCTAGCTTGAATCGTTTAGAAGATAGGTGGGGCCAAAAATTTTTCAAAAATTGAGTTTTGCATAATGGTAAATTTTAGTACCGTATGGCAACCCTATACATTTTAGCTTTATATTTTTGTCAAGCCCATAACAACAGCTTTCTTCTCCCGTTTTTAGATTGAAAATACATTTAATTATAGATCTTTCAATTTACTATACTACTAAAAAACAATTTTAACAGGTATTCAAGCTACAGGTGTTTGAAAATACCATAATTTCAATTTTCGAGCCCTTATAGTTCCTAAACGGGGGGCTTGACAAAAAAATTTTGTTAACCGACTCCTACTAATTTCTAAAGGTCTAACTTCTCCCAAAATTTCAAGATCCTAGCTTGTACCGTTTAGAAGATATGTGTGGCCGAAAATTTTGCAAAAATTGAGTTTTGCATAATTATAAATTTTAGTACCGTATGGCAACCCTAAACATTTGCTCTTAATTATTTATAAAGCTTATAAAACCAGCTATCTTTTTCCGTTTTTAGATTGAAAATATACCTAACAGAACTCTTGTTATAACAATTTAAAAATAGGGCTTTTTCCAAGTTTGGGGGTCTGTAGCTCCGTAACGGGTGGGGCTACAGAAAAAAATTCTTCTACCAAATTATTTTTTTCGTAATATCTACCCGTGGTTAAAATTTCTTTTCTCTATATCAAACGGTGTAAAAGTTTTTGTAAACATACGGACAGACAGACAGACAGACAGACAGACAGACGGACGGACGGACAGAGTGAAACTATATAGGCACATTTTTACAAAATTTTTTGAAAATGTGCTAAAAACTGCATAATGTTGAGTTGTAAGTAATTTAAATTATTTGTAAGCTTTAATATTATTTTTAACTGGTAGTTTACTTTTTTATAAAATAAAAGTCCACGAAATTTATTTTAATTCAATTTTATTGGTTAAGCTGAATAATTCTGAAATTATTCAGGAATTCTTCTTTATTCCTTTATTCTTTGGATCATACTCCAATTGCAAGTTAATATTGCACTTCATAATACAGTAAGGTTAATTATATACTATAGGGGGAAAACTCTTCGTACAATAGCTCTAAGTGTAAGAACCAAATTTATTATATATTCTTAAATTACAGTGGTTTTCAAATCATTAGCTTTAATTTGATTAATTTCGCGAAGCTCTCAAAATTCAAGCGATTTTTTGCACTTAAATCATTATTCATATTTTTAAGCAAATAATTGAGCCGCAACCGGCATTTTTGTGACCGAATAAGCCGATTAATGTAACTTAACTTTAGAACTCTAGAGTATAACATTTTTAAAATGTTTATTAATTGGTTTCGGAGAAGGATGTCTTAGAACTAAATTCGAAATTATGTAATTATAAAATAAAAATAAATTCAATAGGGTAAATATCATATAATAGGGATGAAGTTAATTTTTAATAATAAATAAAAAATATTTCAGTAAATTCAGTTAGAATTAATCTATTTTAATTATATAGCACATAGCTGGGTTAGTTCATCTGTATTTGAATCTCATCTTAAAATCATATGAAGTTTTAACAATACCGGAAGTATGGGTATCAGTAAGTGGACGTAATATACCACCACATGCTGGTCTTGATTCAGATGGTAATCAAATTTATGTTGGTCGTGCTGAACATGATGGTGATTTATTGCCAGCAAAAGTTAATATCAATAAAAATTGTGCATATGTCTGTCATGATGGCAAAAAATTTTGCAAGAAAATTTTTGAAGTTTTAGTTGGTTATGGTTATTCTTGGAAGCCAGCCAGTCATGGTTCAATTTCATCAAATTGTGTAGTTGCTGGTAACACAAAAAAAGGAGAAATATTATATTTTGGTCGTGGTTTGTTCCAAAGTTGTAAGACACCTGGTAAAATTCATCCATTACATAAATGTTTGTATATACCACATGGTGGACGTGAAGTCCGTTTGGATAATTATGAATGTTTGGTAAAAAATTTTTATTAAACTGAAATAGAGTTTACTAATCAATGAATTTAATCATTTGAAATTTTAATATTAAATATTGCTTTTTAAAAATTATACATTATGTATCTCTCTTTATATATTATTATTACCTACTTAATTTTTGGGTGACTATTTTATTATTATATACTATATTATAACACTATTATACACTTTCAATAAATAAAGTAATGAAAAAAGCTGATGTTTTTAAAAAACCACATTTTTAAAATTAATCAAAGTTCAGTGTTTTAGATAAAGAGTCAAACAACCCTTTCCTCCCTTCTCCAATGGAAGAACAGGACGACACAAGAATATTTTCTTATATGACTCGTACCTTCAACTGTAATATAACTTATATTTTTTTAAATTCAAATTTCAGGGTCTAAATGAATTGTGTATTTTAAACTTTGCCAAATTTAAATTTAGCTTCTTGGCAAACTTTCTTGTAAGTCTTCGAATAAAGCAATATATTTCGGAAATTGTTTAAAAAGTTGTTAAACTTTATGGCATACTTTTACCTATAATTTGGCTTTGCGATATTTACAAAATTCGGCTAAAACAACTTTTACTAAAAGAAATTGCTCTACGATATGATATTCTATAATTCATATTATGTTCATGGAAGTATCCCATATCCCCCCAAAAATATTGCCGTGGGTGCTTCAACTCGAATACCCAATATGTTTAGACTATTTTCAAAGCTAATATTAACAAATTGTCATAACACATTAACTATGATTACCGTATATGATTACCAGTTTCCTCATAGGATACAGGGAAAGTCGATTGAGTACAACTGTTTTCAAGGTATATTAACCCTAAATAAGTCTATTTGAACTAACGTTTAATTTATCTAATTTCCTTTCTGAAATATTTTTTTTAAATACTCACCTTGAAAATAATTGGGGTTTATTTATGTGTTAAAGTATTTTGGCTTTTTCTTAAAAATAGTTTTTCATTTACATTTAAAACACGTTATATTAATTAAATATAGTCAATATAATATGCATTTTGAGTTTTAATTAGTGGTTAAAAAATTGTATAAAACCAATGAAAAATTGAAAAAATAACACAGTAAATAATAAAATTTATAAAACAACAGTAAAGAGCATTTTTATGGCTCCCAGTCATTAGTTCGAGCGACATAAGTTTAATACAAAACAAAAATCCAGACGTTCAACAGCATTTTCTATCATTTCTGAACTTATGACATTTTTAATTTTAAAAATTGTGTATGACTTCAATTGACATTTTAAATTTTTCAAAAAGATTATAATGTCAATGAATTAGTGCGTATTAAGAGAACAAAACCAGGATTGTCGCGTTTATATATAAATGAGAGATTTCGAATTAGGACAGGTTTGAAGCTGGTTATAAGATCAGTATTCTGCTTTTTCTAGAATATATTTTTGTCAAAATTTTCTGGAAAAAGGGGTAACCCCAATTAAGCGCCATGGTATCGCGCGACAATGATCTGCACACCTTCCTATCATAAGCTTTTACTCCTGCTTTCATTAGTTAATTTGAGATTAATAACATTTTTATAATAAAAGTTTTCAATAAAGGAAAAGTAAGCACCTATTTTCTTTCCATCTCTGCCATCAGATATTTCTAATTCAAAGGACTTGTTCAAAATTCAATTCAAGTTTTCATTACAATAACAAAAATTTTATAAATTAACCTATTATATTATTTGGAGTATGGAACTTATGTCGCTCAAACTTATGACCGTTGGTCTCATTTTTATATCGATTATTATGTCATATGTATTTATCTGATATATGCATTGTTACATTTTACTACTCTTATTTCATATTTTAAATAGTTAAATATGTTAGAGGGTTTGATAAGGTTTTCAAAATGAATTCGAAAAATTAATTATTAATAGTGTTTCATGTTACTGGACTGAAATATTCTGAATAATTTTTTGAGGGACACATTTCTAGTGCTATATATTACAATTTAAAATAATTTAAAATTTTTTAAGAGAAACGATATGTAACAAATATTTAATAATGAAATTTGGTTTTTAAACATGTACATAATATTTACTTAAAATAATTTAACGTTTAATAATGTTCCCGCGTTTTCGCATAATATAATTCCTATGTTAAGAACAAAGTATTAAATTTTAAAACCCTAGGTTACAAAATATAATATATATTTATACGTATTTGAAACTATATGCATACATATTTTTCCCTCTGGATTTACATGAATTGAAAAATAATAAATTAAAAATGCTTTTAGCACAGAAAGTACCAAATAAGCAGAATATGTGGTAATTTTGTTTTTTACAATTCATTCAGTTATGGATTTTATCAATCAGCTGTAAAGTTTTTTTCCTAAATATCAGAAATTTTACACCAATTCAGGAAAACAAATTTTGTTATTTTTGATAAGGAAAAGGTTGTTTTATAGTTACGCAATATTGATCCAAGTCCATTGGATAATTAAATTATACAGATTCGGCTTAGTAATACTCGTATGACTATAGGTCAAAAGGATATAATAAAATTGCAATTACATTTGCGATATAGAGAAGTAGGTCGGGTAGGTATAGATCGGATCAGAATCGAAAAGTAAATCGATCTAGGTATGTGTGTCCGTCCGTCGATTCGTGACACGACAACTCAAAAAATTAAAGAGCTTGGATATTGAAATTTTCACAAATTCGTTTTTATGCCTTCATCGCTATAAAAATCCAGCCATTTTGCTCCATGAGTTTAGAAAGCTTCTTTTTTTATATGAGCATTTCTCTGCACCTGTTGAAGCTTTAGGTGTCTGAAATTTTGCTAAAAATAGTTTAGTTTTATGGCAAAAGTTAGTGTAAAATTGATAGTGCAGTTGGTTCGAGTAGTTGCCTTGTAATTTGTTTTTTATTTGAGCATTACTCTATGTCAATAGTAGTTACTTTTAATGGCTTTAGTTGCTTCTGAAGAAAATAAAGTTGGTGTAGTGGAAGAAGTTCGAACAGCTGACTTTCAACTTATATTTTCTTTTGTACATAACTGATGATATAATACAGAGTTAACTTTATAAAAATGTAAAAAATAAAGTAATTTTAAAATATATAAAGTTTTTTTTAAAAATATCTCAGGTTTTGTTTTTTATTTCTTTCAAAGTTGATCCATGGTTTTTTTTTTTTTGTATAATTTTATATATAAAATTGTAATGTATTATAGGAGTTTACTCCTATGGAATATGACATATATTATGTAGATCCAGAGGTATATAAAATATGGCCCGAATGCTTTCAATAATAATGAAATGCTTTCTATAAAACATTAACATATTCAAAAAACCTTAGAGAAAGAAATTTTTTAAAATTCTTTGTGCTTTGAATTAGATTGCATTCCATGTTTAGATTAAATTTAAAAATTCATCCGGGGCTAAGAAAATTGAAAAAGTGAAGGTACTAATTTAAGATACCAGAATGCAATTAGTTTAACTGATCAATAAAATTTATCTATCTTGTTTTACGCTCTACATCATGGCAATCCTTTAAAGAAACTCAAGGATTAGAATTCTTAAATTTAAGGATAAGAAAAAAATTACCAAAAGTCCAGGTCGAATACTTCTGCTTTCATAAAAAAAAGTGTTAGGTTATGTCATAATATGTTATAATAAATATATTGAATTTATATATATTTGTATATAACTACATACTATACATTAATATACTATCAGTGCATATCTGTAATTTATATATGTTTAAATAAATATAAGTATAACTACGAGCTATCCAGAGTTATCCATTAATATGTTTTCTCTTTACTACTTTAAAAATATTTCCTAGGAGACAAGTGACCAATCCTTTCTTATTTTTTTAACTTTTTTTTAAATCTACAAGATAAATTTTAATAAAGTAGAATATAGTTAAGGGTATATATGTAGAATATATGTGTAATATAATTAAAGGGTAAGGAAGATCAAAAATAATATAAAAAGTAGCAAATAAGTTCTACAAAGTAATTTCATAATACTTGTATAATTAAAATTATGAAAAGACAAATAGAAATTTGTAAAATCAGGGCTCAACCTAAATTAACGCGTGTGACGCATAATTTCTGTCAAAATATCTCAAAATATATGAATTTATATGAGATCAACTGAAATATGCACTGTACTGTACTTTGACAGAAAAAAAAAAATTTTTCCGACTTCGAATTGCATTAACATAATGCTGCACAATTGACCATGTGTAATTTTTGCAATAACATCAACTTGTTAGCTAGTTTAATACAAAAAAAAAAAATAAAATGAAAAAACTTATAACATCTAAACATTACAAATAAAAATATATATACAATTTAATTACCTGAAACCTGTAAATTTTTTAGAGGTTTTGTAATATATGTTGTTGCAGTACCACCCTTTGAATAAGTTGTTACATAAACTTCATACACGTGTCCATTTAAAATAATGTGTGGTATAAATAATAAATTTTGATCCTATAATTGTTTGTTTTTTTGGAAGAAAACCAAATAAAAAGTAGAAAATATAATTATTTTAAAGAAATATTTATTTAAATGTTAACAAGTATGTAATTGAAATGTTATTTGGAATCAGAAATGATGAGTTTATCTTTTATATATAAATATGTAAAAATTATTTTTTTTGTAAATCAACGTGCCAGTATAATTAACGTACCAAGTTTTTATTCCTGATGGAAATTTAAAATTAATGTATTTGTAAATAAACAGAAACTATAAAAAACTGAATTTGTAAATAAATACCTGAGAATATTATTTTTCATATTCTTGTCATTAAATTATAGAAAACAAGTGATGAAAAAAACCAAGGGTTTTTAAAAAAGCACATTTTCAAAATTATATTGTATCACATACTGAGTTTAACTTTGGAAATATTTACTTGGAAATAGTTACTGCTTACTTATAAAATTTACTGCTAACAGTAAATTTTTTTATTTTAAAGTTTTTATAGCCCGTCAATGGGAAGAGTTGCCACTATTTTTTTTAGGTTCTAGGAAGTAAATTGTGAATTCCACAAAAATTTGAAATTTTACTTAGAATTATACTATCTAAGCATAAATAGGTAAAACTGAGAGACACTTTCTTAAATTTAAGGAACCGCTTTTAAATTTAAGAAAAACCTTTAACATATGTTAAAATATAATGTTGGACCTTTAAATTTTGTATATTAATAAAAAAAAATTGGACAGTTATTCAAGTTACAGGTGCTTAAAAATAGCAAAATTTCAATTTTCGAGCCCTTATAGTTCCTAAATAGGAGGCTTGACAAAAAAATTTTCTTAACCGACTCCTATTTTTTTAGGATCTAACTTCTCCATAAATTTCAAGATCCTATCTTAAACCGTTTAGGAGATATGTGGGGCCAAAAATTTTGCAAAAATTGAGTTTTATATAATGGTAAATTTTAGTACCGTATGGCAATCCTATACATTTGAGCGACATATTTTTGTAAAGCCTATAAAAGCAGCTCTCTTATTCCGTCGATTGAAAATAAACCTAACAGAACTCTTGTTATATCAATTTAAATATTGGGCTTTTTTTATTCAAGTTACAGGTGTTTAAAAATAGCTAAATTTCAATTTTCGAGTCCTTATAGCTGCTAAATAGGCTTGACACGTGAATTTTGTTAACGGAGTCCTACTAATTTCTGAGTATCTAACTTCTCCAAAAATTTCAAGACCCTAGCTTGAACCGTTCAAAATATATGTGTGGCCAAAAACTTTGCAAAAATTGAGTTTTGCGTAATGTTAAATTTTAGTACCGTATAGCAACCCTAAACATTTGCCTTTTAAAAATTTATAAAGTTAATGAAACCAGCTATCATTTTCTTTTTTCAGATTGAAAATATATCTAACAGAACTCTTGTTATAACAATTTAAATATAGGGCTTTTTCCAACTTTGGGGGGCTGTAGCCCCGTAGCAGGTGGGGCTACAGAAAAAAAATTCTTCTACATAATTATTTTTTTCCAAAAACTACCTATGGTTAAAATTTCTTTACTCTATTTCAAACGGTGTAAAAGTTTTTGTAAACATAAAGACGGACGGACAGAATGAACCTATATAGGCACATTTTTACAAAACTTTTTGAAAATGTGCTAAAAAGTGGAAGTAAATTGATCACATTCTAAGGTGCTAAGCAACACCAAAGACATGCTAATTGCTAGAATAGAACCCCCAAAGTAGAAGAAATGTGGGAAGGCCAAAAGAAAACAAATGGAAGCGAAATGAGCACATTCTAAGGTGCTAAACAACACCATTGGCAAACGCTAATTGCTAGAAAAGAACTCCCAAATCAGAAGAAATATGGGAAGGCCAAAAGCAACCTAGAGAAGGAAAGCTCGAAAGGATTATGACCTATCTGGAAAGACATAGACCGAAATAAAGAAATTGGTACAAATTTCAAGATAAATTGTGAGGCCATATCTGGAAACCCTATGTTCTCTAAGAAGATAATAAGGGGGATAGTTAAAGAGATAATTTAACTAGTAATTCTTTTTGATACTAAGTTATACTTTGAAGCATTAAACTAATATTTGTATAGTATTTAGGACAAAGGAATTACATGGGTTAAATTACCAAGTAAAAATTACCAATTGTAAACTTAAAGCACTGGGGTACCAATTAATGTTAATTACTTTATACATATGCTCTCTGACTAATGATTTGGTTTTAAATAAAAACTTTTTATAAAAAATTCGTTGATTTGAATTCAAATTCCGAAATATCTTTTAACCCTTCTTCTATAGTAGAAAAACTTTTGAAGTACGGTAAAATAACAGTTTTGGGGCCCAAATAGTTTAACTGACCAATAAAATTTTTTTTTTAAATAGGGACCTTGGATTGATAAATACGTCTTAATTTCGTATATAAATAGAAATTAACAAAATATAACAATGGCAATGGTATACCTAATCAATTGTAAGATCCATAGAATTACTGTACCTACGCACAGTGCAAAGACATTGTTGTATGCAACTATGAAAATTAAAAACGTCAAAATTTGTCAAAAAATAATAAAAGCCTTAATTTAAACTGAATTCTTTTCAAACAATGATTATTATTATAATTAAAAAATTAAATTCTTATTTCAAAATAATTCATTAAATATAAACCATTTTACACAAATTAAATTTGTGGTTTTAAAACAAAATTTTTTGGAAAATGTTTCAAAAAAATTCTCACGAAATAAATAAATACATTGTTATTGATGAATTTACTCTTTTCATCAATCAACCATTTATTACAATTTAATAATTTACATTTAATTTTTAAAATTAAAAAAATTTAAAAATAATAATAAATTGAAAATAATTGATTTATTAAAAAATTAAAACCTTTTTTGAAAAAAAGTGTTATTATTTTTATAAAAAACATATTTAAGGTCCTTATACAACAAAACGGAATATAAATAACAAGTAATGAAAATAACCAAGTTCGTAAACGAAGTGCGATACTAAAAAATTAAATTTCACGTAACGGTAAATTGAAGAATCGTATGACAACACTTTAGTATAATATATTTATAAAGTCTATAAAACCAGCTATCGTTTGGAATTTCCAGATTGAAAATATTCTTTATAGAACTTTTGTTATGACAATTTATATACAGGGCTTTTTCGAACTTTGCAGGGCACTAATTCCGTTATGTGTGGAGCTAAAGAAAAAAATTCTTGCATGAAATTATTTTTTTTTTTGCTTTACCAAACCCTACATAAAATTTCTGCAAACGGTCGGACGTTCACAGTAAAACTGTATACAGACACAATTTTTAAAAAATATTTTTTTTTAAAATATGCAAAAGTATGACATTCTGAAAACAATTAAAAAAAATAATTAATTACTCTCGAAAAATAAATAAAATTTAAAAAATAAAACAAAATGCAAATGAAAGAAAAATTAAAATAACTCGAAATAAAAATATTCAGGGTTAAAAAGTACACAAAAACAAAAGACATAACAAAAATAAATACTATATAAATATTTTCATTGAAAACTTCAAAAATAATTAAAATTATGAAAACATTATAACAGTATATAAAGTTGAAATTATTTCTTAATTTGACTGTCAGTTGTCACGTTTTTTTACAAAAATTTAAGTATTTCAAGTCATTTATTACAAAATTGTAAGTATTTCAAGCCATTATTCCATTTAGAGAAGTATTCGAATTGTGAATACTTAAGTATTTTTTTATATTTACACATTTTTTTTAAACTTTATTCTTTCCTTAAGCATTCTTTGGTGTAATTGAGTATTGAGTATTATTTTACTAAATACTCGAGTACTATGGACAATTATTAAGTTTATGATTATATGTATGTTATAGATTCTCTTAAAAATTTTTTTAAAGTTCTTTGTCTCTGATGTCAAGTTCTATCAAAAATCAACTTAATAATAAAATTGTGAAGAAAAAAAGCGCATGTTATTAGATTGACTTTTGATAGAATTTGGCATTCGGTCGCTTGAAGAGCATGCTTCCACTGTAGACATTATATTTTTAATGCTTTTTATTAAAATAAATTTGACCACTTATCAGTGTATGACCACTATATCCTCAACAGCAAAGAAGTCAAATTTTGTTGAATTCTTCTATGCCGTTAAGTGGCATCACCTAGTTAAATTGCAATTATACAGTTTCATTGTACCTATAACATTATAAATTACTGAATTTTTCCAAATACTAAAAATTGTATTACATTGTAAAAAATTTCCAAATTGTCATACAAAACTGGGAAAATATATAACAGAAGAGATCCCTCGGTTTATATTTCTAGGTTGGATTATAATTTTCGACTCGCTTGAAGGCAGTCAATTCCGTTTTTCTCTATAGATTTAACACATCACACATATGTTTTGTTTTTTGTGCAATATAACGTATTACTTTCCCAGGAGTTCTAGATGCAATACCTAACAATTAACCCACCTAAAACTTAAAAACCTATTTATGTATTATTATGGTTCAAATGTTAAAACCTCAATTAAAATAACGGAATAATATTTATGAGTCCTTGTATCATATTTATAAAATATACAATTAATAAAACATTAAGTTTAAATTAAAAGAAAATATCAAAGAAAATATAAAAAGAAATGCTCTTATTATAAAGGTTATTTACCGATAAAAAAAAACTCAATTTTTGAATGATAATTTATTAAACTTAAAATGTTATCAAACTTTAAATAAAAGTTAACCTGAATAGAGCGTGTGCTAAAAATTAAAATATTTCAAACAGAATGCGTATATCCATTTTAAATTGAAATATTATAAATTTTGTAGAATTACTTTAATGTCATAGCCAACCACCAATATAATGTATTTAAATTGATTTAGTAAAATTCTGAATTATAAAAGAAATTATCTGAATTTATTAAGTAAAATTCTGAATTTAAAAAAAAAAAGTCTCAATTGAATTTGACTAGAAAATGCTCTAAATACTTGTCGCTATGTTCAATATTGTAGGTAGCTGATATTCCCAAATAAAAGCTTATCCTAATTAAAGCCTTAGTTAAAACTGAATAAATTTAAAAAATAAGAGAACCAAAAATATAATAAGGAAATATATGAAAAACAGAGTGGTATGAGAAAAATTGAATTTGATTAAAGAGAGTTGAGAATGTTTTTTTTTTTTAACTGTAGAGTACTCGTCTTAAATAAAGTTTATGGGTTAAATGTTAGTTGTCATATGATCTTCAAAGAGGTCAAATAATAATCTATCTCTATATATCCAATCTTAATTCATACCCTTGTCAATCAGATGAAAAAACAAACTTTTCATTAAAACAAAAAATAAAAAAATTGAGGCCATTGTTAAAAATTTTAATAAAATATTTGAAAAGAATTGAAAAATTAAACTAATAAAAACTTATGAATTTCTAATTCCAACTTTGTACAATAGAAAATTTAAAAATTATTTTGAATAACAAAAATTCACCTTTGTCACATTAATAGTTAAATTATTCGGTTCAAATTCTGGTCTTAAATCAACATCTAAAATTTTAACAATATAATAATCGGGTTCTAATATAGCTTTCTCCCATGTAATATTTATTGAATATTCATTTAAACCTAAAATTTCTTCAACTGCTTCTAATCCTTTAACTTCTGGTGGAGCTAAAATTAAAAAAAAAGTATTTATATTAAAATAAATGTTAATAAATTATATTCTGTTATGATATGAATATAAAAGATAAATAAATAAAGTTTTTATGTGTATTAACATCGTCCAACATAGGTAATATATATAAAGCCAATAAGCTTTACTTCACTTTAGAAATATTTTATTATTATATTCTTCTTCTTCTTCTATAGCTTTACAGTCCTTGATGAACCTGAGCTTCCGCTATAATTCTCTTCCATACATCCCGATCTTGTGCAACTCTCTTCCAATTTCTTATTCCTAAAATCCTTATGTCATCTTCAACAGCGTCTAGCCATCTTTTTTTTGGTCTCCCTCTACCTCTAGTACCCTGCATTTGGTGGAGAAACACTCTTTTTGTTGTTCTGTTATCCGGCATTCTTATAACATGTCCTATCCATCTTAACCTTTGCGCTTTTATGAATCTTATTATGGTTCTATGTTCAGTCAATTGTTCAAGCTCGAAATTATTTCTTGATCTGTAGGTACCATCTTCGTTTCTAACCGGTCCATATATTTTTCGAAGTATTTTACGCTCAAATATTCCCAGTTGTCTACAATCTGCAGTTTTAAGCGTCCATGTTTCACATCCATAAGTTAGAACCGGTCTGATTAATGTTTTGTATAATTTTAGCTTTGTATTTCTCGACAACAGCCTGGATTTCATAAGTCTGGAGTATGTATAGTAACATCTACTTGCAGCTTGTATTTTTTCCCGTATTGCCACAGCGGTGTCTTCACTTTTACTGTATACAACTCCCAGATACTTAAACTGATGAACACCTTCGAACTTATAATCATTAATATTCAAATCTTGCGTTGGCATATGAGATTTGCTTTTTACGAAGTATTTAGTTTTGGGTTCATTTATTATCAGTCCCACTTTTCTAGCATCAGTTTCCAAACGTGTAAATGTTTCTTTTAGCTCTCTTAAATTCTTAGCAATTATTACAATATCATCGGCGAAAGCGCATATTTGTATGGATTTTATAAATATAGTTCCTTGAGGATCTATCTCTTTTACGACATAATGAAGAACTAGGTTAAATAGTAATGTTGATAGAGCATCACCCTGCTTAACTCCCGATTCTATTCTAAAAGATTCAGTGAACACCCCTTGAATTTTGACTCTTGCAGATGTGTTTGTCAGGGTTAGACATGCTAATCTTGTTAACTTTTCTGGAATGCCAAGTCTATTAAGAATACCACTAATTTTAGTTCTGTCTATGCTATCAAAAGCTTTCTGGAAATCTATGAACAGACAGTGTATATCTCTTGCGTATTCATTATATTTCTCAAATATCTGACTCAGAGTAAAGCATTGGTCCATAGTTGATCTGTTTACTCTAAAACCACATTGATAGTCACTAATAATTGTTTCGGTTATAGTGTCAATACGACTATGTAGTATGTTAGAGAATATTTTGTATGCTATATTGAGCAGAGATATTCCACGATAATTATTGCAGTCTTTTTTGTTTCCCTTTTTATGTATTGGGATAATAACACTTTTTTGCCAGGCTTCTGGAATGTTTTCTGTACGCCATATAATTTTTATTAGGTCGTGGTATTTCTTATACAGTTCCCTTCCGCCGTATTTTACCAATTCAGATATTATAGTATCTTCCCCACTTGCTTTTCCATTTTTAAGTTTCTTAATAGCATTGATCACTTCCTCTAGAGTTGGTTCTTGAATTTCATTTTCAACTGAATATATTGGCTCCATTTGGCTTGTATTGCTCCTTACTTGTTCATTATTCAGTAATTCGTCAAAATACTCCTGCCACCTTTCTAGTATTTGTTGTTGTTCGTTGAGTAGATTTCCTTCTTTACTTAAACATGCATTGAGTTTTGGCTCATACGACGATGTCTGTATTTTTACGCTGTTGTAGAATTTCTTAATATGTCTTTCAGCATTATTTTCAATTTCTTCAATTTGCTTATTTAAAGACTGCCTCTTCTTCTTTCTCATTAGTTTATCCGCTTCTTTTCTTTTTTGCTTATATATAATTTCATTTGCTCTTGTGCTTTGTATTAGCAGCTTCTTTCTCGCTTCATTTTTTACTTCTATAATTTCTTTGCATTCTTGATCAAACCACTCATTTCTTCTATTTCCGTTGTTTTTGGGGATAATTTCCGATGCCGTTGTAACTATTGCATTTTGCATATCTTTCCATTTTTCGTTAATATTGCTATTGGCATCTAGAGTAATATTTTCTATTTTGCGTACCAATTCTGCTTGGTATCCGTTTCTTAGGTTTTCATTTGTGATTAGTTTATCTATTTCCCAATTATTGGTTTTTTGTTTCTTTTTTGTATTTACTACAGAAATTCTTTGCCTTATTTTAGCTTTGATGAGATAGTGATCAGAATCACAATTTGCACCTCTACAATTCCTTACATCAATTACGGAAGTGGCATGCCGCTTGTCTACCAAAAGGTGATCAATTTGGTTCGCACCTCTTCTGCCTGGTATTTTCCAAGTTTGTTTGTGAATTTGTTTATGAGGGAATGATACACTACTAACCCACATATTTTGGCTTGCTGCGAAACTGATAATCCTCGATCCATTATCATTTGTTAGATCATGCATGGAGTATCCGCCTGCTACTTGCTTGGTAAAGCTTTCCTTACCAATTTGGGCATTAAAATCGCCCATTATAATGACCATATCATGTTTTGGTATTTTGCTACATGTACTTGCTAGCACATCATAGAAATTATCTTTGTCTTCTTCCGGGCTAATTTCCGTTGGTGCATATACTGACATTAAAGTTATATTTTGATATTTTCCTTGCAGTCTCATACAACAAATCCTATCATTAACCGGTTCAAAAGAAAGAAAGCTTTTATGGGTTTTTTTATCTATGTAGAAGCCTGTACCGTTCATGCCAGTTCTTTCCCCCCCACTATAGTATATATAATAGTCTTTCTTTTTTATTACATTTTGTTCTTTGTATCTTATTTCTTGAAGCGCCACTATATTCATTTTGTATCGTTTCAATTCGTCTGCTATCTCTGCCATTTTACCAGGTTTAAGCATTGTCAAAATATTCCAATATCCGAGTGTCAAATCATTTTCCTTAATTCTTGCCATAGGTCGTTGCCGTAAAGTCCGATCTAATATCCGAGGCATTTGTTGCGGGTTCATGACATTTGTGATTGGTATAGAATCGTCAATCCTATGACCGCATTTTATACCTACTGCCAGGTTATTTATCTGCCGCCCCTCTGGGGTCAGACGCAGACCAAGGAGCCGCTCATTCTGAGTCAGACGCTTCTGGATTTAGTTTAATTTCGGAGTTGTCATCTCCTAGCCTTTGAGAAACCAATCCCATGAAGTACAAGGCAGCACCAAAACGGCAGTTACTTCGAAAGAAACTGCTTTAGTCAAGCCTATGTTTTACAATACATAAGACTTGACCCGCCAAAATCTCGTTGGTTAGCCGATCCTAATTACTCCACCTGGGTTGGGTACCAGATCTTCCATTAGGATTGCTCGACGTAACAGGGGGACCAACGTGAAGGTGAGATTTGACTTGAAGTAGCAGAGGCTGGGCCAACGTACCAGGATACCCGTCAGCTGTAATCGCATACTACCCCCATTGATCCTATAGAGCTACCCAAAGAGCACTCCATAGAACCCCCCCCCGAATTATTATTATATTATAGCAATTTTAAATTTGTAGCTGACTGTAATTCGTGAGTTTCGTGATCTGTGAGTCCTTCTCTTTAATGCACTTTCCCTAAAAATTATGTCTAATGGGTTATGACCAACCCTGAAAACAATTACTTTACTGTTACTATTACTTTTATTCATTGCTGAAAAGGTGTTGAAAAATCCTAAAAAGAACAACTCCTATTCAGCACTGAGAAGCTACTAAAAAGAGGTTGAAAAAAAACAACTTCCATTCACCACTGAATAGGTACTGAAAAAGTCTTGAAAATAATGCCCTTCATTGAGCTCTCAGAAAATACTAAAGAGGGGCTGACAAGAACTACTCCCATTCAGTACTGAAAAAGTGATGAAAAGAAAGTAGAATAATTTTTAATGTATTATAAAAGTGATAAATTTTTCGCAGCATTGTTATTTGCAATAGAAAAGCTGTACTTCAATTCAGCAGTGCCAAGTTACTTTTAAAGTACTTTTCAGTTATCAGTTAATTTTATTGTTCTGGATCACATTTAACTAATATCTAATATGATATTAAAAATTTAAATTCTTAAAAAAATTTTTAGAGACAAAACTTGATAAAATCCCTTCTAATTTTTGGACATTTTTTTCTTGCAAACTTGACAAATTCATGTATGAATTCTAAAATAAGTTAGATAAAAAAATTGAAATTAAAATAAGTTTTTTTTTGATGGGTCATGACCTTTTTGTTTTTTATTTTTTTTTAAGGTCAACAAGTTTCTAGTTTTTTTTTATCATTAACTGACACAAAAAACATAAAATATGGGGATGTTCAACAAATTTTTGTTAACTATATAAATTTAACTTCTATTTAAGTCAGTATCTAGTAATAATTTTGTAAAAGACGCTAAAGAATACGATTGCAACTGAATTCTTAATTGTTAGGGTAACAGGCGTGTGTTACCCTACTCTAGTGGGATCCTCAAGGGACTAGAAAACGCGGTCGTCCCAACTTCACATGGCGTAGGACAATTTATCAAGAAATGGCTAAATGCAACACATTTAACTGGATCACATCCTGGGATAACATTAAAATATCAGCGGAATCGCGTGAGATAGAGGTGTCAAGTGGAAGTCCTATGCTCCCAAGGGAAGTAGTGAAAAAAAACAGGCGTGTGGGCATCATAGATACATATAATGGCATTAGAGAGAAGGTACTGGTCATATAACATTTTGATTCCAATGGACTCCACTAAATTCGCCATTACGTTTATGACCCTGTAAGGGACCTGTAAGGAACAGGGAATAGGTATAAACTCTAGGGTATGGATCGAAACCGAATCATAATGTAAGTCGAATTACCTATACGTATCCGTCTGTTAGACAATCAGTCGGCCTAATTTATTGATTTTTTATATAACTAATTTTAACAATACCTTGCTTTGTTATTGAGCCAGCAGATTCGACTAGCTGCCATACAATTTGTTTTTTTTGTTTTTGAGCATAGCTTAATACCATATCAATAACAGAGAGTATAGCTGCATCAAGCACGATTCCTGGAATCAGTTCTGTACTATAACCAATTTGCTTATCAGACGTTGGCTTCACCTTAAACAATATTCACATTTGCAATGAAAACATTTAGTTTCCCCTTTACTACCCACTTCATGAAAGTCTCAAAAAAATTAAAGAGAAATTTATAAGAATAACGTCATATAATAATGTCATATATTGTATAACAAACATTTGCATTAGATTTCTCTTTAATATGATATTATTCGATAGGGATTTGTCTTGTTAGAGTTCTTAGACGAATTTAACAATTATCTTATCAGTCTTATTAACAACAAATTCTATTATTCAACAGTTGCTCAAAATATTTTTTGAGTTCAGAGAAAATATATTAGACGAAAGTATATTCGATTAACAGTTGTTGTAAGAAAATGTTTTTTTTTTTATCATAAAAAATTTAGACATTTTTAAGATCTTTATTGGATTAAATTTTCATTTCTGACAAAACCTTAATATGTGTTTTACAGGCATAATATAATATTATTTTATTTTTTTTCTGAATTTTTATTTTTATTTTCGTCCTTTTTGTTTTTTGTGTATTTTGATAGAAGTATTCAACAGTAAACATCCTTCACATTTATTTTATTAAATTTGTGAAAAACAATGTGACAATTTATCACGAAAAATAAAATATACATCTTGTCTTTATTAAACTTGTATGTGATATTTGAAGAAGATAATAGAAGATTCGATTTAAAATATTTTCCAATCTTTAATACATTTTTTGAACTTCATTTTAGGTTGGCAACACTTTATATTGGCAACACACATGAACCGTACCAAGAGATGAGTACTCAAATTTAGCATTTTGGGGAAACATTCACACAAGCTATTCGTTATTGCTATTTTTGACACTTATCACATTTAAAACATTTTTAAGCACAATCATGCAAGGTATTCCTTATTTTTATTATTATTAACTTTTTTGACACTTGGCATTGTCTTGTGACACTTGACTCTTATGACATTTTACTCTTGTTACACTTTAATCTTGTGACACTTTAATATTGTTGCACTTGTCTCTTGTGATACTTAATTCTTACGACACTTGACTCTTGTGACACTTGAATCTTGTGACTTTTGACTCTTGTGACATTTTACTCATGTGATACTTAATTCTTGTGATCCTTGACTCTTGTAACATTTGACTCTTAATTTGTGACACTTAATTCTTGTGACACATTACACTTGTGACACTTGATTCTTGAGACACTTAGTCAAAAATAGTAGTAGCGATTAGTGAAGAACTAGCGTCGGTATCTTTTAAAGCACAATTTAATTACTTGTCACTCGCTGTGATTGTGTTGTTGGTACGATTATTCAGATAGAATTTTGACATTTATTTTAGCATTCATATATACATAATATCATAACTTTAATTTCAGATATAAATTTTAATCATCAAAAATTTTGTTCTAAACCTTAAACAGATAAACTCAAAACCTTTTCTAATGTCTGTTATAGCATCTAATTTAGGAAAATTAAAGAAAAATTCATAATAAACATTTAAAGAAATAAAACTCAAAAACAAAACAAAAAACTCAAAATTGGTTTGTTCAAATGTAGGAAGCAATTTGCTTCTATTAAATTTGGTAATCTTTTCTAAGATATAAGTATGTATAAAAAAGATTAAAACAAATACACAAATATAGATTCGAGAAATTTCTTAATTTACAATATTATAAAAAATCTTCCACAAACAACAAAATTTTGAATTTATAAAGAAAAACGAGAAAGAAAGTAGACTGTTACAACTCTAGGATACCCACACGAACATAATATAAACGTTTTTCTTTTTTTTTTCATTACTCCTCTTGGGAGCATAGGACTTCCACTTGACACCTCCATCTCACGCGATTTCGCGTTGATATTTAAATGTCATCCCAGGAGATGTTCAATTTAGGCATTTCTTTATAAGTTGTCCTGCGCCATGTGATGTTGGGACGGCCGCGTCTTCTGGTCCCTTGAGGGTTCCACTCTAATACCATACGTGTTATCTTAGCTTTCTAAGCGTGTGGCCTTTCCACCTCCATTTCTTAGGCCTGATTTGTTTGGCTATGGGTTCTTCGCCTGTTAGTATCCAGAGGCCTTCGTTGAATATTTTGTTGGGCCAGAATACGCGGCATATTATCCTAAGACAATTATTTACGAAAACCTGCAGCTTGTGGGTTGGCCTGCTGGTTACAAGCCAGGTTTTGCTGCCTGAACTGTTCTCACACATGCCCGGAATATCTTTAGTTTCGTTTTCCTGGATATCTGGGAGTTCCTCCATATATTAACTAAATCTACTCACTTTTCATTTCTGATCCGGTCCGTTACACTTGAGCTTATATCGAACATATACCCACTTCCTCCTTTACAGTGTCAAAAACGTAATGGAAAATTAAGTATTCCCTGAGAATTATATTTGTACAAGTATTATAAAAGCTTAATAGGATTGAAGAGACAAATCAGTAAAAAATCACATTAAAATTTACACAAATCCTTAATATCCTATTTTGATTTTTAATCTTATTTAGTTGGTTTTTTTTATCCTAGATATTAAATAAAATATTCTTTGAATTTCAATGAATCAGAAAAAACATATTATATAAGTATTAATAGTAGATATAAAAATGTTTAATGAACTGAAAAATTAAATTGCCTTTTTGTTTTTGTTTTTTTTTTTTCTTAGAAAATTATAGTATTATTTTTAGTTAATAGTATTTCATTAATAATCACAAATAATAACATGTGTTTAAATTAAATAAAATTTATAGTAAACGAAAAAGAACGTAAAAGAGTAAACTGGGTCAACTCTGGGATACACGTATGATCGGAATATATACATCTGATGATATAATCCTAATTACTTTTGCGAAATTTCAAATACACAGCTTATTAGAATTTCAGTTATGCATAAATGAAAATATAAGTTGAAAGGCAGTTTTTCAAACCTCTTCCACTACAATGACTAGTTTTATAAGACTCATATTAACTACAACTCGAATCCCCAGCATTACTCCAACTAAATTTTGGACAAACTTTGGTTTTAAAACTAAACTGCCTTTGGAAAAATTTCAAATATCCAGCTTTATCAAGTATAGAGTTATTTTCATACAAAAAAAGAAGTTGAATGGCTGGATTTCAAAAGTGATGACGGCTATTGCATAAAAATGAGCTAGTGGAAATTTAATAATGCTAGCTCCTTTATTTTTTGAGTTATCGTGCGGACAGGCAGACGGACGGGCATACATAGCTAGATCGATTTAATTTTCAACTCAATTCGCAGGAATGGAAAATTTTGTATATTTTTTTGTCCTATAGTGATACGAGTATAAAAATATTTTAAATTTAATTTAAAGTATGTATGTAAGTATATGAAATATATTATTTGATTGATTGAAGGACATAAAACAAATAGATTGAAAATGCCTAACACAATAATAACAATAATAATAATAATAAAAATTAATTAATAACAGATTAGCGTGATATAATGCTGTCATTTATAATTTAGCAAATCATCTGTGTACACGATATGAATATAAATAAGAAAAACAATAATTTACACGTGTAAAATAACCTTCTAATTGCTGCAGGCAATTATTATATCATCTATTGTTTTTGTATCATAATATAAAATATATAAAAATCTTTTAAAAATAGTTAATTGTTATTTAATAAAAAAAACGAGGAAGAGTGTAGTAGAGTAGACTGTGTCAACTCTGGGATACCCGTATGACCGTTATTTAAACATTATATCATTATTATTATAAACATTAATTACTTTTGGCAAAATTTCAAACATACCAGCTTTATTAGGTGAAATATAATGCTCATATAAAAGAAGGAGTTGTATGGCAGCTACTCGAACCCTCTGCAGTAGACCAACCAAATTTTGCAGTAACTTTGGCCATTACACTAAACTATTTTTGGCAAAATTTCAGACACCCAACTTCAATAGGTATAGAGTAATGCTCATATAAAATAAGAAGTTGTATGGCAGCTACTCGAACCCTTTGCAGTAGACCAACCAAATTTCGCAATAGCTTTGGCCATTACACTAAACTATTTTTGGCAAAATTTCAGACACCCACCTTTAAAAGGTATAGAGTAATGTTCATATGAAAGAAGGAGTTGTATGGCAGCTACTCGAACTCACTGCAACAGACCAACCAAGTTTTGCAGAAACTTTGGCCATAAAACTAAACTACTTTTGCCAAAATTTCAGACACGTAGCTGTAATAGGTACAGAGAAATACTCATATAAAAAAAGAAGTTGTATGCCAGCCACCCGAACCCATGGACCAAAATGGCTGGATTTAAATAGCGAGTTTTTAGTTTTATATTATTCAATTAAATTATTTGTTTATATTTTGCATTAATGTATTAATTAAACCCATTGCTATTAATTTGAGAAGCTGTATAGAGAAAAGTTTTTAACTTTTACTGGGATTCGAATGATAAGTCGGCATTCTAACCACTGTGCAATACTACCCAGTCATCAAATTTGGAAATTAATAACCATAAAATAAAATACACAATTTCAAAATATACAGCTGATAGTCTAGAATGTTTTTAGTATTATTACTTTACCTATATTTTTGAAAGGGGTGTATGACACTTTATTAAAAAGATCCCAAATCTTCGATCACTTATAACAATAATACAAAAAATCGTATTCAAAAATTGGATCCAACTCTTAAATCTTTTTTTTAAAATAATATATTTAATGAAAAAGAAATTTTAATTCGGTATTTTCAGGATTTTGTAACATTTTCTCCACAAATTTAAATTCAAATCATATCCGTGCATACAAATAAGGCCACGGGTGTATTAAAATTACTCCTTGTGTTCGTCCGTCCGTCTGTTAGCACGATAACTCAAAAACTAAAAGAGCTAAAATTTTGAAACTTACGCAAAGTAATTTTTAGACAATTTATAGGCTCGGCTTGTGGTAGCTGCCCATCATAGTGGGTAACCACGGGTATCTAAAAGTTGACAAGGGCAAATATAATCTTCCTCGTTTTTTAAACAAAAGAAATTTTAAATATTTTTAATTAAAAACTTTTTATTTAAATTTGCTTGTATTACTTTTTGTTTGTATATTGTTTTAATACAAGTAAATTTTTATTGCTCTAAGACTGTTACAACAAAAGACATAAGTGTAACAATAACAAAGTGTAATAAGAAAGTTTACAGTAGAATAGTTTACAAATTTACGATAGTTCTTTAGGCATTTTTTCTTATGAATATTACGCTTGATACTTATATATAACTGTAATTTTCCTCTTTTCTTTTATATTCACGAACAATTGAAAGCTTTGTATTACAACAGACGTGATGAAAATTGCAGCGTATACATATATGATAATTTGAATCATTTTTTTTCTGTTTATTGAATACATTTAACATTTAAAACAACATAACAATATGTTTTCTTTATTTATTTATTACAATATATTTCAATTTTCAACGTGCTGCAAATACTTCAGGCAACAATTATTTAAAAATAAAGTTTTAAAACACCTACAACCTACTCAACAAGTATAGAAAAACAACCCAGGATTTTAGTTAAAGTACATTTCCAAAATAAGAAATATGAACTTTAATTCTGCCCAGGTTTTAAGGTTACAAGTGTTTTAAAATTGAAAATTTACAGTTTTTAACCACTTACAGCTCCTAAATGGAATGCTATACCTAAAAGTTTTCTTAGAAGACTCAAACTTACTTAAGATCTAATTGATTTCAAATTTCTAACTGTAATTGTTTGGGAGCTCGAAAAGTCCAATAATATTGCAAAGATAAATTAAGGTACCGTATGGCAACTCTATTAATTTTTACATGAGGTTATGCAAGCTCTTTAAAATAGCTATCGTTTGGCGTTTTTCCAGATTAAAAATTTTCCTTATAAAACTTCAGTTTTTGAACAGTTTAAATATAGGATACGAACTTTCCGATTTTCGGGGGCTGTAACTTGTGGGGCTGCGGAAAAACAATCCAAGAAAAATCTTTGGTAATATGTACCTAAAGTTAAAATTTCTTTTCTTAATTTTAAGCGGCGTAAAAGTTTTGTAAACACGCAGACAAACGAATGAACGGACAAAGTAAAACTAAATGTTGCATTTTTTTCTGAAAATGTGCTAAAAATAAAATAATCTTAGAAACTATCACTAACCTTGACACTATATATTTTTATGTATTTCTAACTAAATTAATAAAATAAAATTAATATGAAAGAAATATACAAATGTGTTTACTTTGAATTTGGTTCTTTTATGTGATCGCTTTGTTGTATTATTTGTTTGTTTACAGGGTTTTGTTATAGTGTCCACTTAAAACGGATGACATTTAATGAATAAAAACAAAATTAATTTCAGATATTATTATATTATATTAATTTCATTATTATTTTTCTGAAGTTCATCGTATTTACCATTTGTTTGGGTAGTACGACTACCTAATATAATAGTAAAATTATAAGGAAATGTAAACATAATATTATGGAAGGTTTTAAAAATTTGTACAATTATTGTTGACATATTTTGTGGGCTTTTATTTACTTTAAGTATGTTCTCTAAGCAGGACTTATCAACAAATTTTGGAAGCTATTTAAGCTAATTTAAGATTTGATCTTGTACTGTACGAGTGGTGCTATATATTGTTATATATATTTATTGTTATATTGCTATATAGTGGTTTTATCTATATATATCGAATTCTTCACCGAATTTATAGGCTGCTTAATGGAGTAGTTCTGTTGAAGTCGCAGTATTTATTTATTAGTAGAACAATATACGAAGTCTGCCAGTAAATATCAGATTTCCATGTGTAATCAAATATAAACTCTTTTTTCAATTTAAGCTTTTGTAATATGGAATTCCCATGTTTTAACAGATCACCTATGTTTTTAGCACATTTTCAAAAAATTTTGTAAAAGCTTTTTTTATAGGCTTTACAAAAATATGTCACTCAAATGTATAGGGTTGCCATACGGTACTAAAATTTACCATTATATAAAACTCAATTTTTGGTCCCACATATCTCCTAAACGCATTAAGGTAGGATCTTGAAATTTTGGGAGAAGTTAGATCCTAGAAAAATAGTAGGAGTCGGTTAACAAAATTTTTTTGTCAAGCCCCCTATTTAGGAGCTATAAGGGCGCGAAAATTGAAATTTAGCAATTTTTAAGCACCTGTAACTTGAATACCTGTCCAATTTTTATACCCGTATGACTATATAGGCAAAGGGTATAATAAATTTGCCATTACGTTTGTAACGCAGAGAAGGAGGGGGGGTAGATATAGACTCAAGTGTATGGATCGGATCAGAATCGAAAAAAAAATCGATTTAGCTATGTACGTCCGACCGTCCGTCCGTCCGTCCGTCCGTCTGTCCGTCCGTCTGTCCGTCCGTCCGCACGATAACTCAAAAACTAAAGGAGCTAGAATCTTGAAATTTTCGCAAATTCGTTTTTTTGCAATAGCCGTCATCGCTATTTAAATTCAACCATTTTGGTCCATGGGTTCGGGTGGCTGCCATACAACTTCTTTTTTTATATGAGTATTTCTCTGTACCTATTACAGCTACGTGTCTCAAATTTTGGCAAAAGTTGTTTAGTTTTATGGCCAAAGTTTCTGCAAAATTTGGTTCGTCTGTTGCAGTGAGTTCGAGTAGCTGCCATACAACTTCCTGTTTTATATGAGCATTACTCTATACCTATTAAGCCTGGGTGTCTGAAATTTTGCCAAAAATAGTTTAGTGTAATGGCCAAAGTTACCGCAAAGTTTGGTTGGTCTACTGCAAAGAGTTCGAGTAGCTGCCATACAACTTCTTATTTTATATGAGCATTACTCTATACCTATGGAAGTTAGGTGTCTGAAATTTTGCCAAAAATAGTTTAGTGCAATGGCCAAAGTGAATGCAAAATTTGGTTGGTCTACTGCAGAGGGTTCGAGTAGCTGCCATACAACTCCTTCTTTTATATGAGCATTACACTACACCTAAAAAGTTTGAAATTTTACCAAAAGTAATTAATGTTTATAATAATAATGATATAATGTTTATATAACGGTCATACGGGTATCCCAGAGTTGACACAGTCTACTCTACTACACTCTTCCTCGTTTTTTTATTAATATACAAAATTTAAAGGTCCAACATTATATTTTAACATATGTTAAAAGTTTTTCTTAAATTTAAAAGCGGTTCCCTAAATTGAAGAAAGTGTCTCTCTGTTTTACCCATTTTTGCTTAGATAGAATAATTCTAAGTAAAATTTTTGTGGAATTCACAATTTAATTCCTAGAACCTAAAAAAATAGAGGAGGAGGGGGGAGGGGTTAGATGAAGTTAGATCCTTGAGAAATTTGAAAACCCTCCCCACTGAAGGGCTATAACAACTTTAAAATTAAAAATTTACTGTTAGCAGTAAATTTTATAAGTCAGCAGTAACTATTTCCAAGTAAATATTTTCAAAGTTGAACTCAGTATGTAATACAATATAATTTTGAAAATGTGCTTTTTTAAAAACCCTTGGTTTTTTTTCATCACTTGTTTTATACTAGATTCAATTTATGAAAGGTATTCTTCATGGACACCAACTGGTAGTCTTTGAACTCATTCGGCTACAACTCCAGATTTCTCGAAAAATTTTGAAAAACCTCACAATTAATGTACGAACACACAAAAAATTTTCGAGTTTACGTGATTCCGACAAAGTGGACCAACTTTTGTTAGGAAATAGGATAGAAATTTTTTTTTCATCGATGAAAATATCTTCTATACTCTACTGTATAGATTAATATTGAAGGAAAGCTAAAATTATTCAATAAAAATGTTTTTGATTTTTGCAAATTATTTTTTTTTTTTTTTAAACACGCTAACTAAACGCTAGGAACGGATTCCCTTAAACATAACATGTAGTTTTAGTTGGAAAGAAAAGAAAAATATGATATTAAAGGGGAATTAAAACACATTAGATAGAAGCATGTTCCATACCTTAACAGTTCTCACGACAAATGAGTTTCCATAACCAGTTTTAAACCATCTTGGAATTTCCATAGTGTAGAAATGATAACTTTCTGCTCCTCTGGTGTTACTTTAGAATTGTTTAAGAGGAGGCATAATTGACTTTAACCTCTTTAATAGAGCAAGGGTCATTACCTACAAGATATCTATAAAACAGAGAAATCGCTCTAATATTTCGACGAGAGTTAACTGGAGTAAGTGTTACTTGCTCAACAGAGTCACCTAGGCCTAAGGCACGATTTTGGATTTTGTCAAGGTAACCCAATGAAATTTGGGATGCGCCAGCCTAAATGTGGGAGTTATACTCCATCTTAAATCGAATATAGACTTTATAGATATTAGACAGATCCTTAGAAGAGAAATATGTTTTGCAACGGGACAGAAAACCCTACATTTGTCAGCATTCTTAGCCAGATCAAAAATATGCTACATATCAAAAACTTGCATGGGGTCTGATTTACCACGTAATCTAAGGTAAATTTGAGCAATTTTTAAAAAAATTGCTATAAAATCTTACAATATGTCTAAAGTCAAGTATTTCTAAAGTTTTTTTTTCCATTATTATTCAATATCATTTTTATTATTAACCTGTCAAAAATATCACAAAAATATAATAAAATCTTTGTACTTCAATAAATTCTAGGAAAAAAAATTCCAAAAGAATAAACAACTTACCACATATTGTTAAACTATTATTATGACGCTCCAAACATGATGGTGTTTTTATATTTAACCACAATAAATGACTTTCTTTTGAAGCTTCTTGTGGATTTTTACTACGTATACCAATTGAATATTGTGTACCAAGTGCCAATGGTTCTATTGTATAATTATATAAATGTTCCAACTAAAAGAAAAAAAAATGATTCATAAAGCAAAATTTTTAAGTAAATAATAATGTAAATATTTATATTGTTAGATTTTATTTAAAAAAAAACAAAAACAAATCAAAAAATGTCAAAGAATAAAAATAAAATTTAACAAAGAAAAGGACTTTGACATATGCCCTGACACAATTTATTTTTTTATTTTGTTGTCATTTTTTTGCACATTTTCAAAACGCTCTTTGAAAGAACGTGCTTATATAGTTTAGCTTTGTACGTCCGTTCGCTGAATTTTAAATTGTTTAAAAAGAAAATCGAATTTTAACTGCAGATATATTAAGATTAATTTCAAGGAGCAAGTTTTTTCTGTAGCCCCACGCGTTACAGAATTGCAGCCTCTCAAAGTCAGGAAAATCCCTATATTTAGGTTGTTATAACAAGAGTTCTATAAGGTATATTTTTAATTTGGCAACGGTTAAAGGCAGCAAAATTTATAAGTTAATAATGTAAAATAAATATATTAGGATTGACATATGATAACTTAATTTACCGTTATGCGAAATTCAACTTCTCACATCTTCTAAATGGTTTAAGGCTTCTGGGAGAAGTTAAAAATTAGTATGAGTCATTAAGGAAACATTTTTCTGACGCTGACTGGCTCCTAAACAGTTAGGCGTTGAAACTAAATTTTTTTCTATTTTCAAAAACTTGTTACTGACGTAAAATTAAAAAATAATACTGACCTGAATACATGTCAAAATTTTTTTAAAATAATATACAAAATTAAAGCTTATATAATAGACATTAACATGTGCCAAAAGATTTATTTTTTTTGCAAAAGGCTAAGAGTTACAGAAATTGTCTCTTAATTCTTAAATAGTTTTGGTTATATAATAAAATTCTAAAAATATATCCAAATTTTGATGCTAGTAATTCTATAGTTCTTTGAACTTAAAAGTTTGACTGGGGCAGAGAGAGGATTACATCCTTCAGAGTCTACACAAGTTTCCTAATAAAAAAATTTGATGCTTTCTCTAAGGATTTAAAAATTTTCTCTTTTTAAAAACCATTCACTTGGACACCTACATATATTTCAAAGAATAAGCATTAACATTGACGCTCTAACATTATATTTTGACGCATCTTAAAAGGTTTTAAATGATTGCATGGAGCTTATATTGAGCTTAATATGGATTTCATTATTATTCATAATTTATAATTAATTATAATGAAATAAATAAATTATAATAGTTTTAATTTATTTTTAAATATATATATATATATTTTATCAAAAACACCGTATATGAAACATTGTGTAGTGTTCGAAATATGTTTTTTTAAAACTCTTGGTTTTTTTGATCACATGTTTTCTTTTAAAATATGTAGGTATTTCAAAGATTTTGTAGATTGTCCCAATTTCGATCTGGGGAAAAAAATTACAGCATTATAAATATATGTATACATAAATAGTATAATAAAATTTTAAATTAAATTTTTCTATTTTTATTTAATTGTTAACTTTTAAAAGCAAAATATTTTTTATTTCTAATTCTTGGTATAAAATTAAGAATTCGAAATGATATAATGTATATAAATTATATACATTATAATATAGAAGCTTATAAAAAATGGGAAAACTTGATTATTAATACAAGTTTTTATTTCAAAAGTTAAAATTCGAAAATCAAAGGCCCTTACAAATAAAATAATATTAGAAAATTGTTTACAAAATTAGAAACATTCTACATACTAATGAAATAAAGGTAAAAAGAATAAGGTTTAAAAATGAATTGAAGTGAAAAAAGGGTAAATATGGAAATCATTGTTACAACAAATTTTTCTTTGTTGAAACATATCGAAGTTCTTTAAAATTAATCTAAAAAAATACATTTAAAATCTTTTAAATTTGTATTTACATAAGGAAACAACATAAAATTGAAAAGTTTCTTATAAAAACTTTTTATTATAAAATTATTTACCTTAGTTTTTATATAAAATTATAATACAACAAGGAAGAGTGTAGTAGAGTAGACTGTGTCAACTCTGGGATACCCGTATGACCGTAACATATACATTATATCATCCGGTTAATTACTTTCAAACATACAGCTTTATTAAGTGTAGTGAAATACTCATATAAAAGAAGGAGTTGTATGGCAGCTACTCGAGCTCACTGCAGTAGACCAACCAAATTTTGCTGTAACTTTGGCCATTACACTAAACTATTTTTGGCAAAATTTCAGACACCCAGCTTCATTAGGTGTAGTGTAATGCTCATATAAAAAAAGGAGTTGTATGGCACCTACTCGAACCCTCTATAGGAAACCAACCAAAATTTGCAGAAAATTTGGCCATTACACTAAACTATTTTAAGCAAAATTTCAGACACCCACCTTCATTAGTTGGAGAGTAATGCTCACATAAAATAAGAAGTTGTATGGCAGCTACTCGAACCCACTTCAGTAGACCAACCAAATTTTGCAGAAACTTTAGCCATAAAACTAAAACACTTTTGGCAAAATTTCAGGCACGCAGCTGTAACAGGTACAGAGTAATACTCATATAAAAAAGAAGTTGTATGGCAGCTACCGGAACCCATCGACCAAATGGCTAGATTTAAATAGCGATGACGGCTATTGCAAAAAAACGAATTTGCGAAAATTTCAAGATCCTAGCTCCTTTATTTTTTTAGTTATCGCAACGGACGGACATACATAGCTAAATCGATTTATTTTTCGATTCTGATCCGATCCATACACTTGAGTCTATATCACCCTTAAAGAAGCACTCAATTTTCTTTTACAGTTTCAAAACTGCGAGAAATTTTAACAAATTTTTTTTGAAAAAACCACAGTTACGCTATGATGTTATAACACAAAATTTATTTACTCATAAGTATCTATGCAGTGGTATATAGCAGTGCACTTAATTTGGAAACACCCTGTATAATATTTTCCTATAACTGAGAAGCTTACATTAAAAGCATTTATCCGTTTATTGCTAAGATGTCATTATTACTTGGGTGTATAATAAATAACCTTAAGCTTGTTATTTACTTATAAAATACTGCAGTTAAGGGTTGTTTTTTTTTATTAGAAGCATTTCAATCTCAATTTTCCAAGAATCAAAAGGCTTTTATTTGAAATTTTACAATTTTATTACAAATATTATAAAATGAATTTTACTGTAATCCTATAATATGCAGATAAGTGTCAAAAACTTATTTCCTTTAGTATTACAAAATATTACATAGCCTAAAGTAGAAGCTATATATTAAAAAAATAATAATAAAAAATTTTTTATTCTTTTTTGTGTATTTTAAACACTTTGAATGTGATAAATTATAACAGAAGTCAAAATAAGGAAAATATATAAAATTTTTATATATTTTTTTTTAATTTTTCACAATACCATTAAAAATTGTTATTATTTTTACACCACAAACTTGTTGATTTTATACGCAAAAAATTAATACAATATTTATTAATATTTTGAAGGTTAAAGTTCTTAACAATACTTGACTTGTAAATGTATTCAACTTATTGTAAATGTATTGTACTTTTAAGAACTTCGTAATTTTTAAAATATTAAAATATGCTATTCATTTGTCTTGAAAAAGTTGACAAGTTTTTTCAACAAATGTTTTCAAGGTTAAGTTTTTTTTTTTCCAAAATATAATAAATATTAATAATATTTTTTATTTATTTAATATTCAGTAAACTTTTAATATTTATCAGTAAGTTATTAAAAAGTAACATTTAAAGGCTAGACGAAACGGTAATAACAAAGCATGACAGCGAACAAATTCATAAACATTTTTGACATAACTATTACATTTATTTAGGTATATTTTCTTTGCTGATTGACATTTTTCTATAGCTAGTAATTGAAATAGAAATTTGACATTTGCAATAATTTAAAATGGCGATAATTAAAAACATTCATGTTAAATAAATTTTGTGTGAATCTGTTTTTAACTACGTACTTTCATAAAATAGATTTCATATATGATTTCATGATATTTGCATATAAGAAAGGGTATTTCTTTTTTAAATTTGAAATAAAAACGAAGAATTGGTATTAATATTCAATGTATATAAGTAATGAAACTATGTACATTAAAAAAAAAAGTTGGAGTATACCTATGTTGTTAGAATTAAATACTTGTTATAATTAAATTGTTTATGAAAATTGAAATTTATGAAAATAAATTAGATTATCAATGATTCTTATGAAAATAAATTAAAATAAGAATCAATGAGAATCTATTTTAGAAAAAAATTTGTATTTCATGAATTTAGTTGCATTTATATAATAACTAGCTGTTGGCCCGTTACAGAATGACGGAAGGTCAAAAACTTTTTCTAATTAAGAACTATTTCTAAATTAATTATATACATTACAAATACATTATATTGTATATCAATACCATTTTCTTAAATAAAATAATCGTTACATTTTGTATTACGTAGGCTATGCTTCGATTCTAGTAATAGATGCACAAAAAAAAAAATCCAACCTTTTGTATGTTTTGAATTTGATAAAATTTTGGGGTCGTTAGTTCAAATCCCTTCTTGGTGAAATTTTTTTTTTTATTTCAATTAATACTTTTTTTTTTATTCAATTATATACTTTTTAAAATTAAATTCGATAAATTAATTTGTTAATAAAATTTTTGATATTTTTCTATATATTTATTTTGTTTCAATAATGATCTATTTCTCCATCTATTAATTTTTTGTATACATATTTGTAAAAAAATATAAGCTATATTGTTCCACAACCTTTGTTTAGATTCAAATCGAAATACTTGTTGGTTGCCAAAATTCTACAATGTACCTACTTTACAACACCCTTAATCATGTACCTATTTATATATACATAAAATTGTATTGAATGTGGTTCGTCTCAGTTTTGAGCTGAGTTTTGCATTATCAATTAATTAAGTTAAAAAAGATATATTTTGTTTGATTTCTAGTGGGCATTTCATTTGGCTTTATTTCAGGGATGAGGGAACCTTTGAAATTGCTTTGTTTATCGCATGGTTTATTTGCTTTTCAATAAATTATTTGCAACCTATAAATGCTATAGAATCTATACAAAATTAGTACCGAGCTAAGTGAAGTAACAAAAATGAACAAATAATCCTGTTTAGAAAGGTTATTTTAGTGAACATTTTTATATATTGAATGCAATGTTTCTTTGCACTACCATATACTGAAAAATATACTGAATACTTTTCTTTTGCTTGACTTATTTGAAAATTTAAAATGCTAAAATGGTTTTTTTCTATAAAAAATATTAAGAAAAAAAAATTTATTCATTTATTCCCAATTTTAAAACCAATCCTTTCTTTTTTTCTGGGAAAATTTCATCCACAAAACCCAAAAAAGATAATTTTAAATTTGTAGAAAAATCATTTAGCGTGAATTTTTTACCAAAATTGATTTTACGCAAAAATTATATAATACAATATAAAATAATTTATGTGACCCAATCTGTTCTTATTTCTATATTTCTGAGATGCATTATACCGTAAACGGCCTTGATAAATAATTCTATAATTTACTTTTCATATCGACAGTTTCACAGTGAAGTTTTTACTTAAAAGGATTTTAAGTGTCATTGGTTCAGTAGACTTTCAGTAGATTTTTTTTTTTTTTAATTTTTTAATATTTTTTTTTTTGTATCAATTATTAATAATTTCAATAATAATTTTAGTAAAATAAAATAATTTTACAATTCATAGAATTTATGACATTACTTTAGTATATTTAGCGGATGGGGCACTTTTGATATCTTAAAAGAACTATTTTAAAGATTTTAAAAAAATCTGGAAATTTGGTAGAATACTTGCAAGATGTTGACAAGTATTGAAAGGCCTAATTCTATCAAAAGTTTAAATTGTATATGGAATTCATTAAAATTAAATCTAATAACAAGAACATAATATTCCCCTCCTGTTCCAAGAAGCACATATAGAGAGACAGGCAGGCAAATATTATAGTTGAACAGTTAGCATGTACAAAAAAGAATATACATTATAATAACATGAAAAACCATTTTAATTGCTTATAATTAGTGGCACAATGAAAATAATTGTTAAAATTTATTTGAAATAATAGAAAAGACTTTTGTTTTATTTTTTTTTAATTTTAATGGGAAACAGTTAAAAAACCACAGAAAATTTCAGGCGAAAGTTATTTTATGTTTTGACATACAGTCTGAATAAGCATCGAAAAGTACCCGTCTTCATTTGAAATTCTGGATTTAGGCGAATTTCCGATAAAAAAAAAATTGGATTTTTCAGGAAACTTAAAATATCATTATTCGATAAAGCACTCCCAACTTAGTTAACAATTTTGTGTTCCTATAATAAGAATAAAACTTATTTCGCAAATTTATATTATAGTTTTTTTTTTCTTTTTTTAGTAATATTCAAAACTGTACTTATCTGATTTGTCCAAAAACAAAAGAAAACTTATCTAAAAATAAATTTTATTAAATCTAATAACAGAGTTATTATGTTACCAAAACAACATATTCCCACAAAATGGTACCTATTAACTTTTTAAATCAAAGAACTTGTTATACATAACATAGAGATAAAGTTCAAATAAAATCTTTCTAAGGAAAATAATCTCCTATTGATTTAAACAAATAAGTTCTAAACTTAATCTGATAATATACTTGTATACAATTTTTTTTGATATTCTTAAATTTTAAGATAAAATTTAATAAAAAATTAAAAATAACTTTATATTATAAATACTTTTATTCTTTAAAACTGTTACGAAAGGTTATCAATTTAAACATAATTTTAAAATAATAAATTTTATTTCAATAAAATTTGATATATTACTTAATAAGTTTTTTAAAATATTTTATTAAATAAATATTTGAAGCACTAAAGGTTAAAACAGAACTTTGTACATCTATAGTTAAACAAAATTGATCCGGTGGTCATAAATAGAATGAAACCCAAATACTTGGAATTAAGACTTTCAGAAATGGGTATTAATATTTTATTGAAAGTTTTTGTATAACAAGAAAAAACCAAATTTTGTATATAAATCCTTTTTAAGCTTGATTGAAAATGATAACTTTCAAAAATTTATTCCTTGGTATAATAAAAAATCCTCAAAAAACCATTTACTAAAAAGAAAGTTTTTTTTTTCACACTTTATTTTTTAACAACCGCTATATATGAAATATAAAAAGCGGTAGAATTGTTTTCGCATTAAAATTTGGAAACTTTTAGCAAATATCCATTAAAACGTATTTTCTTTTTGTAATATGCTTGTAAGTATGCGCATGTTTTTGCAGCCTAAACAGCTGAGTGGAATGTTTTTTAACTTCATATATAAGGTTTTAATATTAATATTTTGAATCGATAAGCTTTTAGAGAAAATCGACTAACCCCAAGGGGCATTTTTTTATAAAAAAATTTCTTAAATAAACGTTGTTACACAACTAAAGTGTTAAAACTTTGCCATAGAAAGTTTTTTGATCTGACTAACTTAAGAGTCAACTTAATTTAAAAAAAAAATTGGGATGTACATGTCAAAAAATTAAAAATGTCAAAATTTATTCTTGCATTGTAAAATTTAAACTGGAAATAAATAAACGTCTAACTGTAAATAAACTTCTATTAAAAAAATTATTTTATTTATTCCAAATTTAACTTAAATTTAGTATGTGCTGTATGATAAAAAAAAATTTGTTATTATTTACCGTTATTTTGCTTTAATAAAAATGATTACGTATATTTGACATAAAAAATTTTTAAAACAAATTTCGCAATACGCTTTTCCTGTAATAGCTGTTATCCACTTCTTCGTTTCCTACAATAAATTATATTTAAAAATTTATTTTTCTGTTTATTATTATTTTTTTAGACATTTTTTCAATATTGATGAGCTTATAACAATGGAATAAATTCATTTTTAATGTCGTTGTGCTCATTGTCCTATAAAACTACCAATTCTTATTTTTGGTGTCCTATAAAGCTAACAAAAAATAACAAAAAATAAGGAAAAAAAACATGTTTTAAAATAAATCTAAAAAAAACTAAGCCTCTTTTTGTTTTTGCGTTTTATTTGGTTCACTTTTTTTTAAATATTCTAAAAATATTTATATTGAAGAGTTTAGTTGAAATACTTTCTTGACAGTATTACCAGAAGATAGAAAATAATTTGTAATGGCAATAACACTTATGATAATGTTAGGGTTTTAAATTATTTAATTCCAAATGTAAAAAATATTTTTAATAAGTTTTTTCGGGTTCAATTTTAGTTTACGAATATTTCATCATCATCATCATATGGCTCTACAGCTCGGGGTGAGCTTTGGCCTGCTTTACAACTGCTCGCCATTGTTCTCTATTTTGTGCTCCTGATCTCCAATTTCGGACATTAAGAATTCTAGCATCGTTATCAATATTATCAGCCCATCTATTTCTTGGTCGTCCCCTTGCTCTTGTTCCTTCAGGGATTGCATACATAATTTTATATTGAGCGCGGTTTTCCTTCATTCGAGCAACATGGCCTGCCCATCTTAGGCGCTGCGCTTTTGCATATTTTACTATGTCTTTTCCTTCTATTAACTCGGAGAGTTCAGAATTAGTTCTTCTTTCGTATTCTCCACTTTCGAGTCTTTTTGCGCCAAAAATTCTACGCAGTATTTTTCTTTCAAATACTCTTAAGCTATTTTCATCATGCCTCGTCAGACTCCATACTTCACAGCCATATGTTATCACTGGTCGTATGATAGTTTTATAAATTATTAATTTTGATTGTCTGGTTATTAATTTAGATTGTATTAGCTTTTTATGTACGTAGTAGTATTTGTTTCCTGCATTAATTCTATCTTGTACGTTATGATGCATACTGTTGTCATTTCTGACTATTACTCCGAGATATGAGAAACTCTTAATACCTTCGAAATTGTATTCCCCAATGGTAATATTCTGTGGGTATCTTCTACTTTCATTTCGCGACATTTTCATATATTTTGTTTTATTTTCATTGATAGCTAAACCAACTTTTTTTGCTTCACTTTCGAGCACAATAAACGCCTCAGTCATATCTCTATAACTTCTTGATACGATTGCTATATCGTCAGCATAAGCAATTATTTGATGAGACTTTATAAATATGTTTCCTCCCTTATCGAGTTTCTCAACTGCATAATTCAATACCATGTTAAACAGCATGGCAGAGAGAGCGTCGCCTTGTCTTACACCCGACTTAATACAGAATTCTGACGATATTTTTGATTGTATCATTATTTTAGCTTTAGATTCGCTCATTGTCATCATAGCTACGTTGGCAAGTTTTTTGGGTACTCCCTGTCTTAACAAGGAAGCAAGAACTTGATCCCTACTTACACTATCAAACGCTTGTTTAAAATCAACAAACAAGAAGTGTATGTCTTTATTGTACTCATAACATTTTTCCATTGTTTGTTTCAATATAAATACTTGATCAATTGTTGATCTTTCGCTCCGGAATCCACACTGTTACTCTCCTATAATTTCCTCTGCATATGGTTTTAATCTTTCGAAAATTATATTTGATAATACTTTATATGCAGTATTTAATAATGATATTCCCCTATAATTTGTACATTCAGTTTTGTCGCCTTTTTTATGAATGGGACATAACAGCCCTGTTCTCCATTTGTTTGGCATATGTTCTTCATCCCAGATTTTGCATATTAGTTTATGCATTTGACGATGCAGAAATTCACCTCCCTTTTTTAACAGTTCAGCTGTTATACCATCTTCTCCAGGGGCTTTATTATCTTTTAGCTTATGTATTGCAGTTCTTATTTCATCAAATGATATTGAGGGTATCAAGGGCTCTGCAGTATATATATCATAAATTCCTGCTGGACTTTCTAATTGTTGCACGTTCAGTAGCTCATCGAAGTATTGTACCCATCTATTTGTAACGTCGTCTTCGCTCGTGAGCATATTTCCTTGCTTATCTCTACAAATATTTAATCTAGGCTGATATCCATTAATCTCTTTCTTTATATTACAATAGAATTTTCTTATATCATGTTTATTGTGTTCTTGTTGAATTTTTAGTATGTTATTTTTCATATACCTTTTTTTCTTTTTACGGCATATTTTATTAGCAATTTTTCTTTTCTGAGTATAGTTTTCCTTATTTAACCTTGTATTTCTTTGCATCATTTTTGATCGAGCAGTGTTTTTTTCTTCAATCGCGTCTCTACATTCCTGATCAAACCATTCAGCATTTCTCTCTCTAGATTTTACCCCAATATTAACACTGGCAGCTCTGTTTATCGCTCCTTCCATTTGTTGCCATTCATCATCAATTGTTGATGTATTCTGATTTTCCATCAGTTGATGGATAGTGGATTGAAAATTTTCTACAGTATTTCTGTCTTTAAACTTATCTGTTGCCCATTTCTTTTTTCTTAGTCCTCTTTGGGCAGCTACATTCGATATTCTTTGACGAAACCGTACTTTGACTAGATAATGGTCACTATCACAGTTCGCTCCACGGCAACTTTTTACTCCAATTATTGAAGATGATTTCCTAGCAGATATTAGTACATGATCTATTTGGTTTACTGAATCGGAGCCAGGTACTCTCCATGTTCCTTTGTGTATGTTTTTCCGCTCAAATGCAGTGCTTTTTATTTTGAGTGACGCGCCATTCGCGAAGTGACACAATCTTTGGCCATTCATATTAGTTACTTCGTGGAGAGAATATTTACCCGCAGTATTCTGCACAAAATCCTCTTTGCCTATTTTGGCATTGAGATCACCCATTATAATTACTGTGTCGTATGAGGAGATATTTTCACATGCGTCATTTAATTCTTCATAAAAATTATCTTTTTCATCGTCTTCAGCTTCTTCTGTTGGAGCGTACACTGATAATATAGTTATATTACAAAATCTACCTTTCAATCTTATGCTGCACAATCTAGCACTAATTGATTTAAAATCTATAATAGACTTTCTAAGATCTTTACTTATCATAATTCCAGTACCATATAATCCTGATCGATTATTATCCCCACTATAGTATAAAGAGTATTTTTGTTTATTAACTATGCCTCTACCTTTCCATCGTATTTCTTGAAGAGCTAGAAGTTCTAATTTATATTTTATCATTTGATTCGCGATTTCTTCCATCTTGCCTGCTTGTAACATTGTTAATACATTCCATGTTCCGATGTTCAAATCGTAGTCCTTTTTTCGGTGCCGGGTTCGGTTGCCATTGTTGTCATTTATTATCCGAGGCTCTTGTAAAGCATTCATAACAGATTTTGTTTTCCGATGCACGGTTGTTAGCCGTACGACCAACCCCCAACCTGGAGGGCCTGTCCTCAGTATTATAACCTCTGAGATAAGGCTTAGCATTAGCTTCAGCAGATAGAATTACATCACTTTCATGTAGAAGTTCTGATAACTATGTTTACTATGTTTTAGTTTACGAATATTTAGTATATTTAAAAGATACTTGAGAAACTAATAGTTACAAATATATATTTTGAATTCTTATAAAAATGTACGAAATTGTCAAGATTATAATTCATATTTCCAAACATGTACAAGTTAAATCTTAAACTTTATCAAACAAATACCAAAATGGTAACTGCTCAACCGATATACGATAATATGGTACAAGTTGGATATAGAGCGGACATATTACAGGGTCGCGCAAAACGACCGATATATTTTGAATGTTTAATAACTTTTTAAATTTATTTATATTTTTTATTTTTATTTCAGAATTTTGTGAAGAAAACTTGGGGAATTGGAAATGGAACAGTACACAACAGAACAGCGATCAAAAATTACGAAAAGTTAGGGAAAATGAACTGGAAAGAGCACGAATGAGCGAAGCCGAAAATGGTCACCACTTGTCGGATATAATTTTTCTACTAAAGCTAAAAATATTCCCCATGAATATACTGAATAACATAAAAATAATAATAATTAACCATTAAATTAAAAATTTCATAAACATTCAAACCATATCGGTCGTTTTGCGCCACTCTGTATTATACTATTTATTAGAAGGAATAATATACAAATTGATATGCCTGTCTATACCACATACCACATAATTTTAAATTTAAGAATTGAACTTAATGGATTTTAAACACAATTTAATAATATGCAAGAGATAGTGCTAAGCCTTATAACATTTAAAAACGTCTTAGATTTTGGATTAATAGGATTTTATTTGTTTAATATATTGTAAAAAAATTTTTATATTTAAAAGTAAGGTATTTCTGTATCTGTGAGTTATATTATTCAATTAAACTTTTCGTTTTTTGAATTTGTTAATATTGTTATAATAATGTAATATATATTAAAGATATTAAATTATTAATTACTGGTTAATATGTCATTAATTTGAAGCCATTATATAATGATAGCTGAGTTAATTTTGACGTACTAGTCTTACATATGGTATTATGGTATCAAGAGAATATATAATATTAAGATATCTAATTCAATAAGATATATTAGTTTTTTTTTTTAATTTTTCTGGCAACATTGTAACTTCAATTTAACAAATTATTCAAAATATTTGTAATGGTATGATTTGTAAGGTTCAATCAATTGAAATCAATTTTTTTCTTTTTAGTTAGTTTGTTTTTTTATCGCTGAAAATCCCTTCAATTTAAAATTAAAATGTACTTTCATTTCTTTTGGAAGTTTTTCGTTTTTAAATGGTTTGTAAAATATAATTAAAATATAATTTGAATTTCAACCTTTTCCAATTTTAGACTTATTTGAAAATATTTTGTATTAAATAAGAATTTATTAATTTTATTATTTTTTAAATTTTTGTTTTATTTATGCTTCAAAGTACATGACCAGTTTTAAAGACAACAATGTAATTCCAAATCAATACAAAATATTTTTCATGCTCTAATAATTTAATAATTTATTTTCGAATCTACAGCGTAACTTTCTAGTATACTTTCTAACCTTAAACATAATATCATTGTTGCAACTAACAACCGTCACAGACGACTTTTACTTATGCATGTTTCATGGTTTATGTGGTCAATTTTTTAATCGAATATAGGATGAATTGTAAATAATGAAATATTTTGTAATTCATGATAAGTTATTCATTTTCAGTAATTAATAACTTAACATATAAAAATGGAAATATCAATTTAGAGATTAAATTATTAAGTGTTATGTAATACGCAAGGAATCAATTTCCAGATAAATAGTAAAAATTAAACAAACATGTCTGTTAGATTAAACTATTTGAGGGGTCAATCTATTATTTAATCGAAAAGACTATGTAAATTAATAAATTAAATCTTATTCATCAAATAAAGGAACACCTTTTGAAGCTTAAAAAAGTTCAAATGTCTGAAATATAATTTACAAAATGTAAGTGAAATATATTTTATATAAAAATTGAGTAAAAACCAAATAATATTCTGCTTTCAAATTCACAAATACCTATTCGTCAGTAATAGTCAGTAACAGGATTGCCACTCCGAAAACGAAATATTTACCACACCGAAATGAAACAGTTACCAACCCCGAGAAGAAGTTAATAAATGAAGAAAATAATTACAAGAGTGGAAACGCTGACGGAAAATGTTTATTAAATTAAAGAAAAGTGTTTATTTAATGATTAAATAATTTCTTAAGAATAAAATCAGCTATAAATTTTTTTAATTTTATTTTAAATATTTAAAAAAAAAATCAATTTTATGATTATCCGGATTTATAATTATTTTCCTGAACAGTTGATTGGTATTTGAATATTGAAACAAAATTGACAGATGTTTCAATTTCTTTTCGTTTCAGTTTGTTATTGAAAAAAAATTTTAAAATATTTCTTGATATTATTTTATTATAATTTTGTATTTAAATCAGTTTACACTCAAATTGTTGTAATCGCTCATACGGTAAAGCATAATTTAACAATGAAATGTTTTTCAGTGTTTCGTATTCATTCCAATGAAAACTATAGGTGACACTTTAGCGCCTGAAAGTATAACTGACGCCTGTCAAAAAAGTTTATTTCGTCTCTGAAATTGAAGAACTAATTTTAAAATGGTTATAACTTAAAAGTTATACTAAACTAATCTTATTTTAACTCGAAAATGATCAAATAACTTGTAAAAATTAAACATTGATATTTGACATTACAATTGGGAATCTAAATTTGCTGACTAAAGCACTTCATGTCTGTACAATCCATTTCTCTCAAATTGGACCAACATATTTCTATTTTTTTTTATGTTACATCAAATGATGTTACATCTTTCGGAAACTTGCAATTTTAAAAACTCTTAATTAGTTACATACTGCCTAGTTATATTTATGCTCAGGTCACGTTACTTAAAGCCATTCGACTTAACGCCATGATGATTTTATGTCTCACTTAAATGAAACGCAAATCTACAATCGCAAACTTTGCGCGCTATTGATTTTGAGACCAACCGCGACTATGTTCTAAAATACAAGATTTTTTACCGCTCCAAAATGTGGAATATATAAGGATTTTCATTTGTTTGCTTTTGAACGTCAGAACTCTAGATTGAACTGTAATTTTAAGTTTAATAAATGAGACCATATGGTTTATTGTATAATGAGAAATAAAACAATACGCGAAAAAATCGCAGCTATAGCTTTATGTCTCATTACAGTGCGACATTAGGCCATCATAGCGTTAAGTTGAATGGCCTTATGTAACATCATAATTTTTAAATTTATTGCATATTTTCAGGGATTTTTTTTTTTTTTTATATTTATAAAAAATTAAAATTGAAAATTTTAAATGAATTAGAATGTAAAAATAAAAGTTGAGTTGATAAATATTAAAAGCAGATATCATAATATTAAATGTGTTAAAATTGATTTAAAAAAAAATATATAAGCTGATGAAAAACCCCATAAAAAACCAAAATTCTTAAATTTCAAAATAAAATATATTAAAATTAAATTTTCAAAAATTTTCCCAATTACCTTTATATTATATCCACATATGTACATAAATATATTATTTTCCTCTGCATTATTCAAAACAAATATAATTTTTTTATTTCTTGAGAAAATAATTTTATTTGAATTTGTATGATTAGTTTTTAGGAATAAAGTAAAGCAATATACTTATATATTTCAATTTAATTTGATAATTTATTAAAAAACTTAAAATCATGTTTTTTTCTATGAAATATATTGTAAAAGAATATCTGTACCACATATAGTTAATATTTCTTATAAAGTTTTTTTATTTTTTAGAACTCCCTAAAATGTGATCAGGAAGTAAAGTATGACCTTTGTTTTAAAGGTGTTCCTATTGAAAGAATTATTTCATACTATTAATTTTATATTACGATATAAACTATTACGATATTATGCAATTTTTACGATATATTCTCTTAATAAATTTATCTGTACTGGGTTATATGTACTCAAGACCTTCTATTTTACGGTTGGCGTCTTTAACACTCTGTCATTGGTCAGATTAGGTTAGGAATACTATTTACAAAATTTACAAGTAATATTAGCGGTCTTCACGTTTTTTGACTTTTTTCCAACGTGATAAATTTCCAACATTGTAAATTTAGATATGACATGAACGACCTATTAGAAAAACTAATTTTCCCCAGAGAAAATAAAAGTCTTTTCTAAAATATCAATTTATTTTTTAAAATGTTAAAATGTAAAAACATAAAAAAAACTTATTTTATACAGTAGGAAATTTCTCAAACCTAAAAAGTGACTAAATTTAGAAATGTGAATGGTCCGCAGGATAACTCAAAAACAAAACAAGCTGGGGTACCTGAATTTTTTTTTCAAGCACCCCAACTTTTCCTGAAAGATTGGAAAAAGTATTTGAGTTTAATAATTGTGGTACAGTGTGCTTGAGTACCTACCATAAAATTACTTTTTTAGTATAGTATTTCAGGAGGCCAAGGTTCGACAACGGACTGTAGCGCCATAGAAGAGAAGAAGTATAGGTATTACCTCTCTGTTTACTATCTAACCTCTGTTTATTTCTATATGCATAATTGATTCTAAGTTGTGTATTTGAAAATTTTGCCAAAAGTAATAATGATTATATTATGTTCCTGCGAGTATCCAAAAGTTGGACACCACAGAAAGTCTAATCAATTCCTCCTTTCATTTTTTAATTAAATGAGTTACAATTAATAAAATTAAAATAAGATTAAATCTACTTGTACAGTTTCTACACGACTTGTTAAGTATATACATAGAAAAGAACCAATTTTTTGTAAATAAATTGTAAGTATAAATTATTTTATTCAATTATCATATTGAAAATTTTATTTCATTGTCCATCAAAATTTATGGGTGAACAAACAATTAGGAACTTTTAAAAATTATTAGCAGCAAAAAAATAATTCCATTTATTTTGAAATAAAAGAAAAATATCCAAACTTTTGGTAAACTTTAAAAAAAAAAAACTGATCTGTTCAAAATATCTTATAGATACTTTTACTTTTAACGTCTTTTGTTTTTGTGTTAACTCTTAGACTATAAATTTTTTTTTTATTGAAGCTTTTAACATTTTTTTAGTTTTCCAAATGATTTATTTCATCCAAATAGGTCAAGCACATTATTTTTATGTTTACAAAGTGCCTAAAGTATACCTTTTTTTTGGTTTTATAGTACATTTTCAATAAATTTTGTAAGAAAGAGCTTAAATTGTTTCACTCTGTCCGTCCGTATGTTTACAAAAACTTTTACACCGTTTAGATGGGATTGAGAAAAGACATTTAACCTCCGGGTAGATATTGCAAAAAAATAATTTCTTGAAAGAACTTTTCTCTCTAGCACCACCAATTACGAAGCTGCAGCCCCCTATTGTTATAACAAGAGTTCTGTAAGTAAGGCTTATTAAAGTTTAAAACAATAAAAAACAGCTGCCTGTACAAGTTTTATAAATTTTTGAAACGCAAATTCATAGGGTTGCCATACCGTACTAAAATTTACAAATTTTTTGGCCTCTTATGTTATCGGAACGGCTCAAGCTAGAAACTTTGAGAGAAATTAGATTCTATAAAAAATAATACGAGCCGGTTAAGAACATTTTATTTTGACATGCCCCCGTTTTAGGAGCTGTTATGTGCCAAAAAATGTAATTTTGCTATTTTTAAGTACTTGTCTATTAAATACTGTTCTAAATTTTTTTTAAAAAATTGCAAATGTCAGAAGAACTAATAATTTAATTCCAAAAACCTAAAAATTTTGAGAGGAGGGAGCTGAGGGAGTTTACGGTTGCTGAAAATTTAGTGACACATGTTTGTACCCGTATGACTTTAAGTCGAAAGGGTATACTAAATTTGTCATTACGTTTGTGACGCTGAGAAGGAGGGAAAGTAGATATAGACTCAAAGATGTGTTTCGAATAAGAATCGAGAAATAAAATGTCCGTCCGTCCACATGATAACTCAAAAAAAAAAGTAGGAGCTAGGATTTTGAAATTTTTACAAATTCGTTTCTATGCAATAGCCGTCATAGCAATTGAAATCCAGCCATTTTGCTCCACCTGTTCGAGTACAACTTCTTCTTTTATATAAACACTTAATAAAGCTGAATGTTTGAATTTTGTCAATAGTACTTAATTTTAATGGCCAACGTCTCAATAAAATTTGGTCGGTATAGTGGAAGAGGTCCGAAGAGCTTCTTTTCAACTTATATTTTCTTTTGTTCATAACTGAAAGTCTAATAAGTCGTGTATTTAAAATTTTAAAAAAAGTAGTTAACAACATTTAGTAGTTTACAGCAATGTCTACAATGTCATACGGGTATCCCAAAGTTTAAACAGTCTGCTACACTCTTCCTTGTTCTTTTTGCATATTTTGAGAATAATAATTGAGAAAAAAATATATTATTAAGATTTAATGATGTTTTCAAACTAAATACAGAAAATAAATAACAATAATTAAAAAGTTTCTTTATTATGTTGTTATGACAACGAAAACATCTTCAATTATTTCAAAAAAAAATTATTATTATTAGTAGTTATATTATAAGATACAAACAAATATTATTATTAATATATTTGTCTAGGATGAGGTGTAACAAACGCATTCAATTAAATGTGTTTTGTTGGATGTGTTCAATTATAAATTCTCCTAAAAATATGCAAAAAAAATTGTCTAGAATGTGGTGTAACAAACGCATTCAATTAAATGTGTTTTGTTGGATGTGTTCAATTATAAAGTCTCCTAAAAATATGCAAAAAAATTATCAAAATTATTTTGATGGAAAAATTTTTTGAACAAAAAAAAAATAAAAATTCTGTGGAACACGAATGAAAGAAATTTATGTAGATTGCATAATCCTACCCACATTGCATACTTTTAGGATGTGTTTTATTTTCTCATAATCAATATAAAAAATTAAATCAAAATCTGTAGGTAATAAATTTTAATTATTTTATTGACCTTTCTATTAATTTTATTTTTATTTTAAATTTTCTTAAATATCCATTTTTTTTTCTAAAAAATTTATAAAATTTTATTGATTTAAAGTTTCTTTTTGAAAATCCTTTTGGAAATTTTTAATTTTTTTTTTTTTCCAACTTTCCTAGAAAAACTGTATTGGTACCACCTGGCTTTATTGTAAATATTTTGAAAGTTATGATCTAAACTTTATTTATATTTTCATTCATTTATTCATTCAGATAATTTTTTAAGCATCTAAATTTTCCACCACCATTTTTCCAATAAAACGTATATTTCTTTTGATTATTGGATATTATAAATTTGAACTTTCATTTATTATTTAGTTATTTTTAGAAAATTCAACATTTCCTTTAATTGTGTCTATTTAGTACAAGTGGAATTTGGGTTTTATACAATTCGACCACACCATAAAGTAGGGCGCTTCCCACCCCTTAAAGCTAAAGTTATTTTATTTAAAACATTAAACTTCTTAATTAAACAACTTCGACATTAGATATGAGTATTATTATTATTATTATTATTATTATTATTATTATTATTTATTATTATTATTATTATTATTATTATTATTATTTTATTATTATTATTAATATATTTGTCTAGAATGAGGTGTAACAAACGCATTCAATTAAATGTGTTTTGTTGGATGTGTTCAATTATAAAAAAATAAAATATTGACGTTTTGTTGGATGTGTTTTATTTTAGAAAATAAAATATCATAAATTATCATAAGCAGGCCAAAAAATATTTTATTTATTTTTAATAAAAAAAAAAAAATTTTTTTTTGAAATAAAATTTACTTATTAGTTTATGAAAAATTTCATTTCAGTTTTAAAAATCACAGAAGATTTTCTGGAAATTTTAAATATATAGTAAGACATTTTGTCAATAAAAATTAAGAAGACAATGCTTCACAGGAACATTTGTGTAGTTGGTCTTAATAATTTTCAGTAAATATCTGAAATAAGGGCGAAAGCCCAATGTATGCTTTGATGCATTGCTTGGTTTGCTTAAGCAAATAAACCAAGAAATGTATTAAAGTAATTTCAAAGTTTCCCCTCATCTCGCTCTCAACTCTACCTCATCTATCTCTCATCCCTTCCTTCATAACTTTTTAATTATTTATCTATTTAAAAGTTAAAATGGAAAAAAATTATGTAACAACTGACGGTTGGGAAAGTGGGTTCAGGTATACAATACCTCTGAGTTCAATGCACCATAAAAACCAGACAAAATAGATTTTAAACTTAGTTAGGGTTAGGTATATTAAAAAAATTTCAAATAAAATTTATAATTTGCATTTGATAATGCAAAACTCAATTCAAAAATCAACATTTATTTAATACAATTTCACGTACATATAAATAGATACATTATTTAGCATGTTGAATAAGTACATTATAGAACGGTTAGCCTTCAAACAAGTATTTTGATTTGAATCTAAACAAAGGAAACAATATAGAATGTATAACAACATTTTTTAAAAATGTATATACAAAACATTAATAGTTGGAGAAATAAATCATTATTGAAACAAAATAAATCTATTTCACATCTCTTATTAACACAAATTTATCGAACTTAATTTTAAAAAGTACGTAATTGAATAAAAAAAAAAATATTAATTGAAATTAAAAAAACATTTCACCAAGAAGGGATTTGAACTAACAGCCCCAAAATTTTATCAAATTCAAAACATAAAAAAGGTAGACTAAATAAATTATTCATCTTCAAATTTTTAGATACAACAACATATAAGTTTTTGTTTTTTTTGTATACATAACTAGAATTGAAGCATAGTCTGTATTACGTAGAATGCAACGGTTACCATTTTATTTAAGAAAATGGTATTGATATATAATATATGTTTATGTAATATATGTAATTAAATTAGAAATAGTTCTTAATTAGAAAAAGTTCTTCTTTCAACTGACCTTCCGTCATTCTGTGACGGGCCAACAGCTAGTATATATATAACAGTTTAAATTTTCCGGAAAAAATTCAATAAATTTTATTGATTTTTGAAGAGTAGAAAATTTCAATGTCGAATAAAAACCTCAAATTAAAATATCTTTCTTCAAAAATATTAAACATATGGTTGTATAATTTATGTTCAGTCAGTTTTAAAGGGTATACAAAATTTTTAAAATCTAAATTAAAATTCTAAATTCAAAAATTAGAAATTTAATAATAAAAATTAAATATTAATAAATAAATAAAATTCAGGCAAATGAAAAACAGTCTAGATATGGTAAAACCTAGTTCGGTAATTCGTTTATTTCTAGTATTGTAATTGTGTATATCGACTGTGTATCGATTGTGTAATTATTGAAGTTTTATTTTATTAAGTTATTGATTATTTTGAAACTTAATATAAACGATTCTCATGTTATAACAATTAAATACTCTACATTCCGAATACAGCACGTCAGGTTGATAAATCAGAGAATATGTATTAATTGTTTTAATTGTTCTTTAAAAAATTCTGATTTTTGATTCAATTCATTAAATCAGAAGTCCTATAGAACTTTTATCACAGAGTCCGGACGGAAGTCAAATTGGGCGGTCGAATCCTCCCATAAACGGCCATATTTGCAGCTTTATTGGAACGAAAGAATATTTATATTACCCACCTACACAAATGATTGGAAATCCTATTTTGTATCTAAATATAAAATTTCTCGCAACTCAGAATCTCATATATTCTTTTGTAATACCAATCAGGGTTTCAAAGTAATACCAATCTGACATATACTTTTGTTGTAATCCCTAATTTCGGAATATATGCTTGTATTTAGATTTTGACAAAGAAGATTCGAAGCTTATTTCGAAACCCTTTCCCAAAACCCGAAATTCCTTTCTAGCTAAAAAAATAATGCGTTTGATTTTAGAGTTGGTGATGACATAAGGATATCCTTTATCCAGAAAACTTATTCTGTATGTGCAGATGCATAGTCTGAAAAAAAGGGAACCCTTCTCATTTTTTAACCTTAAACTAAAAGCTCACCTAATTAATTTTTTACATATACAGAAAATTTAAATAATACATATTTCAGAAATCTCATAAAAATTTTAAGAGACAGAAGCTTCAAAACTTTGTGAGTCTTTATTCATAAATTCTTACTTATAAGTTTCATTATAAGTCTCTTGCTTGGGAGTTTTTCTAAATAAGAAACAATTAATTTTTTTGAAAAATTTTACCAAGTATTTTAGTTGTGTTGAAAAACCATATTTGTAATTTATAAGTACTTGTTAGTAAAAATTGATGCCTTGCATCAATTACTATAATTTTTCAATTACTTATTTTACACAAATAGATATAATTACTTGCAGAAAAAATAAATAAGCATTTAATTGAAATTCTATATTTATTGGCAATAATATAAAATATTTTTTTCTAATATTTCTAGAAAATATTTTTTTTTTATAAAAATTTCGTAAAATTATGATTATGTTGTTTCTCAGTATTCAAATAATAAAAGTTCAGATTTAATTTAGAAATAATGTATATTACTTTTTATAAAAAAACAAAATTAAATTTTTTAAATTTGTTTTTATGGTTCAATTCAATTGTTATAATTTATTTTTAAGACATTAGATAATTTTTCATAAGAATAAATACTAGTGTTTTAAAACTTGAATGACAACGTAATAATATGTGATAAATTAAAAAATTCTTTAATAAAACTTGGGACATAAATTAAATTTGAAATATTTTGCTTTATAAAATTTACACATATCATGAAAAATTTATAACTTTTTTAAGATTTGTGAATATTTAAAAAAAAAAAACAAATAACATAAAAAAAACAAAACAGTTCCATCAATTTTAAGACTCTTTATAATTAAGGAAAACTGTTCGCACATTATTTTAAAAAAAATTTGTATAGGTTAGGTATTCAAGTTACAGGTAATTAAAAATTACAAGTTTTAATTTTTTATTACCTTACAGTTTCTAATCGAGGGAAAAAACAAAATACAGGGTGTTTTTGAAAATTTCATACTTATAGTGGTTTTTTTGAAAATTTGAATTTTTTTTTATACCCGTATGACTATTAGTCAAAGGGTATAATAAATTTGCCATTACGTTTGTGACGCAGAGAAGGAGGGGGGGTAGATATAGACTCAAGTGTATGGATCGGATCAGAATCGAAAAATAAATCGATTTATTTTATGCAAAAACCGAAATCGCTATTTAAATCCAGCCATTTTGGTCCACGGGTTCGAGTACCTGCCACACAACTTCTAATTTTATATGAGCATTACTCTATACCTATATGGAAGCTGCGTGTCTGAAATTTTGCCAAAAATAGTTTAGTATAATGGCCAAACTTACTGCAAAATTTGGTAGGTCTACTGCAGAGGGTTCGAGTAGCTGCCATACAAATCCTTCTTTTATATGAGCTTTACACTACACATAATGAAGCTGGGTGTCTGAAATTTTGCCAAAAATAGTTTAGTGTAATGGCCAAAGTTACTGCAAAATTTGGTTGGTCTACTGCAGAGGATTCGAATATATGAGCATTACACTACACCTAATAAAGCTATATGTTTGAATTTTGCAAAAAGAAATTAACCGGATGATATAATGTTACGGTCATACGGGTATCCCAGAGTTGACACAATCTACTCTACTACACTCTTCCTCGTTTTTTTTAATTTTCACTTGAAACTGCAATATCTTAAACTTAAATATCTCGTAGCACCGATTCAGATGAAACAAGATATATATGAAAAACAGAATCATGCCCTACAATATTGTAAGATGTTGGTTCCAGTTTATTGTCTTACATGAAAAATATAACATTTTAATTAAAATACTAAAAAATGTTAGGAAAATTTTGTAATGCATTTTTCAACCACTAGATGGCGGCATCGCCACTAATAATTTATATATTCGAAAATTTTGAGATATAATGTACCGTTATGTGATGACGTCATCTTAATAGCTCACAACCTCTCTGCGGAAGTATATCCCTAATCGAAAGCTGCACTAATTTGCAAACATACTCTTGCTAAAATATTAAGTTACTCACTTAAACCATATGGAAGATATAAAGAGTCAAGAATTTTGAAAAAAAAAAAAATTTCGTATGATGGTAAATTAAGGCACCGTATGGCAACCCTATCAACATTTAAGTGATATGTATTTATATAAAACAACGATTGTTTGCCGTACAGCTGTAGATTGAAAATGTATCCTATAGAACTCTTGTTACAACTATTTAAATATGCAGTTTTTCCGAACTTTGGGAAGTTCTCCGTAACAGATGGGGTTACCGAAAAAAATTAATATTATTTGTGCAATATCTATACAGATGTTTGAAATTACTTTTCTTTATTTCAAACAGTTTTGTAAGCATACGGGCGGTCCCACATATTTTCTAAACAGTTAACTGAAGACTTGAAATTTTGGGAGATATTAGATCATCAGAACTCAGTAGGAGTCGGTTAACACAATTGAAAGTTTGCTATTTTAAAACCTCTGTTACTTAAATACCCGCCTTAATTAAATTTTTGTTATAGTTATATACAAAATTTAAAGCTGCAACATTATATTTCAACATATTTTTAAGGTTTTTCTAAAATTTAAAAAGGGATTCTTAAAACTTTATTTATTCAAAATTTTTTGAAAATGTGCTAAAATATTTTTAAAACATTCATGGATGTTTAACCTACAAGATAACTTAAACTTATAGATATTTTAAAATAAGTGTGAAAATTTGTTATAAGTGCCTACACCTTTTTCCTACACTGTTTTTTTCAACATAAAATATTATAAATTTTTGGAGTTCTTAAAATTTTGCAATTGAAAAGGAAGATATAAAAAAATATATAAAATATATATATATAAAAAAAAAAAACAAAAACAACATGCCCATGATTTAAAATTATTTAATATTGTGACTTACTGTCTTACACACTTTTATGTTCTGTATAATTGACATTTAAATGAAACTATATATACAGTATTGGCTATAACATACTTTTTTTCTTATAATACAAATATTTTAACCTGCTTTTAGATGAATTAAAATTAATTTAAAAAAATCTGATAGTATGGAAACTGTGGGTCCTCCAAATGAGTGTTTCAAATCACGTTTATAAACAAAGTTTTATAATCAAAGATTTATAAGCAAAGATTATGCAGCATAATGATGGTGGAATGCTTCTCTTAGCAAAGTTTTAGTTTTGTGGCGATTCAAAAAATAAACGGCATAAAGGATGAATTCAATATAATAACATTATGGAACATTTTTGTTGCCATATGCTAAAGCTAAAATGCCTCTACAACAAATAATGTAAAAAAAAATGGTTAAAAACCAAACTCAAAATCTATGTGATATAATAAAAAAACGAATACAACTGCAGAAATTCAGAAGCTCTATTCAGTTAACCACAAAGTTCTTTGGAAGGTTTAACCGAATTATTATTTCAGAATTTAATAAAGTCGCTGACAGGAAGATACACTAAAGTTATAAAAAGCAGCGGTAATGCCATAAAATATTGAATAAAAAATTTACAAATAAAAAAAAAAAGAGTGTAGTAGAGACGACTGTTTTAACTCTGGCATACCCGTATGACCGTAATATACACATTATATAATCCGATTAATAACTTTTGCAAAAATTTTAAATACACATTTTATTAGATTTTCCGTTATGTACAGAAGAAAATATAAGTTGAAAAACAGCTATTTGAGCATCTTCCACTACACCGACTGAATTCTGTTCAAACATTAAAGTTAACTACTATTGAAAAAATTTCAGACACCAAGCTTTATTACGTATAGAGTTATGATGATATAAAAAAAGAAACTGTATGACAGCTACTCGAACCCACTGCACAACCCTAACTAAATTTTGCACAAACTTTGGCCATAAAACTAAACGACTCTTGCTAAAATTTCAAATATCCAGCATTACCAAATATAAAGTTATTTTCATGTAAAAAAGAAGTTGTATGGCGGTTACTCAAATCCGTGGAGCAAACTCGATGGATTTCAATACCGATGACGACTATTGTATAAAAACGAGGAAGAATGTAGTAGAGTAGACTGTGCCAACTCTGGGATACCCGTATGACCGTAACATATACATTATATCATCCGGTTAATTACTTTAGGCAAAATTTCAAACATTCAGCTTTATTAGGTGTAGAGTAATGCTCATATAAAAGAAGGAGTTGTATGGCAGCTACTGGAACCCTTTGCAGTAGACAAACCAAATTTTGCAGTAACTTTGGCCATTACACTAAACTATTTTTGGCAAAACTTCAGACACCCACCTTCATTTGGTGTAGTGTAATCCTCATATAAAAGAAGGAGTTGTATGGCAACTACTCGAAGTTTGTGCGGTAGACCAACCAAATTTTGCAGTAAATTTGGCCATTACACTAAACTATATTTTGCAAAATTTCAGACACCCAGCTTCATGAGGTGTAGTGTAAAGCTCATATAAAAGAAGAAGTTGTATGGCAGCTGCTCGTACTCTCTGCAATAGACCAACCAAATTTTGCAGTAACTTTGGCCATTATACTAAACTATCTTTGGCAAAATTTCAGACACGCAGCTTTCATAGGTATAGAATAATGCTCATATAAAATTAAAAGTTGTATGGCAGGTACTCGAACCCGTGGACCAAAATGGCTGGATTTAAATAGCGATTCCAGTTTTTGCATAAAAACGAATTTGCGAAAATTTGATAAACCTAGCTCCTTTACTTTTTGAGCTATCGTGATGACGGACGGACGGGCGGACGGATATACATAGCTAAATCAATTTATTTTTCGATTCTGATCCGATCCATACACTTGAATCTATATCTGCCCCCCTCCTTCTCTGCGTCACAAATGTAATGGCAAATTTATTATACCCTTTGACTATGTAGTCATACGGGTATAACGAGTTTAAGCGGATGGACCTACATAGCTAGATCGATTTACTCTTCGATTCTGATCCGATCCATACCTTTGAGTCTATATCTACCCAATATATTTATCTATATAAAGTTGCGTATGTTATGACCAACGCTGTATATATATTATACTATGTATATAATAAATAAACTGGAGAATACGTTTTTCTAAAAACAACACCTGAAGTTTTTTAAATGGCTTTTCTGTTTTTAATTTAAATGGGAATAAAATGGCGAATAATGGAAAATTTTTTTTTTTTTTTTATATTTAATAAATTTTATGTAAACTTTTCATGTTTTGAAATTGTTCAAAAGGAAAAATTCCGTTTTTTTTTGTTTCGAAATATTTTCTTATTCCCGGAAAATGTTAATGTCAAACGAGGTGTGACGAAAATTTTTATGAAAAGAAAATTCTTTTAAAAAAAAAACAAAAGAAGAAAGAATAAACGGGGGAAAACATTTTTATTTAAAAAACTTTGTTTCCAGCCATTTAACAATGAAAATAAAAGAAAATAAGTAAAACGAATTATTACGAAAAATAGCATTTTACTTTTAAAGAAGGTGTTATGAAAAAACCAATCTAAATTTTTTTTTTAAATATATATATATATATAAACATATAAAAACAAGTACCTAGGTATATCAAAATATAATTGTGTTAAAATATTTAAGTATTAAGTTCTAATGGTAATCTTCCAAAAAGACTTTATCAAAAAATACTCTTGTGATGCAGTTGGATTAACTTTAATTTTTTTTTTTTGAAAACTTGCGGAAATGCTCGGTTAGAGGTTTAGAATTAAGGGGGGAGGATTAAAATGAGCCACCACTTAAAATAGGTGTCGAATTAATATCATATATAACTACATATAACTACAATTATATGAACATGAACTTTTTTACTGATTCTGAGACTGATGATTTTTTACTGAGACTGATGATTTTCAAATTATAAAGTTTAATCCTTTAATGCCGTACACGCCAATTGCGACCTCTATAAAACTTCATAAATTTCGTACTAGTATGGATTTGGATAAAGTTTAAATAGAGAAAAATTTTGTTATGGTCTGTGGTGATCACATAAAAACAAAATAAAAATATTTTTTAAAGTGTGTTAGTGTGCCGGAAGGAATTACAGAAAATATTCACAAAATGAAATCACAAAAAAAATCCTTAAAAACGATGTTTTACCGAAAAAGTAATTTTGAAATTTTGTTAAGTTGAGTAATCTGATTACTGAAAAAATTAGAATTTCTATATTTTAAGAAAATAAAAATATGATTTATAAGAAAAAAGTGCAATATTTTTGAATTCAATATGCATAGGTACATCATATTTTGAATACAAACTTCAATAAATGATTTTTTGAATTCCAAAAGAATTATTTTGCACGCTTAACATAAGTTTTAAAGATCTGTTGTCAAAATTACATAATAGATTTTTATTCGTTTACAAATCGATTCATGTTTTTGCAAATCACTTTTCATAATATACGTATTAACCCTCCTACTACGCTGTATTTCACACATAACTATGAAGAAGAGTAAGACTTGTAGAAAGTTGTGGTTTTACTTTTGTTTTGATTTATTAAATCTTCCAATTTCAATATGTTAAATAGATTTGAAATTCCTTTTTAGCACATTTTCAAAAAATTTTGTAAAAATGTGCCTATATAGCTTTACTCTGTCCGTCCGTCCGTCCGTCCGTCCGTATGTTTACAAAAACTTTTACACCGTTTGAAATAAAGTAAAGAAATTTTAACCATGGGTAGTTTTTGCAAAAAAAATAATTTCGTAGAAGAATTTTTTTCTGTAGCCCCACCTGTTACGGGGCTACAGCCCCCCAAAGTTGGAAAAAGCCCTATATTTAAATTGTTATAACAAGAGTTCTGTTTGATATATTTTCAATCTGAAAACGGCAAATGATAGCTGGTTTCATAAACTTTATAAATTTTTACAAGGAAAATGTTTAGGGTTGCCATACGGTACTAAAATTTAACATTACACAAAACTCAATTTTTGCAAAATTTTTGGCCATACATATCTTCTGAACGGTTCAAGCTATAGTCTTGAAATTTTGGGAGGAGTTAGATACTCAGAAATTAGTAGGAATCGGTTAACAAAATTTTTTTGTCCAGCCCCATGTTTACGAGCTATAAGGGCTCGAAAATTGAAATTTTGCTATTTTTAAACACCTGTAACTTGAATACCTGTCCCAATTTTTTTTAGTGATATACAAAATTCAAAGCTCTATAATTGAAGTTAGATCCTTGAGAAACTTGGCAACCTTCCCCATTGAAGGGCTATAACAACTTTAAAATAAAAACTGTACTGTTAGCATTAAATTTTATAAGTAAGCAGTAACTATTTCTAAGTAAATATTTCCAAAGTTAAACTCAGTATGTAATACAATATAATTTTGAAAATGTGCTTTTTTAAAAACCCTTGGTTTTTTTTCATCACTTGTTTATTTTATTTTTGTTTAAAAAATTGAAGTGGTATCAAATTATGTTGTTATGATTCAATAAATAAATACAAAAATATATTAAGTTTACACCATATAAGAATCAATTGTGAACGCTGCCTTTTTAGGAAACCTATCTACCGCTTTGTGGGATGGTATAACCTCAACTAAAGCAACGAGTTTTTATAACTAATACTCACTCCAATAACAGCAAATTTTATTTACAAATACACAACAAAAATGTTCTTTCATTACATAATTTGTCTGAACAACTCAAAAAAAAAACTTATTTCAATGTGATGTACATATCACTAATACATACGAAATACTAATGCATACGAAGACTTTAAGAATGTTCCCCTAAAAATTAACATAAACCGGAAGAGAAAAAAAATTTTTTCATCGGAAGCCACACATTGAAACTGTGCAGTGTTCCTTTTGGTAGTGTGTCACTTTAACGCACCAAAATTACACCCAAATTGAAGCAAAATTTAGGAAGGAACCTGTGATACAAATGTACCATTTGGTTACAGGAATGGGAATATGGAAAGATTTTGGGATTGTGAGGAAGTTATTTGGGAATTTAGGATTATGAGGGATGGGAAAGTTTAGAGGAATATTGAGGAGAAGATGTTAATATTCTTTGTAAATTTAATTATATAAATTTGTTCCAATATTCCAAAGGCATTCGGTCAAATCACTATAATTTAATAACGAAAAAACTTTAACCTTTATATGAACTTTGAATTTTAATACTAAACTACTAAATAATTATATACAAATAATTAAAAAAAAAAATAATTTTGTTTAATTACCATTTTCTTGGAAAATATAAACAATCCTTTAATATCCTAGAAAATCATTCAATTTTAATTTCACCATTAAACAAAGCTAATGGGCTAATATGTCTTATTAATTTTTAATTCTACTTAAATAGTTATGCAATTAATAAATTATTATTATTTATATAAAACATAATACTAACGACCTAATTATATAATAATAAAATAAAATAACTTAATAACACTTTATAATATATGATTAAATATTTATTACACAATTTAATTTAATTAAAATTTAATTATAAAGTTAATTTAATAAATGTTTTTTAATTGAAAATTAGTGCTGAATTTTATTTTTTAAATATTTCTGAATAACTGTACATTTTAAACCTCTTCTAGGCTTTTTCAAAATCCAAAACTTTTTATGTAAAAACGAGGAAGAGTGTAGTAGAGTAGACTGTGTCAACTCTGGGATACCCGTATGATCGTAACATATACATTATATCATCCGGTTAATTACTTTTGGCAAAATTTCAAACATTCAGCTTTATTAGGTGTAGAGTAATGCTCATATAAAAGAAGGAATTGTATGGCAGCTACTCGAACCCTTTGCAGTAGACCAACCAAATTTTGCAGTAACCTTGGCCATTACACTAAACTATTTTTGGCAAAATTTCAGACACCCAGCTTCATTTGGTGTAGTGTAATCCTCATATAAAAAGAAGGAGTTGTATGGCAGCTACTCGAACCCTCTGCAGTAGACCAACTAAATTTTGCAGTAATTTTGGCCATTACACTAAACTATTTTTTGCAAAATTTCAGACACCCAGCTTCATCAGGTGTAGTGTGAAGCTCATATAAAAGAAGGAGTTGTATGGCAGTTACTCGAACCCTTTGCAGTAGACCAACCAAATTTCGCAGAAACTTTGGCCATTAAACTAAACTATTTTTAGCAAAATTTCTGACACCCACCTTCAGTAGGTGGAGAGTAATGCTCATATAAAATAAGAAGTTGTATGGCAGCTACTCGAACCCACTACAGTAGACCAACCAAATTTTGCAGAAACTTTGGCCATAAAACTAAACTACTTTTGACAAAATTTCAGACACGCAGTCTGTAATAGGTACAGAGTAATGCTCATATAAAAAAAGAAGTTGTATGGCAGCTACCCGAACCCATATACCAAAATGGCTGGATTTAAATAGCGATTCCGGTTTTTGCATAAAAACGAATTTGTGAAAATTTTATAATCCTAGCTGCTTTACTTTTTGAGTTATCGTGATGACGGACGGACGGACGGACGGACATAGCTAAATCGATTTATTTTTCGATTCTGATCCGATCCATACACTTGAGTCTATATCTACCCCCCCCCCCTCCTTCTCTGCGTCACAAACGTAAATTTATTATACCCTTGGACTATAAAGTCATACGGGTATAAAAAGGAAGATTTCTTAAAATCTTGCAATTAACTTGATCGAATACTTGATCGAGATTGGAGTTGACCGGAATAACAAATTTGAAATTAATTAACCCCTTTCGGCACGACAACTAATTATTCTGTTGTTTACAGTTTATGAAAAAATCCTAGAATACTTTCGGTTTGAAATCTCAAAATTTATATTTTACTGTTAGTTCTATACATAATAGTTCAAACAACGGAGGATATTAGTTTCAAAATTAATATTTTCTAAAAAAAAAAAGTTTAAAGGATTATCATAATAAGCGTGTAACGAACCCAAAACTTTTATATTTATTGATAAGTGATCACAAATAAGATTATCTTCTTTATACCCGTATAATACAGGGATGGGTAATATAAAATTGCTCTTCCATTTGTAACGCATCGATCTAGACACGAAAGATATAAATTTAAGGATATGGATCGGATCAACATCGAAAAGTAAATCGATCTGGCAATGTGCGTCTGTCTGTGCGTCCGTTCGTATGACAGCTAGATAAATCAAAAACTAAAAGAGCTAGAGGACTTGAAATTTTAACAAAGCAATTTTAAGAAACTGGTTCCTTATTGGAAACTAATTTTTTATTAAAATCTAACCAAAATTTCGGGGAGTGGCAAGCTTGCTTGCAAATTTGGAAATTTCTCAGGCAAAGGTAAGTGTGGCAGTTATTAAGATTGCTTTAAAAGGAGCAAATATCTTTGAAACTAATTTGATAAGATGGTTGAAAATAAAAATCCGAAAGTAATATTTGAGTAATTTTGCAAAGTTTTGAGAATTGTGAACTGCATTTTTGGAAAGCTGTTATACAAAGTGAACAATCCGAATTGAAATAAGGCAAGTTTTTTTTTTAAACATAATATCGTGTATGAATTTATGGTTTATTTTTGAACACGCTAATGGATTTGCACTATTCTAAAGTTGACAAGGGCAATTATAATCTTAATAGCTTTTTAATTAAATTTGAATCAGTTTAATACAGGCGTAAAGGTGTTTTTTTTTACATAATACTTTATCAGTTTGAAAAACAGCATATTATTATGACACACTTTTAACAGGAATCCAATTTTAAAGAACGAGTTAGACATCTATGCACATTATTCTAAAAATGGAAGTTTAAAAGAAAGGAAGAAAAAAATTGGATTATAAAAAATAATTAAATTCCATAAAAATAGGTTAGAAATAATTAAACAAAATATTAAAAAAAAATTAAGCCCTTGTTTTTTTTGTTTAGAAAACCCTTTAAACTTTTTTCTTTACTTTAAAACATTGTTTACAAAATAGATATAATAATTCTGTAATATAAAAGTTTTTAATAGAAATTTTGAAAAAATTGTTATAAAAATGTAGAAATTTTTTTTTTTAATTAAAATAAAAACGGCAAAATTAAAGTTAAAAAAATTCTTTAAAAAAAATTAAATTTTTTTTTTGAAGTTTTGAGAATTTTTCAGAAATTTTTTAACTAATCTTAGGTTTCATAGACATTTTCTAGCTAAAGATAAGTACAATATGTTTTTAAGTTTGTTTAATTGCAAAAAAAAAAGTAATTCCAAAAGTTTCTAAAAACACTTAATTTAGCTAATGGTCATGAGTTTATAACAATTTAAACTAAATTAATTTTATAAAATTAATTAATTTTATTTTTGTAAGGCCTACAGGTATCAAGGCAGTCTACAGGTTTGAGTCCAATAAAAGTGAAAAAAACAAAATATCAGGTTCTTGAGTACATAAAATACAATACATGAATAGAATAATACATGCAAATACAAAATAGAAGAAAATAATTTATTTAAAAAATATAATTACACTAACAACACAAATATTTGGTGCGCGTTGCTGTGCCTCAAAAATTCGTTTTGAATTTATGAAACAATTTGACACAAAAATGTACAAATTGTGCCGCAATAGGTTAATAAAACTCTACAAAAAAATTCTTTGAAACTTTCTTTTGGGCCAAAGCAGTACTTCAGAGAATTAGACATAATTCGCTTCCAAATGTTTTTTTTTTTTTCTTTATTTAATTATTTCAAAACTTATTACTAAAAACAATTTTAGACTTACTTCTAACAAAAAAAAAAAATCATAATTGATTTAGATTTATTAAAATTATAAAAAATTAAATAAAAGAAACTCGAAAAGGTAAGAAAAATTTTACATAAAAAATTTTAAAAAATTGGCTAATTTTAAGGCCTTGGCATTAACCATCTTGCCAAAAAGCTATTTATAATTAAAATATACTAATTATATAATATTTATTATAAAATATTTATAATCACTCTTCATATATTATAATATACCTTTATATATTCCAACAAATATTCATATAGGGATGTTTTATTTACTATTATCTAAAATCTTAATTACTATCATTATTTGAATCACAAACATTTTTTTTTTCGTTTGTTTTTAGCAGATTTTCAAAAAATTTTGTAAAAATGTGCCTATATAGTTTCACTCTGTCCGTCCGTCTGTCTGTCTGTCCGTATGTTTACAAAAACTTTTACATCGTTTGAAATAGAGAAAAGAAATTTTAACCACGAGTAGGTATTACAAAAAAAATAATTTCGTAGAAGAATTTTTTTCTGTAGCCCCCCCCCCACGGAGCTGCAGCCCTCCAAAGTTGGGAAAAGCCCTATATTCAAATTGTTATAACAAGAGTTCTATTAGGTGTATTTTCAATCTGAAAACGGCAAAAGATAGCTGGTTTTATCAATTTTTAAAAAACAAATGTTTAGGGTTGCCATATGATAGTAAAATTTACCATTATGCAAAACTCAATTTTTGCAAAATTTTGGCTAGACATATCTTCTATACAGGCCAAGCTATGGTCTTGAAATTTTGGGAGTAGTTAGATCCTTAGAAATAAGTAGGAGTCGGTTAACAAAATTTTTTTGTCACGTCCTCTGTTTAGCAGCTATAAGAGCTCGAAAATTTTCCTATTTTTAAACACCTGTAACTTGAATACCTGTTCAAATTTGTTTTTGTTAATATACAAAATTTGAAGGTCCAACATTATACTTTAACATATGTTAAAAGATTTACTTAAATTTAAAAGCGGTTCTTTAAATTGAAGAAAGTGTCTGTCAATTTTAACCATTTTTGCTTATATAGTAAAATTCTAAATAAAATTCCAAATTTTGCTAGAATTCACAATTAAATTCCTTGAACCTAAAAAAGTTGGGAGAAGAGGAGTAGTGAGGATTAGATTCTTGAAAAATTGGGCAACCTTCCCCATAGAGGGGCTATTAGGACTTAAAAATTAAAAAAAATACGGTTTTTATAAGTAAGTAGTAACTTAGTCACCAACGTATATATTTCCTAAATTAAACGTTAACATTGAAGCTTCAACATTATATTCCGATAAAATACTCAGTATGAAACACTATATTATTATGAAAATGTGCTTTTTTAAAAACCCTTGGTTTTTTTCATCACTTGTTATACCCGTGCATACATATATGAACATCGGGTATATTAGATTTGCTCCTCCGTTTGTAACGCATCGATCTAGACGAGCTAGATATAGTGTCAAGGGTACGTATCGGCGCAGAATCGAAAAATTAGTCGATCTAGGTATGTGTGTCTGTCCGTCCGTCCGTCCGTCCGTCCGTCCGTGTGTCAGCACGATAACTCAAACTCGGACCAAAAAAAAAAAAAAAACATTTTTATGAACTTAAATTTATATGAAATAGTTTATTTCAGTTTTAAAAATCACAGAAGATTTTTGTGAAAATTTAAATAAATAGTAAAACATTTTGCATTTGAAATCGAGACTATGATTTACAGGATCATTCCTGTTTTAAGTCTTCATTAATTTCAGTGAAATACTGAATTAATAGTATTGGGCAATTATGTGCTTTGGTGCTCTGCTTGCTTTGCTTTGAAAGCAAATAACCAAGCAAAGCAACCAAAGCAATTTCAAATTTTCCCTAACTTTTTTTTTCGATTTCACAGGTACCAAAAAAAAAAAATTCAATACACCATTTAGTAAACTATACATTAGAAGTAAGTTGGCTGGGTGGTTCAGACGGTGGTGACTAAATTATTATTAAATGAGTTATTATTAAATGAATTATTAAATGAGGTGATTTCTAAATTATTAAATTTGGGTGTTAGGTTCAATTTCAATCCAGGGGAAAATTTTTTTAAATTTTTTTTTTAATGCAATTAAATTAAATTTTAAAAGAGATTCACGTCTCATATGTAAATATCGTGAAATTATTAAATCTATTTGACAAAATAGGCTATGAAATTCAATATGAAATTTTAACAGAAAAAAATTTGGTTTTTACACTTGCACCTGTTGTTCGGACAAGCTTTCTCCCTAATACAATAATATACATATATATTGTTATAAATATTAAAAATTAGGATTCGATTTCAAAACCAGAAGGCACTACCGCAAGCCTTATTAAAATATTTTATATATATATATTAATTGAAGAAAAAAAAATATTTAAACGGGATTGATTTAGAGTTAATTACAAAAATATTAAGACCATATTATTATTTATACACTTATTTAATTATAAATGTTAAAAATATACTCTTTTACAGCAATATATTTTTAATAAACATTTACCATTTTTTCATCCAAATTAAACATTTCATCATATTTATTATATCAAAAAATGTTTAATTTGGATGAAAAAATGTTGAATGTTTATGAAAAATTGTTGTATATTGCTGTAAAACAGTATATAAACAAAAATTTTTTTTTTTTGGTACCTGTGAAATCGAAAAAAAAAGTTAGGGAAAATTTGAAATTGCTTTGGTTGCTTTGCTTGGTTATTTGCTTTCAAAGCAAAGCAAGCACAGCACCAAAGCACATAATTGCCCAATACTATTAATTCAGTATTTCACTGAAATTAATGAAGACTTAAAACAGGAATGATCCTGTAAATCATAGTCTCGATTTCAAATGCAAAATGTTTTACTATTTATTTAAATTTTCACAAAAATCTTCTGTGATTTTTAAAACTGAAATAAACTATTTCATATAAATTTAAGTTCATAAAAATGTTTTTTTTTTTTATTAAAAATTAATAAAATATTTTTTGGCCTGCTTATGATAGTTTTGGATATTTTATTTTCTAAAATAAAACACATCCAACAAAACATTAATATTTTATTTTTTTATAATTGAACACATCCAACAAAACACATTTAATTGAATGCGTTTGTTACACCTCATTCTAGACAAATATATTAATAATAATATACATATTTAATATAAACTTAAAACATATCACGTGTGAACTTAAATCTATTTGTATTATTCTATTTGTACTAAATTTCAAAAATCCACACTTTCAAATTCATTAAAATAAAAAAAAAAAACAAAAACAAATTTTGAAAATCCATAATGGATTTAAAATTTAATTAAATGTCCAAATATTATTGTGTATATATAATATTATCATGTTTTATTATTAAATAAAATATCATTTTAATATTATTTTTTACAATATACACACATATAATCTAATATTACATTTAATATAATTTACCATATACTTTTTCATTTAATTCAATTTTATTTTATCAAATATAAATTATTATAGTAAAGAATAGTGTGTATATGTATATGTAGATTTATATGGTGTTTCATCGTTCGTTATTTTACACTTCATTTACTAAAATTTATTTTATTTATTTTGAATAGAAAATAATTCTAATTTATTGATATTTTCATTATTGATTATTTTATATACATACATATATAAATTGAAATTGATATTTCACACAACCAAAAAAATGAATTAAATGTCTATTGAACTCATGTTGTATTCAAGTGTATACAAACTTTTAGTTGTAAATTTCATCTGAAGATACTCAAATAAATATTTTTTAATATAAATTTTTTTGTGTTTAAATTAAAATTTAGTATAGATTAGTTTAGTTTATTTTCCATTAAATATTAAACTTTTTTGTTTAAACTATTTATATATAGAGATTAGATTGATTTATGCCTTAACAACTATAATATTTAATAATTTAGTGTATGAATTTATTGTTATTATTACAATATACAAGGAATATTTAGAAGGAGAGCACAAGAGCCTCTATGGCTTAAACAAATTTTTGATAAGTTTATTATTTCAATGTTCTAATTTGGAATTGAACCTTTCATAAATGTTTGAAACTTAAGTTTCATACATATTTTATAATGAACTATACCAGTAGAATAGTAGTGAGGTTAATTAAGCAATTTTTCTTGTTGTTTGTTATGAGGGATAGCATGTGCAATCCTAACACGTAGGCTTTGCGGCCCGTTATGCACCCACTTTCAATACTTTCTATCAATTTATAAGTAATATTATTTATTTTGTTTATATTATATTTTTGCATATTTTAAATTATATTTGGTTACCAAGGGGATTTGTAAAAAAAGGTAATACTCTTAAGGTCTCAGACATGCACACATCAGACGACCTATTTTTATGCGAGAGAGCAAGAAATTTTGCGACCAAAAGGTTATATCTATATGATGACTTGTATGAAAATGCAACCCATTAAGGCCGGGAAGTTATAATTTCCTTGGACAAATTAAGGTACTGAGAGATTATAAAATATAGTAGTATTTATAAATATATAGCAGTATTTCGAAAGAAAATTACAGTCACCTGATAGTCCAAGAAACAAACCAGCAAAAATGGGTTTGAAAAATTTCAATAAAATTTCAGGAAGTCTTAAGAGGTTGGTGTCTAAATCCACAAAAAGAAAGTTCATAATGCTTTTTGAAAAATCCTGAACATTCATAATATGAATTTGCATTAATTAGGGGTGCGAAACGATGTTTATGTAGGACCAACTTTTCAATAAAATCTACTACACACTATAAAGGAGAAAAAATTTTAGAAAAGTCTCAAAAAATGGCAAAATAATTTTTGAGTGCTATTTATAACTTTAAATCGGGATTGTTTATAGTTATAAACGAACTTTTTTATTTTTTCAATTTCAATTTGTTCCGCAGATAAAATTTTTTTTCGTTCTCCAGATCAAAATTTAAAAACCGACTTCTTTTTTTGCTCCGGATAGAACAAAATGTTAAAGAACGATTAAAATTTGGCTCCAATATCGTTCGGTTAAGGACCCCTAGTAATAATTTTATATTTATTTACTTTTCGGAAAAGGATAATTTATTTCTTTTAATACAGTTTGGTATCCTACCACAATTTGATGTATTTCAGTTTGTGCATTAAGATTTAAGGTTTAAAATATGATCTATACTTTTGACAATTACTGTAGCAAATTTTTAAACAGAAAAACACACATGATTAAATGACTGATGAACATTACGTAAAAGAATAATATGTTTAAGTTAAATTTTTACACGAACAAACAAAATAGTTATTTTATAAAGTTTGCGATTTTTTTAAATATGTTAAAAGTATTGAATATAATTATAAAAATATGCAACTTACATCATTAATTTCAATAATTTTCATATCACCCTTAACATCTAATTCTTCTGAAAATAATACAATTTCATAGTTGCATGTCATATCTGAAAAATTTAAAAAAACCAAAACACACATTTTATTAGTATTTAAATCAAAGGATGAGTCATAATAAAAAGTTATTATTTAAAATAGCAAACTCACCTAAAGCTGGTTTCCATAAAATGATCGCTTTTAGTAATTTTTTATCATTTTCATCTTCAATATATTTATCTAATGCAATACTTGTAACATTACTTGGTTTAAATCTTGGTTTTAATGTTGTAAATTGTTGATCTTGTGCAATAACACTAAACGTGTTATTTGAGTTAACAACTTTTGCAGTTATGTTATAAGTTGTACTAGCATTTAACGTGTTTATTGTTATATAACTAGAATTTGACTGTAAAAAAGGAATTTAAAAAACATATTAAAAATTAATAATTTATATAAAAATCATATAAAATACAACAAAAACTTCTTAAAATACAAAGTCAAATTTAATATAAAACAAATCATAAATATTAATCGGCTTATTCAATAGCAAAATTGCCGGTGGCGGCTCAAGTATTTGTTTATAAATATGAATTATAATTTCTTCGCGACAATCGCTCGAATTTCGAGCACAGGGCAGCACTTTTAAGAATATTCATTTTTCTACGCCATTATTCCTTAAGATAATTACCTTAACAATCATACGTTTTTATACTGCAAATTAATATGCTTTTCATATAATTGGTCCATTCTTTTGAAAATAATTAGGTAGATACCCTAATATGGAAGAACAGTGATACATCATATTATTACACGTAAGCATACAAAGAATAGCATTTTATCCTTTTTCTTAAGTCATGATAATGATAAATCATAAGGATGTTCTATTGTTTTAATTAGTTTTATATTCTTTTATTCTCATATCCTGTTTGTATAAAAAAATATTTTCATTATCCTTCCGATTATATTTAACACAAACCTCTGTCTAACGTTCAAGAAAAGGCTGTTCAAAAAAATCCCCAAGAAAATAGTCCCAAGAAAAAAGTCTCTTAAGCTAAAATTAAAAAAATCCTCAATTTTGTGGACTTTTTTCATTTTTATTTTTAGCAAACATTTTATTAAAATTTTAATAAAAAGTCAATTGGCATTGAGCATTTTTAAGAAAATGAAGGTTTTCCTCTTTTCCAGAATAATTAATTGCATAAGGTGATATCCTGTTTTCATGCAGCCTCTAGAAAATACCAATTTCTTTTGCACTCCTATGAAGAATATAGAGCTTTCATCATTTCAAAACCCTATTGATTAGACACGGCTGTTTATATTAGATTATTAGTTTACACAAATGCTAAATTTTGTGTGCCATCTTTTATATTAGACAAGAGTTTTATATTACATCCTTATACATTCTTACGAAATATTTTAATAAATATTATATGGCTGTGGTTTCAACTCGAGACTGTGTGCTATTTGGAAGTTTAGCATCTTAACAACTATGATAATAGTCCGATCTTTTTTATAATCGGTTTGTTTCAAATTACAAAGCAGTGTACTTTTGGCTTATCCTGTTTTATATTCATTTTACTTCAAAGCTTATTGTAAATAATTGTAAGAAAAATAAATATTTAATAAATATTTTAGTTAGTATTTGAAATACCATTTGATTAAATTTTCATGATTTTCATGAATTTTTATTAAATATGACCAATAAATTATTAGATTAATTTTATAGATACCCATAACATGTGCGTTTTTTTTTCTCAGAATCAATATTTATACATTGATGATTCAATAAAATTACAATCTTAGAAAATTTCAAATTGATTAATTCAATGAAAATTGAAATTCAGAAAACCACACTCTAATTAATTACATTTTAAGAACTAGTTTGATTATTTTTTTTTTGTTTCGTTTACTGTATACGCTTATTTTAAAGAACTTAAAAAAAAAATTTGAAGTAGCCTATACTTCTGTATCTAATAATATTTTTTAAAAACTGTTCTAGCAGGTGCTTTTTCTGTGTGCGAAAGGCCATACAATTTTGGGCTCACTTGCCACTAATATATAGAGCTGCTTATATGTTCGCTCGTTATCTGTGTGCCCGAGTGTGCATATAACTTCTGGCCAATTGCTTAAATCATTGTTGCTGTTTATATCCATATGAATGCAGGTAATACAAAGTTTGCCATTATATTTATAATGCAAAGGAAGGGGCTTAGGCATAAAATCAAAGACATGCGTGAACGCAAAAAATAAAGGAGCTAGCATTCTAGATTTTTCAGAAGTTCATACAAGAGTCGGTTTTGCAATTTAAAATCAGACAGTTTGCTCAACGGGTTCAAGCAGCTGCCACACAACTATACAGTCTATAGTCATTAGATACAGTCTATAGTCATCGGTCTTCCTCGTTTCATTTGAATTATACTTGTTAGATTAGCATTGATTAATAAGTAAAATTAAATAATTGAAAGTGCATGTTTTTTTAATAAAATTGAATTCTACTGTAAATATTAAATAAGGGTAAAATGAATATTGCTTCTGTTTAATTATTAAGTAAATTAAGAGGTGTTTTCACATAACTACTCATTCAGAATGAAAATAATTTGAAATTATTTTTTTAGACTAAAAAAAAATGAGAATATAAAATTAATTAACACTATAGCCAATAATTATTTTTCAGTAATTTATTCAATAAAAAATAAATAAAATTTTTCATTAGAAAAATAAATGTTTTTTTTTAATTTGAATTCCAATTTGTACTTTGCAAAAAAACATAATAAAGAATTTATATTTATTTCCGCTACATGAAAAGGGTAAATTGTAATTTAAGATAGAGAACAAATATTTAAGATAGAGACAGGAAGTTGCAAGAGTTTAACACAAATTTTTTACTTAAGACTGTGGTTGAATGCTTAAGTCAATGACATCAGATTTGTTTATTTTATTGAACTTAGGTTTATATCCCTTCACCTAAATTAGGTAAAGCGGTATATTAAATTTGGTACGGTGTTTGTAACCACCAAAAGAAAAGAAGGTAGATATAGAAAAGTATACATATTTAGGAGGTCAGTGTCACCTCCTAAGTCGATTTAATGTTGTGCGTCCGTCTGTCCATACGGCCGTCCGTAAACACAATAATTCAAATAATAATGGTACTATATATCAATTAAATTTATATTGTAGGTTACAAATTTTCGGATCCTGGGAGCTTTTGACCAAACCAAGGCCAAAGGGCATGTCTCCGAAATTAATAAAAATAGAATCTTCAAATTTGGTAGAAGAGTGTTTTTTGGATATGCACCCCCCCAAGCATATCTTTGCAATTAATAAAAATAGAAACTTGAAATTTGGTAAGAACATGTTTTACCATGATTTGGGTACCTATGGCACAGTCGAAAATCCTTTCCAAAATCGATATTCAATATACAAAATATTTTGAAAACTTATTAATATTTTGTCAATAAACTTTCATGTTATATAGGCTTTCCATAGTGATTACAAATTTTGGATGGAATTTGCTCCATTTGAAAATGGTAACTAGAAATAGTAAACAGAGAATTGAATACATAAAACTGAGCTTGAATACACATCCCAAAACAATTTTGGTTTGAAAAAACAAATCGATATAAAATTCAATTTTATGCATTTGAGTAAATCTCTATTTACAATCCTTCATTTGTGTAAATAGTAAATCCCTCATCCCTCATCTAGAATCCTTGAAAAAGTATAGAAACCTTTAAACTCAAAGAAAACGTCCTCAAATTGTCTACATAAAACATTTTAAAGAACATCCTACTGCAGTTAGGACTTGTACACTCATATTCTGTGATTTTATTTAAATGATTTTCTTTCATAGCAAAACTATTTAATGTTAATTGAATATAATTATATGTTTGTATATAATTAAAATTTAAGTATATGTAACTTATGCAGTAAGTAAAGTAACTTATGCAGTAAAATTAAAATATAAAATTTTAAAAGGATTTAAGAAAACCATAATTTGAATTTATGAAACCTATAAAATATACAAATCATATTTATTTTAATAATGATTAAAGACCTTTTTATATGTATGTAATGTATATAATGCATATAGTAATAGTACTTCCGTTTCAATTGTTGGAATTTAATTTCAATTATCTTCTAATTTTCATAATAATTAGATTACGATTTTAATAATGTTCTCTTATTGTTTTAAATAAATTCTTAATATTATAGTTGTTCTAAATTTTAGTTAAATTATATCAATATTATAAGAAAATTAATTAAATTTCTAATTAATTCTTTTAATTCTTCATTGAGTTAGTTATTCAAAGTAAAATAATTATAGAAAATTTTTTGAAAGAATTTAATTAAAAAACTTTGATATTTACAATTATGATTGTATATTATAAAGATATGATTGTAACCGAAGCCTTGGTCAGGTCCGGTATGGCAGCTACCCAAAAACTTGGATTTTAACCAAAACAATAGTGACGGACGGACGAATAGGCATACACATAACTCAGATCGATATACTTTTCGATACTGTCTATTATATTCGACAATAGTATCTATTGTTCTCACTGATATAAAAATAAGAAATATGTATTTAGGAAATACTCTAATCCCTACAGCATTAGAATTAATAATTATCATACCATACTAAATTGCGATCAACGTGATTTGATTGGAAGCAGAAATTTTGATATGATGTAGATAAATTTTCAAAATTTTATAAAATTCGGTTTATATGTATAAAGATTTTATATTAAAAACTAAAATTGGTAAAAATCGACATTTTTTCAGAAAAAAACATAACCTTAAAAAAATGTTCGAGTATCGAAAAAAAACCGAAGCTTCACAAAATACAATGATCATTTTCACAAATACACAAATTGTATGTATAATATTAGTACTTGTATAACTTAATATTATGAATTTAATTTAATGTAATTTTAATTTAAATTAATAAACTAAAATTTTTTATTAAAATATTTTAAATTCAAAACTTATCAAAATATTTAAAACGAGGAAGAGTGTAGTAGAGTAGACTGTGTCAACTCTGGGATACCCGTATGACCGTAACATAGACATTATATCATCCGATTAATTACTTTTGGCAAAATTTCAAACATTCAGCTTTATTAGGTGTAGTGTAATGCTCATATAAAAGAAGGAGTTGTATGGCAGCCACTCGAACCCTCTGCAGTAGACCAACCAAATTTTGCAGTAACTTTGGCCATTACACTAAACTATTTTTGGCAAAATTTCAAACACCCAGCTTCATTTGGTGTAGTGTAATGCTCATAAAAAAGAAGGAGTTGTATGGCAGCTACTTGAACCCTCTGCAGTAGAACCCCCAAATTTTGCAGAAACTTTGGCCATAAAACTAAACTACTTTTGGCAAAATTTCAGACACGCAGCTGTAATAGGTTCAGAGTAATACTCATATAAAAAAAGAAGTTGTATGGCAGCTACCCGAACCCATGGACCAAAATGGCTGGATTTAAATAGCAATGACGGCATTTGAAAAAAAACGAATTTGCGAAAATTTCAAGATCCTAGCTCCTTTAGTTTTTGAGTTATCGTGCGGACGGACGGACAGACGGACGGACAGACGGACAGACGGACGGACATACATAGCTAAATCGATTTTTTTTTCGATTCTGATCCGATCCATACACTTGACTATATATCTACCCCCCTCCTTCTCTGCGTCACAAACGTAATGGCAAATTTATTATACCCTTTGACTATATAGTCATACGGGTATAATGACTATATAGTCATACGGGTATAAAAAACTTTTAATTTTAATTATAATTTTTAATATATTTTTTTAAATTAAAATTTTGTTGAAAAATTAAATTGTTTTGATATTCATAGGAAAACAATACTTTGGGAAGAACTTTTTTAATGTTCATTACATTTTTTAATATTCATTACATATAATATACTAATATATACAAATATTTCCTCTGAAATTAATTTTATTTTAATTATAGTTTTGATTTTATCTATAATTTTAATTTAAATTTTGTTAATAATTTAATTTTAGTTTAAAATTTAATATTAATTTTAATTTGTTCATATTTTATGATTTAATTATGGACTTAACATTAGAATGGATTGCAATAGTGGTTTAGGTATCTTTCACACATCTCCCAAGATCTAACAAGCATATCTTAGAAATTAATAAAAATAGAAACTTGGTGCAACAGTGTTCTGCCAAGTTTAATTATATCCCGAAAATGAATCCCGGATGAATTAATGTGGTGGTTCGAGTATCTCCTACATACCTTCTAATATCTAACAAAAATATTTTCGAAATTATTAACACTAGAAACCTGAAATTTAGTTCAAGGTAGTTTTGGTCTGTTTTCATTATGTTCTTAAATTTTGAAATAAATTGAAAGTGCGGTTTGGGGTACCTATCACACCCTCCCAATTCCATATTTAGCATATCTTCGAATAAAGATAAAAACTTATGAAAGCCTTTTGAAATAAGAGTATTTTGTTCACCTGTTTTTATATTTCTGAAATTTTAGTGGAATGAAATTAGTGGCTCGGAAGCTGCCACACGTCTCCCTTTATCTAACCAACATATATTCAGAATAAAACGTTAGAAATCAGAAGTTTGGCACAGGGTAGTTCTGCCTTGTTTATTTAATAATTCTGAGATAAGTAAAACTGGCGATTCGATTAACTATCAACTGAATTTGTCAGGTGTAGGGGATTACTTAGTCGGTTGCATCGATTTACTGTTGTTTCACTACTTGTTTTTTAACAGAAAGAACAAAAAATTGAAAAAATTAAAATATATATAATATATATATATATAAATATATAATTTACATTAATTGAACTTTAATACACTTACCAATATTCGTACTACCTCGGAAACATTTTTTGCTTCATAAATTTTTAAAAAATAAATTTCACGTTTAAAAATTTCACTATTTTCAAAGATATTTGAATTTTTTTGATCAAAATTATCTTTAACATTAGTATTAACATTATGTTTTTCTCTTGTGTCTATTAGTTCGGTTGATGTTGTTATGGACTCTGATGAAGAAAAATTTTTCCATAATATTTGTAATGTTAATGACGTATCGTTACGACATAATAATTTTATATAATGATTTCCATAAACTTGCCCAAAATCTATCGTTTTATCAATTATATCTGCTGTACAATAATCGGGAGCACTGTCAAAAGTCTATAAGTTAAAAAAAAACACAAATTAAATATTATTATTATTAATTTTAAATACCTACTTTAAGATGCAATGTAATAAAATAGAAATTCGTAATTTAAATATAAGTGAAAAAAAATTTTTACTCTATAGTAAACTGTTGGTATCGCAAGTAAATTTCGCAAAAGTAATGCAGAATCTTATATTTCAGAATTTATGCAATTGAAATTATAAATGACATTTCAAATTATATTTTAAACATAATTATTAAAAAGTAATTTATATTATATTTTATTAAAATATTGAAAATTATTATATAATTAAATATATAGATAAATATTAAAAATTTTGAAAAGAATCTGCCCTACTTTCACATTAATTTTTTTTTAAATTGTGTAAAAGCACAACCCATTGATTTCAAATTTTGTGTAAGTGTTTCTCTTTGACAGCGGCGTTGACGAAACTTTAAATGATCATACAACGATACGGTATATAAACTTTGTAATAAATCAACATATGAAATTGAAACAATTGGACGTTAAAATATTTTTGAAAATAATTGACACCTCCCAATCGCGTGATTCAATTTGGCCCATCTGCGAATCGTTCTTAATTTTAATTCAAAAGGCAATGGTACCAAATTTCATTAAAATTGTTTGAGGTTTTTATTAATTATTAGAACTTGACATTTTCGAAACTCCTTGAATTTCTAGACTCCATGGTACTTATCCCGACGGTTAGAACTCGAGATTTCTCGAAATATCTCGTGATTCGATTCGATTTGGGACATCTACGAATTTAACCATACTTTTGATGATGATCAAAGTTGGTTGAAATTAGCGCGAATTATCATGCTCACAGACACACACACATATATTTTCGGATTTTCGTTTTTCCGGCAAAATGGAACTACAAAAGGAATTTTCATTTATGAGAAGAAACACGTCTAATTTTGATTTGTTTTGAAATATTTTTAATATTTTTCAAAATTAAAATTTTAAAAAAAAGACTGTAAGCTAAAATTCCTTAATAATTTTTTATATTATACTAGGTAATATCCGGTGCGCGTTGCTGCGCCACTCAATGGAGGCTTAATTTAAGTTTATGTAGCTGAACAAAGTTAACACAAAAATTACAAATGGTGTGAATGTCTATTTTAAATATATTAAGGCAATTTTTTTTCAAAACGATTAGTCTAGAATTATTCTAACCATTTTACAACAAATTTATCAAATTGCACTTGAACCTTTTCATAATTATTAAAAATAAAAAATTTTAATTCAGTTAACATTAGTTGCCGGAAATCCACCTTCCTCAACTCAGTCGTCAAGGAGCACCACGTATAGCAAAATTTAAATCAATCGGTCAAACCGTTTTCATTTTAAAACAAAGAGAAGTTTAAATATTTCTCTCAACTTGGCGGTCCGTTTGAGCAAAATTTTTAGCCCACGATTTCTTTCCGTACCTAAAAAACCTCTATATACAAAATTTCTTTGAGAATCGATTAAGCAGTTTAAGAGTTTTTTCGCTGCATACAAATAAAAAGACAAACTTACGCTTTTATATATATAGATTATATTATATTTATATAGGTATTTAACTAAAAATACATTTTCAAATTAAAATGTCATTGATGAAATGTTATTCTAATGAAAAAAATTTACATAAATAAAAAAAAATTACATTCCTAAATAAATTCTATTGTTTTTTTTTATAATTTTCATTGTCTTTTCAATTTGCGAATTAGAAAAAAAACTTTTTATAAATTTTTCGTTCTAAAATAAACTTCTGTTAAACTTAGTTTTGTATACTAATTATTTCATCGCAATTTTAATTGACATTTATCTAATTTTTTAATTTTTCATTTATTAAAGGCAAATTTATAAAAAAAAGAATTGAATTTAAATATTTTATTTTTTTTTATAAAAAGTGAAATAATATTTCGATCTCCTGATTGTCATTTCAAATTTCAACTTTCAACTTTTCATTCTAAGAAAAAAACTACTTTTTTTTAAAAATAAATTTTTTTGAAAGCATATCTAATATTTGATTTAAAAAAAAATATAAAAATATTTTAACAATTAAAAACCAATTAAGCTGGGTTGATGATTCAATATAAATTTTTCATCTTAAACATTTGAGTTCAACAATTACAGTAAATTATAATAATAATCATTATAATTCCATTATTAATATTGTAATTTTGTATTCAAAATAGTTAATAATATTCATATATATATATTAGTAAATTACATTATTTAAAAATACATAATAGAGTCTAAGACCTAAAATTAAAATATACGTATAAAAGAAATAATTTTTTAAATAAACAAACAACCTTTTAAAAAAAAATTAAACAAATTGATGATATAAAGTTCAATACAATTCTTTGAATTTTTCAAATTTATCTTTAACATAGGGTAAACTTATAAAAAATTGGGATAATCTTAGTCAAAAGAAATACAGGCTTGTGATAGTAACCCCCTAGATACACTGTACAAATAGTTCATATGGATAGTATTGGACTTCAACAAACTAATTTCATCATCTTTTTACCAAATCAAACTTTGAATGAACCGTAAATACAGATCAAGAAACTAGGCTAATATAAATACAGATCAAGAAACTAGGCTGAAGATCGCGGAATATTTTTATGATCAAAATAATGAGAAAAGCACACAAACTGTGGTTACAAAGTAACGATCAGACAAAATGTCCATCAAGTTTATGAGTACGAAACCCAGAATTTAAAGTTGACTTCTTTAATTTTTCTAAGCTATAAGTAATGGAGAACATATATGGGGATAATGTGTTACATAATTTAGAGGTGGATCTTATAAAAGAGTTCATATTATTTCAAAGTTCTAATTCGAAAACAGCTCTACAGTATATGAATGAGATTGCGCTGCTAAGCTAAAAAACCCTGTTAATGTTGAATTTTTGACATACAGTGCAAATTATTGAACAATTTACCTTATTATTGTCCTTTGATTAACACGATTTTTTTATTAAAGTATTCTCTCATTTTTGTTTGGGAAAAAAACTTAAAATGAAAAACATTTCTATTTTGTATTTACAAATATATTAACCCTTGCTTATATACCAGCTTTTAAACAAAATCCATCTGGAAACTTTGAACTTTGTTTTCTTTATCAATAATTTATAAAATTTTACATGTGTAGGTGTAAAAAAGAGAAACAAACACTATGAAATATTTTCTATAATAAAAAAAATAAATAGATATATAAATATTTAAATACAATTTATATTGAACAATAACCTCTCTCTCTTTTAAAATTAATTAGAATTTTATTTTTGTTTACATTTAATCTATTCTTATCACTTTATTCACCAATTTTAATTAAATTGTTAGACATTTTCGACATTCCATTGTTTTTTTTTTTTGCAGAAAATGTCAAAGTAAAATCTATAATTACAAAAAATGGATTTTTTGAGATGGGTTACTTTTCGTGATGATATTTAAAATTTTTAAATTTTTAAAATCAGTATAAATAACAAGGAATTTTAAAATCGAATTGTGTGATGACATTATCTCTATGGGTATTTAATTTATGATGATGACCCAATGCAAAGCAAGGATTAAGGTCATTTTGACGTTTAAGATCATTTAAATAATTATTTACATAATAACTGCGAAAAAACATCTCAACCCAGCCTCGCTAAACACTAATCAATCAATCAGTTTCAATTTTATAGAATTTCGATTTGTTTGATTAAGACAAAGTACCAATATTTAAAAAGTGATACTGGAGGTGGTACTGAAGATATATATTTTTTATTTTTTTAAGCGCTAGACTAATAATCCTGTCTATACAATAGGTACATGTTGCAAAAGAGGGTCACTTTATATTCGTATTATTAGAATTGATCTTAATAAATTACACATACAATTTAAACATGAGATAGTACTAGCGCTTATAACATGTATAAACGTCTTAGATTTTCAATAGATAGAATTCTATTTTTGTTTATATTTTAATATTTTAGTTTAAGTTACAGTAATATTTCGATAATCCAAAACCCCTTTAATCCGAATATTCATTAATCCGAACGGAAGTTTACAAAGCACTAACTATTCTTAAATCCGAATTGAATGCAGGTTGCAGATTCTATAATCAGAATTATGCTCAAAATTGCAATATGTTAATTGTTTTTATGTTTTCGTATGAATATTTTTGAAAAACATTTATTGACATTTATTGACAAAAATGTTGTATGCGTATGTTGTATTTATGACTTATTATCTTTAATTTTAGAGAGTTTTTGAGCCATAGCTGTACTTGCTAGACTGGTATCCACCAATCCGAATATCACGTTAATCCAAATAGGAGTATGCAATCAATTATTCGGATTATCCAAATATTTCTGTATATGGAATTCTATATCTGTGATATCTGTGAGTTATATTATTCAATTAAATAATTTGATTATATTTTGCATTTGTTTATATTGTTATATTAATGTATTATTTATTAGAGATAAATTATTATTAATTATTGATTAAGCCATTATTTTGTACCCAATGGCGAATAGTAGCTGAGCCGATTCGAAAAACCACTAAGTTTTCTTCACTTTCACTGGGACCTCGAACCCTGGCTTTTCGAATGAAAGGTCGGCACACTAACCACAGTGCCATACAGCCCTATAAGAGAGATAGTTTTGGATTTAAGAGATATATTGAATTTTTCCATATAAATAAGATTTTTGAAAACCTAAAATAAATATTATATAATAATAATATATAAAATAATTATATAACATAACTAAGAACTTAAACTTAAATAAAATATATTATATTAAAACCAAAGAAGAATATGAAAAATTATATAATTCATGGGAAACCATTAAAATATATCAATTCAATTTATACATTAAAAATGAATTCCATAGAAAAATATCATAAATTTTAATATTAAGTCATTATAAAAAATAAAATATTAATTAAGTAATAAAAAGAAACAAAAATTCATTTAACCGATCCCAAAAGAAGTATAATATATTTATTTCTTAAAATAAAAGTAATAAAGAAATTAATATTAATTACATAAAAATAATGAAGTATTTTAATTTTTTTTGAAAGATTTTTATTTAATCGTATTTTAAAGGTATTTTCAGAATTTCATTCAAATGCAAAAAAGTTATTTGACGCTCACTTAATTCTTTTTAATTAATAACTATTCATTTTTTTTTTCAATGATTTTTTTATATTTTTCCTAGGAAAGGTAATTTATTTTTACAATTAATTTTTTTTTTTTTTGATAATTTAAAAAGAAAATTAAATATTTTTTTTGAAGAAAGTAATCTTTTGATGTTTATTGCCAGAAATTTTTTAAATAATTTTAAAACAGGTGTTCATGTAAAGATTACAATATATTTATTTGTTTTTAAAACTTCCTGCCCATCAACATTATAAATCATTATAAAAATGATTTTAGAACTAAAATTTGTTATCATTCTAAAAGTTGAATTACGATTATGAAAAGCTTAAAGTGACGTTTTTTTTTTTTTTTTTTTTTTTTTTTTTTTTTTAGTGTTTTATTTTTCTATTCATTATATTATTTTTTAACAATTCAAAAACAAAAACTTAAAAAGAATTCTTATATGCTAAATGTAATTTGTACATGGCTGACCAATATGTCAGCTCTCACAATTTATTTAGAACTATATTAATATAATCTCTTTTGATGTTTTAATATTGATATTTTGATTTTAACATAATATATTTTAGTTTTAATTTAATATTAATATAATTGAATTTATTGGAAAAAATTTTTTTATATAAAAACCAATTTTTTTTATTTATATGTTTTATAAAAACTTAAAACTAAAATAACCTAATACTTATACCTATACCTAAACCTACAATAACCTACGTTACATCTAAATTTTTCCAAAAGTATGGTTTTTTAATTTCTAATTTATTTTTTGCAGGAATATACTTATCATATTTAAACAACTCATTGTCATTAATATTTATTATATTTAAATTTAAAGGTATTTGTTTTATTTTCGCGTTTCTTTTATAGTGGTATAAAATCGGAATATTTTGATTATTTTCAATATAATTATGTTTGTCCAAAAACACGAATCCTTCTGGAGGCAAAAAACCTGTAACTAGGCAGTTTTTAATGTACTCAAAATCTTCGTACCATGGATGGCAGATTAATGAGTTCTCGCATGATTCACTACTCCTTTGAATATGGTTACGTATGAGACGAATGATAAAATTGTCGATTCTAACTATGTTCGCCTTATCATATATAAATTTATTTGAATAATAGTGCATATTAGTGTTAGGTTTTCTATTGTAATTTGTACAAGCTCTTAAACACTTGCGTTCGAATATTCTTAATTTTTCCATCACAGAAGCATTAACATTATACCATATTGGACAGGCATATGTTAGTACTGGACGGATTAAGGTTTTGTAGCAGAGCAATTTAACATTGTTGCAAAGTGTTCTGGAAAAGAACAATTTTCCTAAATTAATAAAGGCGTTATTTGCTTTTCTTATTTGATTTTTAACATGATAGTTAAAGTTTAACATATAATTATAGTGAACTCCTAAATACTTGAAGTTCACAGAGTTTTTAATTTTTGTTTTGTCTGGAGTTAATATATAAAAATCTCTCCAGCATGATTTAACATTATATTTTACCTTGTTAATAGTATTCCTGAATAACATAGTTTCACATTTTTGATAATTTACTTTTAGCTTCCAAAGATTACTATAAGATATCACTTTATAAAACATTTTTTGTAAAATGTATTGTGCATCTCTTAGATTATTACTTGTTGCGTAAATTGTCAGATCGTCCGCAAATGCTATACTGTAATTGGGCTCTAAATTTTTATTTAGAGAATTCAGTAATTCGCTTATGTATATATTGAACAAAATAGGGGAATTTACGGTGCCCTGCTGTAACCCATCGGATAATTTGAATTCTTTGGCTAAATGATTATCCGACCCCCATGTGCTAAAAGTTTTACCTCTTATCATGTTGTTAATCAGAATAACTAAATGTAAGGGATATTGATATTTTAAGAGTTTGTATATTATACCATCAATCCAGACGGTGTCAAAAGCTTTTTCAAAGTCCACAAAACATGCTGCTACCACCTTATCATCGTTTATATTTCTACATATATCCGATGAAAGCTTCGTCATAGCATGTATTGTGCTGTGTTTATGACGAAAACCAAACTGATTTGATGGTATAATATTTTTAATCTCAGTTATTTTGACTATAAATTTATTTATTATTATTTCTAGGATTTTTCCTATATTTGGTAATAAACTTATTGGTCTATAACTGCTAGGATCTGAAGCACTTTTTCCTGGTTTTTTTAATGTAATAACAACTGCTTTTTTCCACTTATTTGGGAAGTAGCTTATATTAAGGCAATTGTTAAAAATTATTGTGTATAAGTTAATTACTGAAATAGGAAGATGTTTTAACACTATATTTGGAATTTTATCTATACCTGACGATGTTTTACCTTTAAGTTTTGATAAAATATCTTTGAGTTCATTTTGAGCTATAAAATAATTATTTAAAGTTTCATTTTCAAGTAAATTATTTGAATGTAAATGATTGTTAAATTTAACAAGGGATATTTTATTTGTTTTGTTATTTTGAATTATTTGGTTTAAATTGTTAATAGTTTGCTCTACATTGTTACTTATCGGGGAAAATCTGTTTGTAACTTGCTTTTGAACTTGGTATAAATGTGTTGTCATTACTTCATTTATGTGTTCGTTTTCTTTGATAATATAATTATTGTTTTCTATTTTAAGTTTATTTAAATTTAATTGGGCGTCGTTTAAAATTTGCGTATTGTTAATTGGAATTTTTAAGTAGTCAATTTTGTTTGAGGTTTGTTTTTTATAAATTTTTTTAATTTCAGAGAACAAGTTTTTATTGTTTGATAATTTTATGTTTTTGATTCTGTTAGTCCAATAATTATTTATTGAGAGTTTAATATTTTGTTTTATTAATGAATTTATGTTTTTCAGTAATGAATTAATTCTTAGAAATGATGGTGCGTTTTTGTCTATTTTTATTTTAATTAATTTAAATTTAGCTGTAAGTAATTCACTTTTATATTTTTTAAGTCTAGTAATAGTTGGATTTAAGTAAATATCTAGGCTATTAAAATTATTGTTTTTGGATGGGATTGCTAACGACATTGCTTTCCGTATTGAATTTTCAATGTTTTCGATATAAAAGTCAATGTCCCTATCTGTTAGGTTTTTATTGTTAGGAATATTTTTAAGAACATCATCATTTCTTACTAAATTATTTAACACTTTTTTAAATTTGTTCCATTTAGCTTTCCTAAATAAGTAAATTTTTTCAGGTGATGGAGCCAGTAAATATTCTTCTCTATTATTATAACTAATTTCAGTCCCTAAAGCTAAATGGTCACTATCATAAGAATATGTTTTTATTTGGTTCTGATTATTAGTTTTTAAATTAATTCTTATGTCGGTTAGGAATATGTCGATATACGATTCTCCTCTCGGAAATGACGGTATATCGGAAGAATATAATTTAATTCTATACATACAATTAAATCTTTCAATAAATTTTTCGAGAATAGATCCTCGAGCATTATTTGATTGATTTCCCCATTTTATGTGTTTAGCGTTTAAGTCTCCTGCCAAAATAAAATAGTTATTAATATTATCTAATTGAAGAGTTTGAAATAATTCCAGTAATTCTTTATTAAAATTAGCATTATGATTTTGAGATGCATAAGCAGATATTATAAAAAGATTTTTATTTCTATTTAAAAGTCTTATTTTTATAATACATACTTCTAAACATTTAAACCTATTTAGAGTATATTCTTTAATTATATCAAATTTTAAATTATTTTTAATTAGGATGGCCGTACCTCCACCTAAAGTTGCTTCAGATCTATCATGTCGAATTAATTTATAATCCTTAATTTTTATACGACTAGTTTTATCTAATTTCGTTTCACATAAGGTAACCACATCCGGGTTGTGAACATTTAAAAAATTTATTAATGAAAGTTGTTTAAGATAAGATCTACAAGAATTTACATTTATAGAAAACATTTTTAATTTTAATTGTAGCAAAGTTTTATTCATCATCATGGACAGTTTCAAATAAGAAATCTACCCTTGCAGATAAACTTTGCATTTCTTTTTGCATTTCATTTTGTGCATTTTTAAAATCTTCATTTAATTTGTTTACATTTTTTGTTAAATCACTTATAGCTAAAAGTATTTTATCTAAATTTATGTTGTTATTGTTATTTGTATTATTTTCAGATGAAATATTATTTTTATTGTTGGCATTGTTATTGTTGTTATTAACATTGTTATTGTTGTTATTAATATTGCTATTGTTGTTATTAATATTGTTATTGTTGTTGTTATTAGTATTGTTATTGTTGTTGCAAACAGCATTTGCATAGGAGCAGGTGCTTTTTACAAAACTATCAATTTTTGTTGTTTTATTTATTGTTTTTTTTATTTTTTTTTGTTTACTTATCTCAATATCATTTATTTTTTTTGTGAAGACTGGGCATTTTGTGTAAGATGCAGGGTGACCATATGACTTGCACAATGTACAAAATAATTTTTCTGCTGGGCTTTCTTTTTTAATAGTGCAGTTTGCTGGTACGTGGTTACCGCCACATTTTACACATCTTAACTCCATGTTGCAATTAAAAGCCGAGTGGTTAAATCGCTGACATCTTTTGCATTGTGTTATAGTTGGTTTTTTTAATTTCTCCCATTTTATTATCTGATGGTCAATATGTTTTATATTAAGAATGTTGTTAATTGAACTTTGTGGTTCCGCTTGAACAATGTAGATTGGTAACTTTATATTTTCTTTTATTGACTTTTTTGTGGTCATTCTCAATACTTTGGAGAATTTACATTGTTCTACATTGTTTGAAATAATAGGTTTTTGGCTTTTCATGGTATAAGAGAAGCATTCTACCTTAGCTTCTTTTAAAGATTCAAAAGTTTTTTTATATTCACATTCGGTTTGTAAATATAGAATATGGCGTGTGTTTTTTATTGATTTAATAAAATAATTTTTAATTTTTAATTGAAATTCAATTAATTTTTTTATTATGTCTAAGTCGTTAGACGTAATAAATATTGGTGGCACTTTTTTGTTTTTAATGTTATTAGTTGAAATATTATTAGCATTGTTATTTGGTGAATTTAAGTTAGTTTCATTTAGGGTAGAATTTTTTGGATTTTTTTTATTTGGATTATTGTTTAATGGTTTTATATTAGACGGACCGGGTAAGTTTTTTATATTTTCATTATTAATATTGGTGCTATTATTTGTATTATTATTCATTTTATCAGTGTTTTTTGTTTTTAATATTTCCAAGTAATTAAGATTACTTGTAATTTCTTTTCCACATGTTTTATTTTTTTCAACATTGACGATGACGTCATTGACATCATCTGTTATATCAAGATCGTCATCATCTCCTAATAATTGAAATCTATTGGTTTCAGTTGAATTGTCATTTATTAATTGGTTAACTTTAGATTTCATAGATAATAATTCATTTTTAATATTTTCGTTATTTATAATTTTAATGTTTTTTTTGCTTGGTACTTTTTTAATATTTTTAGATACCATTTTATGAATTGTATCTTTTTTTATATTCGTGCGTTCGCTGTCATTAAACATGCGGTATATTATACCGCATGAATATAAAAAAAATAAATATTAATTATACACTTATTTTTAACTATTTCTTTTTTTCACTAATTTATATAATAATTTTAAGTTTTTTTTTTTTTTAAATGTTATTGTTTTTTGCACTTTTACGCGCGTTTTTCAAATAAATTTTTAAATTTTTTTTTTTTTTTATTAAGACCGATACAGTTTTTTCGTCAATAGCTCACGTCTACTCTTCTTAAGAGATCAAATCGAACCGCTTAAAGTGACGTCTAAATAAGCAAAAACTCAATATAATTAAATTATTGCATACTTTTAGGTGTTTGACAATTATTTTATTTTATATTTCCAATTGATTTAATTTGAAATTGATAAAATATATACGGAACTAGAAGAAGTGAGCTATAGACTCTAAGTTTTTTGTTAGTTTTGGGTCAAACAAATCACAAGGAAACAAATCTTAATAAAATTAAATAATTGCATACTTTATGGTGTTAAAAATTTTTTTTGATATAATAAAAGAGTATTGATCATATGCAAAACTAGAAGATCCGATTTTTTGACTTTAAGTTTTGTGTATGTCTGGGTTTAACAAATCGAAGGTTAATAAATCCAATAAAATTAAGTGATTGCATACTTTCAGGTGTTACAGCAATAAATTTTTTTGGGATCATAAATGAGTACTGAGCATATGCAAAACTTGAAGATCCAATTTATTATCTTTATGTTTTGTATCTGTCTGGATTTAGCAAATGTGTGATTAATTGAATATATTAACAAATTTTTTAAAAATAAGTTTTTTAAAGATTTTTTCATACTTCATTCTCGATAAAAAAGGATTTGAAAGTTGTACATGTGCTGCTTTTCCAACAGATAAGTAAACTGTAATAATATATTGGATTGGCAATTTGTTAAGCTGTTTTAGCGATCCCTAAAAAAAAAATTCTCTATAATTACATTATTAGAAATGAGCGTTTTAATTTTTTTAGTAACGCAAATTTATATTTAAGAAATGATATTATACTGTTTATTTCAATTTTATTTTAAATTAAAGGAATTTTAAAATTTTAATAATATTAATTCCCACTTTATATAATTAGACATATGCATTAATGATTCAGGGTCAGATTTCATTGTTATACGCACGTGTTAAGAGCAATTGTACCAGATGAAAATTTTTGAATATATTTATCAATTTACCTTTAAATTAAAAAAATGGGAAAAAGCATACAAAAGTTTCAAATAATTTTAGTCTTTATTACGAAAAATAGGAAAATATTTTCCTGTTAAGTCTTATAAATGCGTAGGATAACTAAAAAATTTTATTTTAAATAAAATGAAAACAACAAATTATTAAGCTATATAAAATAGCTATTCCCCCCACTCTCACTTTTATATTTCAATAATGTATTTTGAAAGATCAAAAGTAGAAAATCTAATTTATATTTTTATTTTTTTTTTTATTTTGTATTGAACCCTTGCTGTCCTTTCGAAATTATATTTTAAAAATCAAAGAATTTCAAAATTTCAATTTCAATATATTTTTGTATAAAAAAGTGTATAATATGCGTAATTATTTTTCGCAGTTAAGATTCGCGGAATTTTTGGAAAATGTATATATATATATATATATATACATATATATATGTATATCAAATAAAAAAATGGAAATATAATTGAATAGAAAAAAGAAAATTTGTATTAAAAATACGGCCAGTGTTTCAATCCTGAAACTTGTTTTAAAAAAAAACGTTCTAATTAGTTTGAATGTGCTCGTTTGTGCAATCATCCGTTGTTAATAACACTTTCATAATTCATATTTAAAAATATTTACAGAATAAAAACATATTATTTTACCTCAACCTTCATTAATTAAACTCTTTCTAAATTCATAAAAAATTTTTTCAACAATCAAATTATTGGAACTTTATAAAAACTCCAATTATAAATCAGATATTATACCCTACACCTATAGAATAGGTAAAGGGGTATATTAACTTTGGTATGGTGTTTGTAACCACCTAAAGGAAGCGAGCTGGATATGGAAAAGTATATATATTTGTGATCAGCGTGACCGCCTTAGTCGATATAGCCATGTCCGTCCGTCCGTCCGTCCATCCGTAGGCACGATAACTCAAAAAATAATGGAGCTATCTTGATGAAATTTTAACTGTAGGTTACTAGGACTGAAAGTACGGCAGGGATTGCATATGGGCGAAATCGGCCCATGGGTTCGGATTCTGGACCTTTTAATCAGTTTCAGGGCTAACGAACAAATATAAAAAATCACGATAACTCAACAACTAATGACGCTATCTTCATCAAATTTGTGCTGTAAGTTACTAGTAATGAAACTACTTCGGGAATTGCGTAAGGTTGGGATTGGACCATGGGTTCGGAACCTAGAACTTTTTGATCGAATTTAGGCCAAACGAGCATAATTCCGAAACCAATGAAGATAGAACCTCCAAATTTGGTATCAGGGTGTCCCTTCCTATTTCGTAAGTGTCTTTGAAATTTGGGCCCCATTGGAGTAGTGGATCGGGGACCAGCCACTCAGTTCTTAGGCCCTTAAAGCATATTTTCGAAATTAATAAAGATAGTAACTTGAAACAAATGTAGAAGCTTCCAATTTGCCACAAGGGTGTTCTTTACTATTTCTTGCGTGCCCCCCTAATTTCAATTGGATCAATTGGAGTGGTGGTTCAGAACCTGTCTTAAACCCCCCAATGTGTAAAAGCTTATCATCGAAATTAATAAAACTAGTAACTTAAAATTAAGATAGAGCGTTCCAATTGTGTACAAGGGTTAGCTAGTATTGAAAGTATAACAGGACTGCATATGGGTGAAATCGTACCATGGTTTCAGGTTCTGGAACCCTTGAAAAGTTCAAGGACTAACAAACATATATCTTAAAAACACCATAACTCAAAAAATAATGCCGGTATTTTGATGAAATTTAACAGTAGGTTACTAGTAATGAAAGTACCATGGGAATTGGTTGGGGTCGAGTTTAATTTCGAAGCCAAAGAATATATTTCCTATGTCCTATGTGTCTCCGAAATCTAGATTTAATTGTAGTGGTTCAGCTATGTTCAATGGTACTTGCTGCATTTATGTAAAATTTATTTTTATATTTAAATGAATTATATGAAAAGGTGTAAACTTTTAATTGTATTTTAGAAATACATTTATTGCATATTTTGCGTTTATAAGCTTTTCTATTAGGTATATAAACTAACCATTTAAAATAATTGCAATTTTTAAAAATTTGGATTATTAAATATATTATGCTTTGATTATCTTTTTATCACAAAATTTAATAATTAGAATTTTTTCATTTTGTAATTGAATTGGAATAAATATATTTTCATTTATTTCAAGTTTGTTTGTTTTTTAATATTTTTAAATAGATAAATTAGTAAGAATTTGTAGTATTTTTTAATAGATAGGGTAATTAGAAAATGTTTTTAGTATTATACAGTTAATTTGGGTAGCTATGTCTTACGATCAAATTAATAACAGCTTCTATGGTATTAAAATGACTTATGGATATGTCCTTAAATTTGAACCAAATAGGTGTAGGGTATTTCTAAGTCGGTTGCACCGACTGACTGTTTCTTTACTTGTTTTTGTTTCAATTATTTACTTGTATGTTATTGCAGTAAAAATTCTTAGAAAACTGATAGTTTGATAAATAAAAATTAAATTATATATAAATGTGCGTCATAAAAATGTTATTTTATTAAATGAAATTTAAAACTCTGCTGCATCCACCACAGAATAAACCACTTTTACAAGAAAAACTTTTTTTTTTATCATAAAAATCTAATAAGCCTGTCTATACCATAGGTACATGTTGGAGCAGGGCGTCATATTATATTCGTGTTATTATAATTGGTCTTATTGAATTCCACAAACAATTTAAACATGAAATAGTACTAGACCTTATAACATATGTAGAAACATCTTAGATTTTCAATAGTTACAATTCTATTTTTTGTTTATATTGTAATATTTTGTATTTGAGTTATATGGTATTCTATATCTGTGAGTTATATTAATCGATTAAATTATTTGTTTATATTTTGCATTATTTTATGTTGTTATATTAATGTATTTTTTATTAAAGATATATAATATTAAACCCAATGGCGAATGGTAGTTGAATCGAGTCGAAAATCAGAAAAGTTTTTTCACTTTCACTAGGATTCGAACCCGGGCCTTTCGCATGAAAGGTCGGCACTCAACCACTGTACCACCCAGCCGTTGATTATTACATACATATAATGTAAAAATATTTTTGAAATTTGAACTTAGAAAAAATCCACAAAATTTTTCTGAAATTTAAAAAAGTGGATCAAAAAACTTTCTATGGTAAAGTTGTAGAGATTCCTTTGTGTAACAACTTTTATTTATACTATTTTTGGTCCCCCTTGGTGTTACCACATTTCCTACAAAAGCTTATCAAATCCAGTTATTAATATACAAAATATATATATGAATCTTAAAGACATTCCGCTCAGCACAAACACCTGAGCACAGACATATGTACAGACAGGCACACACACAGGCGAACATCACAAAAAACACGTTTTTTGGATTTCTAATGACGACAGTAATGCATATATGCAGAAATCTCAGATTCCAATTTTTGGTACCAAAATATTATATTTCATATAAGCGGTTGCTAAAAATGATATTCTTGTAAAATTGTTAATGGATGCGTTCATTAATTTTAAGATATTTCCAATGTATTTTGTTATTAAGAGTACATTTTCAATAAATTGAATTTATATTTTTGTAACACCATTTTATTTTTGAAGACGCAATTTGTGAAATTGTCCTTGACAGTGTTTGACCTTTTTTCTTAGCAGTAATGTAAAATCGACCGTGGATGAGGACAAATAAATCTATTACTCAATTGTGACACTCATATTCTCAATTCTAATAAACTTTGACGCGATGGAATAAGAAAAAAATAAGTACAAACGTAAGGTTAAATTATGAAATTTCTAAAAAAGAATTAAGCAGTTTTTTTTTAGATAGTGAGTAAATTTTATAAAATAATCGAATAATCGAGATATTGGAATGTTAAGTTTATAAATATTAACTTAACAAATTATTTTAAATAAGTGATTACGTACTAAAAGATGTATTGCTATAATTAAGGTTCTTCAGCTAGCAAACCAAAAAACAAGGAAGAATGTAGTTGCACCAGTTAACAATAAAGTTGCGCCAGTTAACAAGTATTTAAAATAAAATAAACCATCAATTATCTGATAATAATGTTTTTCGTTATGTAATAAGCTATATTTAACCTCGAAGTGTAATTAATTCTAAAAATTTGTATGCCGAGTTCTAAAATTTGTATGGCTGCTATCCGAAAATGAAGCTCTTACATTTTGAAACTTCACAAAAGTGCTTGCCCTATTATATTACTTTTCAACCTTCCATAGTATTATTAATTTTAAAGATATTCTAATTAGTTCTAAAAATTTGTATGGCAGCTGCCCGCAGCCTTGGTCCGATTTTAACCAAAAATTAAGAAGTTATAAATTTTCTAAAATGCGCTTTCGATGGATATCAAAACTATAGGCTTTCTAGGTTTTGATTTATCGTACTAGCGTACGGAAGGACAGGATAATGGACCAATCTAAGTACTTGAGTCTACATGATACCATGTTTAGATCAATCTTCCGACAAACGAAGAAATCTTTGTAATATGATTCGTGACCTATTATTCGGACAGATATAAAAAAATATAAAGATGGTGAACTGATTTTAATAAAATTTTTCCAAATGATTTTCGTATTAATTTGGAAATCGAGAAAATACACTATGAAAGAAAACCTTAAATAAAAAATAAAATAAATATGATTAATATTTTCTTCTTTCGATTTAAATTTCAAGCAGAATTTCAATTTATTTTTCTTTTAGAATTACTTTAATAAAATAGAAAATAATTATATTCAATTCATAATAATAATAATATATAATAAAAATTGTTGACCTTGATGACATTCAAATCTTCCAAATTTGAATTCTGGAAAAAATAAATTTTTTTTTATCCCTACAGGACATTTTAATCCTTAATAAGAAACTTTGTACTTAACCTTCTGTTAAATTATTGTTAAAATCTATTGAATTTATTAATCGATAGTATAGCTACTTTCTTGCTTATAATTCAAAACTTGAGTTATTAAAAGAAATCAGGGTTGTCTAAATAAAAGAAACAGTATATTAGCTGGTTTAAGATTACAGGACAAATTTGGGACTTTTGAAACTTTTCTCAGAAATTACAATCAAATTTGTTGGAAAAAATTACTGAATTCTTAAAGTTGATTATAAAATAATTTATAATAAAATTAAGTTTTTAAAGGATTTTATGTTTTTTATAAACTTTAAGTTTTATTAAAAATTTAATGTAATTCAAAGTACATACTTAATTTCCAATTACGTTTGGGACACTGTAAAAACTGGTAGGGGATATAAATCAGTTCATAATCAAAATGTTTAAGGATTTAGCTTTTTGTGACTCGTCCTCTATCAGTGAGTACGATAACTAAAAACCAAAGGAGCTAGGATTCTCAAATCTGTTAAACGTTTTTGCTATTCAAATTGAATCGATTTGTTCAACGGGTTCGAGTTTTTGCTATATAACGTATGTTTTAATATGAGTATAACTCTTTATTTAATAAATCTGAGTATCTGAAATGATGCCAAAATTAGTTGAGTTTTATGACTAAAGCTTACACAACATTTTGTTAGTATAGTATAAACGGTTTGAGTAGCTGTGCAAGATTGCGAATTTGCCTATAGTGCAAGAGGTTCGAATATCTGCTATACAACATATATTTTATACTGAGTTATATTTATTTAATTCTGAGTCGTCTTGTATTTGAAATTTTTCCAAAAGTACTGGATGATACTGTTAACACAGTACTGCTTCACACTTTTCTACATTCTTGCTCATTTATTTTTAATATTGTAATAAAGATTTTAATTAAAATCAAATGAAATTTAAGTAGAAATTATATTTTAAAAATTTATAATAAAATTAATGTAATGAATAAAAATTTTGTTATGACAAATTGAACCTTAAAAAAAAAAAAAGAAAGATGTGTACCAAAATTTTAATTTAATGCCTCAAGCATTGTTTTTCCTTGATATAAATATATATGTATTTATAAATATATATATATTTAATTTAAATGAAAATTAAATTAATTGTTATTTATTTAGGCTAAAAATAAGTTAATTATAAAATGTCAATAATATACATTTTATATTTAGCTCTATTTGGTTCTGGAACTTTTTGATTCCTTTTTCAATTAACACTATAAATATTGAAAAATTACGTGGAAATAATTGAACCCTATATACACTCTATTTAAATAAATATTGACAAATACAATACAAATTAATTATTCCATTAAAAAATTGGAAACCATATTTTTTTAATATTATCAAATTTGTTTAAATAAAAATTTATTATAAATGGGTCACTAATACTCAAGGCAGGGGCCTCGGTGGGCTAGTGGATAAACATTTTGGCTTACTAAACGAAAGGGTGCGGGTTCAATTCCCTTCGGATTATGAATTTTTTTGATTGAAAAATAATTAAATCCCCATGGTAAAATAATATCATATCAAAACACTAATAGTCAAGGCCTTAGTATGATCGGCAATAGAAAAGTGCATGGATTAGGATAAGACATGGATAAAAGGAAAATTAAAGAAGACTATGTCTTTAGACCAAGACTATGTAGTGTAGACTATGTCAACTCTAGAATATCTATACGAAAATAATATAACTGAACTTTAATTACATTTGGACAAATTTCAAACACACCACTTATAAGACTGAGTTAAGCATAAAAGGAGCCTGTTTTACTAGAACAACTATTCTATAAAGACCTTAGCTGATCAACTTAATTCCTTCTGTCTCCCTTTTTTTACTTCGTTTTTAAAAAATGGTTTGTCTAGGGGAGCGGGTTCGAATAGCTGCCATACAATGTATATTTTCATTTATGCATAACCCAGAATTTAATAAGTTTTAAATTAGAAATTTTTCCATAAGTTATTAACCAGATGATATAATGTTTATACAGGGTGGCGCAAAATGACCGATATAATTTGAATGTTTAATAACTTTTTTTTTTATTTTTATTTAAGAATTTTGTAAAGAAAACTTGGGGAATTGGAAATGGGTCAGTACACAACAGAAAAGCGATCAAGTTACGAAAAGTTATGGAAACTGTACTGAAAAGAGTACAAATGTGCGAAGCCGAAAATGGTCACCACTTGCGGGATTTAATTTTTCTACTTAAACTAAAAATATTCCCCGCTAATATACTGTATAACAAAAAAATAATAATAATAATTAACCATTAAATAAAAAAGTTATTAATAATTTAAACCACATATCTGTGGTTTTGCGCCACCCTGTTTTATGTGCTTTTAGTATCCCAGAGTTGATACTGTCTTCTGAACTCTCTAACTCATTTCGTTTATATGAAATATAAATATTAATAATAAAAATAATAAAAATTCCGAAAACTTTTAATATATAAAATGCACAAGAATTCATTTTATTTTTTATTAACTTGAGTGCATATATGGGAAGAAAATAATTAATTTCAAACTAAACACATCAAGTATATAATTATTGCATATTTAAAAACTAAAATGAACTTTTGATATTTGAAATTAATCTAATATTCATTTTATTAGGGAACTGCTTTTTATATTTCAAAATTTTAATTTGAATTTTGATTAAATTCTGAGTTCAAAGTTATATTTTAAATTGAAAATTCATGAATTCTTTATTTATAGAAATTTTATAGAAATTTAATTTGTTTGAATAGTGTAGACTATTACAACTCTGGGATACTGAAATAAGGAAAATATGCTTTTAATGACAACTATTCGTGCATGTTGCATTAGCCTAAATTTTTTTGTAGATGTTGGCTATTTAGCTTAACTACTTTTGAAAATATTTCAGATACTTAACTCCATTATACGAATGCCACACCTTTTAATTTCGAATTTTTATAGTTCGAACAGACAGATGGGCGCGTGGGTAGACATATAGGTGGAAGTTTAGAAGGACACACAAAACTAAATCTATAATTTTTCAATTCTGATCCGATCCTTACCATTGAGTTTATATCTATCCTCTCTCTCTTTTAAGACCTTGCAAACGTAATGGCAAATTTAGTATACCTTTTGGCATTTTAGTATACGCGTTCATGCGGATATAATAAATATTGGGATGAATTGATAATTTAATAATTACACAGTATTACACAGTAATGCTTTTTTCAAACTTTTATTATTTTATTTCAAAACATGAATGAATCAATTTTTTTTAATTTTTTCAATTAACAATTTTCTAAATTTGTTGGAATTTTTTTAATTTATTTTGATAAACTTAAACAAAGGCAAATTTTATATGAAAATTGTTTAAATTTAATTGATTTCCAAACTTTTTATATTGCCTAAAGAAATACCGTTGTATACAATCAACACCTCTCTGTCTGGTCTGATCCGACTGGCCAATTATTGAGGACCTAATTGTAAAGAAAACTTAAATATCGAAGAAATTTCGATACTTTAATATTAAGTTTGTGATGCCGCAATGGATAGGACATTAATATAGGCTCAAGTGTATGGACCGGATCAGAATCGAAAAGTGATACTCAATAATTAAAAGAGTTTAAAGAGGATTCTGAAAATTCAAAGAGTTCATTTTTATACCAGAGTCGTATTTACTATCGAAATTGCAATTTCCTCAACGGCTTCGAGTAGCTACCACTGAACGTGTTTTTTGTACTGTCATTAATATGTCATTATTTTTGGAGGTAGTCTTCTGTAAGTCAAACAACTAAGTCTTAAAATGCAAGAGGTTCGAATAGTTTCCACTAAAAGCATATTTTCTTTATTTCAGTATCCCAGAGTTGAAATTGTCTACACTCTTCAAAATATTTATTTCTAAATATTATGTGCATCCACTATGTATTCAATTATAAAGTGTTATTGTGTTATTAAAAAAAGCATGTTTTTGATTATAAATTTTATATTTTATTTAAAAAAAAATTAATTTAATTAAAATGCATTATTGTAAATGAAAAAAAAAATTAAAATTATATTTATTCAGTTTTTACTTTTTATATATAAAATATAACAGCATTTTCCCAGAAGTGCTGCACTACTAAAGGAAAGTACTTCTTTTCTACGAAAATTAAAAATCATTATTTTTGCACTAATACATTGAAAGTGCTTCTACTTCCTTTCAGCACTTTTTCCAACAGATTTTTAATAGTGAATATTATTACTATTCAAAATTCCTAATATTAATTTTATTATTTGTTAAAAACCATTTACTTTTTTTTTATTCAAAATTTTTTCACGCTAAAATTTAACAATAAAAACTTCCGCCATTTAAATTCTAACTCCAATTCAATGTAATTATTAATAATGGCACAAAGTAGAAATCTATTAGGTATATAAAGAAAGTGATATAGAGAGTAACTGTACTATATTGTTGTTTTATTCATTTTACGGAACTTCAATACTGATTCAGTACTTTTTCATTAATCAGGATTTAAAATTATCAGGAATCAAGTACAAAGGCTATTTTTTTATTCTGTTAAAGGGGAAAAATTCATTTGTATGTAGTCGTAACTTGCTGAACTCAGGTTATCAATAGAGCTTTATATTAGCAAACTTAAATTTTTTTATTATTTCGAAAGAAATAAATCAAAGTAAATTCAATTGTCCTTGAGAGTATTGTTCTAATTAGTACAGTTAGTAATAACTAATAATATACAGTCCATATTTTTTATATAAAAAAAATCTAAAGAATAGACAAAGGATTTTCAATGATTTTAATTTTCTGAGTAGTTTTTTTTAAATATGTATTAATATTTTTTCTCAGAGAAATGTAACCTATGCAGCATATGGTAGTAATCAGCAGATTCGTGATATAATATTTTATTTTTCAATACTCAAAACTACTAAAATAATACTCGTGTAACTGTGGGGATTCTCTACGATCCTAACAGAAGTGAAAGAGGAACAAAATACAAGTTCATTGAAGTAACATAAAAGTAGGAATTGAGTTATTTTAAAATATTTTTAACGATATTACAGGAAAAGTTTCATTCAAAAACTCTTTACGTAAAAATTTATATTTCAAAAGTTAGTCATATAATTTTACCTGTGATTCTATATTTGCAGTAAGACAAGCTATGGAAAAATGCTACGAATTTAAGACTGATTTATACATGATATTTATTGATTTCATGCAAGCATTTGACAAAATAAATAGAAGCACTATTTTCGAAGCATTAGAAAAATTTGGGGTACCACATAAATTAATAAGACTTGTACAACTTAGCTTAAGAAATACTAAAGCCAAAGTCAGTATAAATAATAACACCTCGGAAGAATTTATAATAAATAGTGGAGTAAGACAAGGAGACTCGTTATCAACGCTGCTTTTTAAAATGACATTGGAATCGGTGATGGAACGTGTCGAGAAAAACAAAACCATCTTGACAAAATCGATACAAATAAATGCATACGCTGATGACATAGTCCTGATTGCTAAAAGAGAAGATGATTTGAAAGAGAATTTCATTATCTTAGAACAGAACGCTGAAAAAGTAGGACTTAAAATCAATGAAAATAAAACTAAATTCATGACAATGTCCAGAAGGGAAACAAGTAGAAGCCGGCAAAATTTCCAAATAGGAGACTATAATTTTGAAGGGGTGAAGCAATTTTGATACTTAGGTGCCCAGATAAGTAGCAATAACCTAACGAGCACCTGCATTCAAGAAAAAATACAAGCAGGATACAAATGTTATTTTGCTAATGCAAAAATGTTAAGATCAAGAATCTTATCAAGGAAGGCGAAAATGACAATATATAAATCTATTATAAGGCCTGTTGTGACATATGGTTCAGAAAGCTGGACTATGACGATGCAAGATGAAAACGCCTTAAAAATATTTGAAAGAAAAATATTGAGAAAAATCTATGGACCTATCAGAATAGACGAAAATAATTATAGAATTAGAACAAATGCAGAACTGAATGATATAATTAATAATGCGGACATTGTGAAATTTATAAAATCGCAAAGAATTAGATGGATAGGCCATGTACAAAGAATGGACGACAACCGTATGCAAAAAAAATTATTAAATGGGCAACTGAGTGGTACAAGGGCTAGAGGGCGACCACGGAAAAGATGGTTGGATGATGTGAATGAAGACTTAAACGCAATCGAAGTCAGAAATTGGAGAGATGCTGTAAGAGATAGAGATATCTGGAGAAGAATTGTGAAGGAAGCCAAGGTCCACACAGGACTGTAGCGCTCCTGATGATGATGATGAGTCATATAATTTTGTTCCTGTGATGAAATATTTGTAAAAATTTCAAAATCACACTGGTACTGGCACAAAATTAAAAACCACGCCTTACGTCAATAGGTTATCCTGTCAAATTAGTTACTACGCTGATGACTTATCCCTCTTAACTCTTGTCGAAATTTTAGAAGGATTTCGTTGTTTTATAGATATCTTGTAGGTAATGACTCTTGCTCTATTGAATTAGAGTCAATTATTCCTCGACTGAATCGAGGCTAGGATTTTTTCCAAACCTTTCGAATTAAAAATTGTCAATCAACTGCTTTAAATACAAAAACCTTTATATAGGTATTCAAATAAAACGTGTGATTAAAAGTTACACGGTTTATATAAAAACTTTACGAACAAAAATCTAATAATCGAATTATAAAATAATGTTCTGTATTTTCTAAATTAATTTTAATCTTCACAAATTTTTGTAAAAACGTAACAGATTTGCCCATTTTGTATATAGATTAAGATATTATAAGGGCATAACGTAAAAAATTTTTCAATTAAATTTTCAGTAAATTTTAATTTTACGCAGTATTTTGGCATTTTTTAGAAAATTTAATTTAGCAAAGCCTTATATTCTTAAATCAATTTCTCTATAAATCCATTTAAACAGAATTTCATTCTTTAGAAATCTATTCTACCTTTTTTTTCTAATAAAACCAAGCTACAAAATTTCCATAACAATATAAATACTACAAAATATTATTTACTGTGTGGCATAAGTGACACTGCCATTCAACATGCATATGACAAGAAGAATTAGAGTTTCCTACTTGTTATAAAGATATACCGTGTGATATAGAGATGTCGTTTCAGTTACCTTTTAATTGATTGATGTGAAAGTATTTTGATTGCTTCCTAAATGTATGTACGATTTTCTTTTAATATCTAGAAGTGAAGTTACGGGTATATAAATTAGTAGTTGGTTGTATAATCTTATAGATGACGGCAGTAAGCTGAGTAACTGTTTATTAATACGGCTGTATAAAATGTTAATTAACGAATTTGATCTTGTAACCCTGTTTGGAATGTAACGATGATGTATTTTTGGTTTAATCGGTTACAATCGGTTAACGTTCTTCATAATAATAATAATAACAATAATATTAGGTTTAAGTCTATCAGTTTTGATTTCTTCGTACATCAACGTGGCTGTAGTATCTTTCATACCCCAAAATTACATTTATTGCCTTTGTTTAATTTTGTTATGTAAGTTCTGTGAACACGAGAACCAGATAGCAATTAACAATATTATATTGTATATATGCGAAGATACATATGCATTTAGTTACAGTTTGGCAGTAGCCTAAGTGAGCTTGATACTACTTTTTCTAATTCTATAACTTTTAAATAAATTTTTAAAAATAAATTAATGAAGTTAAAAATAAAAATTGTATGTTCTTTATATTAAATATAATATGATAAATGCTAAACTAACTGCTACGTGCTGAATACAGCTGGGTGACACAGTGGTTGAGTGCCGACCTTTAATGCGAAAAGGGTTCGAATCCTAGTGAAACTAAAAAATTTCTGGTTTTCGACTCGACTCAATTACCATTTGCCGTTGGGTTCACATTAATGGAATAATTAATAATTAACAATTATATATCTTTAATAAAAAAAACATTAATTTAACAATATAAATAAATGCCAAATATAAACAAATAATTTCATTGAATAATATAACTCACAGATATAGAATACGATATAACTCAAATATAAAATAATACAATATAAACAAAAAATAGAATTGTAACTATTGAAAATCTAAGACGTTTCTACATGTTATAAGGCCTAGTACTATCTCATGTTTAAATTGTAAGTGGAATTCATTAAGATCAATTCTAATAACACGAGTATAATATGACCCCCTGTTGCAACATTTACCTATGGTATAGACAGGCTTATTAACCTAACAGTTGAACAGTTAGCACTTAAAAAAAATAAGAAGAAACTATTGGTATAACAACTCATTTTTTTAAAGAGAATTTTAATTGGTATACCATCAAAAGACTTATTAATATTGCCTTAAATTTGATTTGGTAAATTTTTGCAAAATAAAATACTTTTATGTGAGTTTTTAAACTTAATCTATATACGGCTTATCATAGAGTTTAACAATCAACATTCACGTGTATCAAAAATGACGTCTAATGTTTTCTAATAAACCTCTGAAATTGAAAACCTTTAAAAAATTATTTTAACCTTCAAGTATTTAATATTGTGGTCAATACAACGAATATAAGTGAAGAAAACCAATTAAACAAGTGTAAGATGATTAGAGATTATTATTTGTATTTAAATCCTTCAGTATCATTTCCAAGAAGAAAATGGAATCAACACATAATCCATTACCGTATTGAATTTTTATAATATAATATCCGTTAAGATTAAAAAATCTTAGTTAAAAATCATAATGATAAGCTTTACGTCAATTTTTTTATATAACAAATATTATCTTTAAAGTAAATTAATAATAAAAATAATAATTTTTATAATCAAAGATGAAATAATAAAAATGGTTTCAATTCCAACCGTATTGAAAATTTAATAAAAAAATATTTATTTAATATTTTTCTTTGGATATATGAAAAAAGTCCCAAAAAAAAAGTTCCCAAAATCTGTTTAATACTTTGAAAAATTTTTACTTTACTTTCGCAATTTTTGTTTTCAAATCAAAAAATCCTCCTAACTTTTTTTCTATACATAATGTGTATGTCAGCAAAGCTTTAAATATATAATTGCGATTGCCGACCCCAGATTCTCGCTATTCAATTTATTGAATTCCTGATTTTGTAATCAACTCTTTAAATCTATCTGATTCAGAATCTTGCATATAAAAACATTTAAATTTGGGCGAAGCGAAAAATCTCGTATATAATCGTATAGATAAACATTCTGAAACAAGGGGCAATCCTGATTTTGAGTTCAATTCTAAAAACTTTTCTAATTCAGAATATCACCTACACATATATTATATAAATATTCCGGAAAAGGTAAAAACCTTGATTTTCTAAAAAAAATACAAGATTTCGATATGCTCGTTTCGGTTCGGATCCAGAAAGCTTTTGGTCAAACTGGGGCGAAACGATCATATCTCCGAGACTAATAAAGAAAGAACTTCCAAATTTGGTACAAGGGTGTCTCATCTTAGATTTCTTCTATAACTTATTTTTTATAAAAATCATTTGGAGTGGTGGTTCGGGTACCTTCTACGCAATTCTTAAGTTCTGACAAGCGTAGATTGAAATTAACATGGGTAGAAACAGGAAATACCTTCCTTACCTTCCATACACCTCTCAAGACCTTATAAGCATATCTTCGAAATAAATAAAGATAAAAACTTTAAATTTGCTACAAGGCTGTTCTGTTTGCTTAATGTTCCTGAAATGAACTGAAATGAGGGTTCGTGTAAATCTCATTTGAATTTTTCAATTTAATCTATCAAATAATTCAATGTAAAGTAGTCTTTAATTGCATTGACCTATTACTTTTAAAGTGTCCTATTTTCAAAAAAAAAAATTCAATAGATATATAAGATAAAATTCAATCCAACAATAACAATACATATTGATAAAATAACATTTACGAAACCTTTGAAATTTTTTTAAAGGATTCCCGAATTCGGAAACAGTAATGAAACCTATATTGGTACTATTTAAATTTTTTCAATGTAAGAATATAAAAAATATAATTTCGATTTTTGCGTAATAAAATTTAATTTAAAAGAATATTATTAATACATAATATATTTAATGTAAATAAATAAGTATCTGCTTGTTAAATATATAATAAATAATAATATATATTAAATTCGGATATTTTTTTGATCAAAAGAAATTTTCAATAAATATGATAAGGTAAATTAAATTTCAATTTTTCATCTGTTTTTTTTTTATATTTTTGATATTTGTAAATGTGTATAAATATGTGTACATTGGAAAATGGAAAATTGGGAAAAAAAAAAAATTTAATCAATTTTCAATTTAATTTATTTAACTTTGAAAGTAACAAAATCTATAGATTTCTTAGTATCATTTGTACTTCATCTGAAGTCTTAACCAAATCAAATAATTCAATAGCTCGATTAAAGGTCATATATACCCTCGACCTCGAAAACGTATTAATGTTTACACACACACATATATTTATATATAATTATATATATATATATATATATATATATATATATATATAAATATAAGGTGTATATATAAAGTGTTTAAAAGTCTAAACTCACAAGCAAAAAAAGTCTCAGAGATTATCATATCGAGATAAGGAAGAAATTATTCAGGAGGCAGTTAAGTCGTCACAGCTTTTACGATATCGTATATTTTCTTAAATCTCTATTAAAACCTATTAATAGTTCCCTTATATTAAGGTATCTATGCAGTGGTAAAAATATGAATTAACAAATACCTTATGCGTTTACCGTTTTCTTAATAATTCAATATTAACTTACTGCCCTTCAGTCCTATTCTTAATTCATCTCAAATTTTAGGGACATAAAGCAAATGGAAGAGCGAGTCCAATTAGAGTACAGAACAAGAAGTCAACAGGAGTACCATCCCATCTATTTAAAGATTCCATATCTTAGTTTCAGAGATATGCTTGTTTGACCACTGCTTCATCAGAAGCTTTCGGAACTCGTTCCCTTGATCTGAATTTTCCCATTTTCAACTACCGCTATTGTTTCGTCATTAATAACTAAAAAAAATTTCATTAAGATAGCTTCATATGTTTTAAATAATGTAATAAAGTTTCGGATTATGGAAGCTTTCAGAATCCGAAACCATAGTCTGATTTTTCCCATTATCAACTACCGCCCTTGTTTCGTCTTTTGTAAACTATACTGTTAAAATGTCGTCAAAACTTAACTTGATTATATTTTAAGAAGTCCACCAGTCCGCCAATATGCTTAGGACGCACAAATGGACAGCATTTTCTCGACTAAGCAATTGGCACTAATCAAAAATGTATATACATGACACATGTCCATATCTTTGTTTCTTATTTCTGTTGGATTACAAACATAAAAGTTATGTAGGATATAAAAAAATTAATTAATTTTTATTTTAGATATGTTCTGTTTCACTAATTTTGGTAAAGTCACCATCCTGTAAATGAATTAAAACATGCGAGTATCTATCATGATTATTATTTTAGGTTCATCGTATATATATTTGATTTAATTCTTTAATTTTCACCTGAATAGAGTTGAATGTATGGTAATATTTTTTTATTCGTATTTTTGTAATATAGAAAACGTATTTTATGGAAATTTTAATCAGTTACTTTTTATTTTACTCTTTTAATAGTATTACCAATATGCCTTCCACGTAGATATAATAATTCATCCACAATTCTATTTGATTTTTGGATGACATGGATGGGGGGAAAAGAAGTTCCTAATGAATACTGTTAGTTTGGTTGCTTATTCTGTTAATCTCGGTTCTCTGGAACCGTGCTTTAATTAAAAATTTTTTTTGAAAACTTCGATATATTTTGCCTTAAAAAACTTTTGAATGTTCAACACAATATATAATATAATTACATATACTATATTTAAAATTACAAAAAGAAGGCATAAATGGTCCATATTTTAACTATAAGCACATTAGAAGATAAAAAAATTTATTTCATACCCCAAAATTTGTTCGTTATTATATACGTAATATACCATTAATTAACGTATATTATATATCTTTAGATTTAAAAAGCAAAAAAACTTCAATATATTCAATTTTAATAAGAGTAGTTTAAAATATAATTTCAATAATTGATATTCAGTATATGAAATTTATTAATATTTAACAAAAAATTCTAAAAATACCGAAACTTTAAGCACGTTCGCTAGTCAAATATTATATAAAATAAAAAATCAAAATTTAATCTAATTAGAGGTCGGAAGTTTATTTTTAATTTTAGTAAATATAATTCTTGGTTTTATGCCATATCTCATAAGAAAATGGGTTAAGGATTATGACATACATATGACAATCTATATCTCATAAAAAATGCTATTCAAATGACATATGACAAAAATACCTAATGCTATTCAAATGACACATGACAAAAATAACTTTCATTAAAAGTCGATCTATACCAAAAAAACAAAAAATAAAACTACTTCGCAAGCTTAAAGTCTTACAAAATAGTATGAAAGTATATTGGTTAATTTATTGCGTTTCATAGAGGCACTTTAGATATTTTGCGTTCTGCAATATTTCTCTTTAACAAAAATGGATACTTTGGAAAAATCCGTTTAACAAAATAACAAGTTGAATTTCTAACCGTCGGTACATATTTGAAATTCTGGAAAATATTCGGTCCAAATGACATACAATCGAATCAAAATACAGCCATATTACACTAAACTTTTAAACTATGACTAAAAAATTCATTCATATTACACTAAACGCGAATGTTATAAATACAGACATATACAAATTTTCAACCAAAAATTTTTGAAAATTCAAAATTGAAATATATATGTTAACCTTGTTTGTAAAATAATATTACCTCTTGTAAAATTTGTTTTAGAAAGCAAGATAGAGTGTCCCAAAAAAAAGAATATTAAAACAAAATTTTTTTATAACATAAAAATTGCAAATAACACAACAATTGGGAATTACAAAAATTTCACCAAATATTTTTAAATTTAATTAAAGGGACTCTACAGTTCGTCTGATCAAAAACCTTTTTGCAGCAAAACCTACAAATTACCTTTGAGAAGTGCCCTTTGGATCTACCCTATATTTTCCAAAAGCTTATCAATTCAAGATATTAACATCAAAAGCTTATTCATGAAATTAGAAAACATCGGAACACTTATTCATGAAATTAGAAAACATCGACAGACAGACGAACAGACACACTATAATTATTTGAAATGTGCTTTTTGAGAACACTTCAAACTAAAATCTATTTTTTTTTTCAACTTAAAAAAAAAACCATCTTTAAAACATTTATTTAAAAAATTTTCACCTATGGGTTACTTGGATTGCAGAAAAATTCTAATTTGTGCACTTTTTTTTTGAAGCTTTTTAAATTACGTTAAAAATTTCATTTCGGGGATTACTGGTGTGTTATACAATTTAACTATTTTTTTTACTTCAATGGCTCTGTCAATTTTATAACTATTGAACTATTGATTTATATGACGACAATAATGCATTCAATTTATGTAACAGGCTATATTAAAAAAGTCCCCAAAAACAAAAATTAAAATAGCCCCCAAAATTTGTATTATATTATATAAATGTTATAGAGTATATTATGACAGTTAGATTCGGTTTGTAGCAAGTTTAGTTTTCGTTATAAAAGTTTTTTAAAAGTGTTAAGCATGTATCGGTTTTTCCAGAAAATATAAACAATTACAGTCTATCCCTATCGTAGCATTTCATATAATGGGGACTGTCGCTACAAAACCCCCGCTAAACAAATGTTTTATATTCAACTCTGAAGTCTCTCCTAACTTTTTTTAATAAATAATAATCCAGCAACAAGCTTTTATTATAATTCTTAACCTAAACTTAATTCTTATTAATTTAAAACGTCAGAAAATAAATTCATGAAACACTGTTCTAACAACAAAAAGCATGGAATATAACTTTTCCATATAACTTAAATAAGTCTCCATAACAGTTGAGTTCCCAATGTGATTTTTATTAGAATTAATTTAATACTATCATTTTTCCGTTCCTTTTTAATTTCATTGTCCTGTAAAAGCAGAAAAAAAAATCTACAAAATTGAAGAAACTATAACCAACATAATAGATTTGATTACGGTAGAATGATTTGTTATTGATTTTCAGAAATATAAGATTCTTGTAACAGTTTTCTATTTTCTTTTTTAAATAAAACGTTTCAACATAAAAAAAACCTTGGATTTCTTTGTATTATCTATAATTTCTTAGGAAAAATGATATTTCAGATTTTCCAATAAAATCAGGAAATCACCATTTCTAATTTTCATTGTCCCTTTTGATAATAAAAAAAAAAAAACTTTAATTTCTTTCTTATAAAATTTAAAACATTATGCAAATTATAAGAAAAATATTCAAGATTCTGTAAAATTCTTAGAAAGGCATTATATTTTAAAAAGTCATCATTATTTAATAGATTAAATTGGTAACACCACACATAATAAATATAAATTTTTTAAAAGGTTTACCGATCTTTATACTTATCGAATTTCTGTTCAAAACTCAACCTACTTATTAAATCATTTAATTTGTATTCAGAACGGATTATATGAATATCTAGGAGATAACGAAGAATAAATATTATATATACCAATACTCAACAACAATCCTAATCTAATTTTATATGATCATCAGTGACCTAATTTTATAAGAATTGAATTTATGGTGAAGAAAAAAGAACGAAAGACTAAAGTATTTAGTGGTATGTATAAATTGCAAAAAGATAAAAAAAAGGGGTTTTGGTACGTAATCTGAAATCATATAATCCCAATCACATAATCCAAACACAAAATTCTATAGGTTACAAATTTCTAAATTACAAAATAACAAAAAAGATTTTCAACTTAATACAAAATCCCAATTCACAAAATTCCAAATTATAAAATCCAAAAATTACAAAATCCCAAATTGCAAAAATCTTATTGGGGTTCAGTATAAGTAAATCATATTTGGATTCAATCTTCCACACAATATAAAAGATAAGCTCCAAGATTCAAAATTTACAAACTTGTAAATTATTTTTTTAAAAACAAATTATTAAAATCCCGATTTTGTAAAAAAAATTCAAAATTTCAAAATAATTGAAAAAATATGCAAAAATAATTTTGTAAATTGAAATTTATTTTTTTTAATTTTTTAATAAATCGCTGTACAATTTTTAAGCGGGTTAAGCGGTACGGGTTTTTCTAAATCCCTGCTTTAAATCGATTCATAAATTTTGCAGCTATTAAAAATCTATGCTTAATAAAGCAGCGAGTTTTTATATGACAGAAAACTCTCATTTATTTTTATAATTACTCTTTTTTCAAAGTTTTTCAAACAAATTGTAATCAAAAATACTACATACAAACAAAAAAGCTTCAAAACGTTCAGTAAAGTTTTGCAGCAGTACATATTTCATCGCTACAATTTATTATTTGTTGCTTTGTACTGAGCTAATAGTACATTATAATTTTTTACGTTTGTATATGAAATAACTTAATTTTGAAAATTAACATTGAAAATTTCTAATGTTGGGATTTTGGGTAACTTTGCGTATTTAAAAATTTTGGGATTTTTTTACTTTGCGATTTTGATACGATCTTAATAAAAAGTATAAACAATCCTTTCCCTAAATTTCAAATTATATAAACTTTAGATATATTTAAAAGACACTTTAGAGAGGCGACACTACACAGCTTTTGAAAACAGATAGACAGAGCAACAGAACAGAGTAAAACTAATAAGTAAATTTTTAAACACAATATTTAAAAAAATATGCAAAAATCATTTTGTAAATTGAAATTTATTTTTAATTTGTTTTACTTATTTAACCTTTAATATTTTTAAAATTAAATTAAAAATTTTTTTTTATTTATTTATTTATTTAATAAATATTTATGAACAGTTCCCTACCACATAAAATGTGATAAGTGAGTTATTCAATTGTTCCTTTTCAGGTGTAATATATATTTTATTTTCTGATATAAACTATTATTGATATAAATTAAATATTAAATTTTTTTATTGGATATGATGGAACCTGCGACTTTTCGATTGATAGGACGACGCCACCAACCGGACAAATTTTTTTTAATTTTTATATTTACTGAGTATTTTTAGCACATTTTCAAAAAATTTTGTAAAAATGTGCCTATATAGTTTCACTCTGTCCGTCCGTCTGTCCGTCCGTCCGTCTGTCTGTCTGTCCGTATGTTTACAAAAACTTTTACATCGTTTGAAGTAGAGAAAAGAAATTTTAACCGCGAGTAGGTATTACAAAAAAAATAATTTCGTAGAAGAATTTTTTTCTGTAGCCCCACCTGTTACGGAGCAGCAGCCCCCCAAAGTTGGCAAAAGCCCTATATTTAAATTGTTATAACAAGAGTTCTATTAAGTGTATTTTGAAACAATCAATTTGAAAACGGCAAAAGATAGCTGGTTTTATAAACTTTATAAATTTTTAAAATACAAATATTTAGGGTTGCCATACGGTACTAAAATGTACCATTATGCAAAACTCAATTTTTGCAAAATTTTTGGCCCTACATATCTTCTAAACGGGTTAAGCTACGGTCTTGAAATTTTGGGAGTAGTTAAATCCTTAGAAATAAGTAATAGCCGTTTAACAATTTTTTTTGTCACGACCCCTGTATTGCAGCTATAAGGGCCCGAAAATTGAAATTTTGCTATTTTTAAACACCTGTAACTTGAATACCTGTTCAAATTTTTTTTTTTGTGATTTACAAAATTGAAAGCTCTTTAACTATATTGCAATATGTGTCAAAGGTTTTTCTTAATTTTGAAGGATGACGAAGCTGCAGCCCCCGCAAATTCCAAAAAAGCCCTATATTTAAATTGGTATAATAAGAGTTATGTTAGGTTTATTTTCAATCGAAAAACGGTAGAAGAGAGCTGCTTTTATAGGCTTTACAAAAATATGTCGCTTTAATGTATAGGGTTGCCATATGGTACTAAAATTTACCATTATGCAAAACTCAATTTTTGCAAAATTTTTGGCCCCACATACATTCTAAACGGGCTAAGTTAGGGTATTGAAATTTTGGGAGTAATAAGATCCTTAGAAATAAGTAGAAGTCGGTTAACAAAATTTTTTTGTCACGTCCCCTGTTTAGCAGCTATAAGGGCTCGAAAATTGAAATTTTGCTATTTTTAAACACCTGTAACTTGAATACCTGTTCAAATTTTTTTTTGTTAATATACAAAATTTGAAGGTCCAATATTATACTTTAACATATGTTAAAAGATTTTTTTAAATTTGAAAGCGGTTCTTTATATTGAAGAAAGTGTCTCTCAGGTTTAACCAGCTTTGCTTAAATAGTAAAATTTTAAGTAAAATTCCAAATTTTGGTACGATTTACAATTTAATTCCTTGAACCTAAAAAAGTTGTGGGAAGGCGAGTAGTGAGAATTATATCCTTGATAAATTGGGCAAGCTCCCCATAGAGGAGCTATTAGGACTTAAAAATTAAAAAATTTACTGTTTCTACAAGTAGTAACTTATTCACCAACGTATATATTTCTTAAATTAAACGTTAACATTGAAGTTTCAACATTATATTCCGATAAAATACTCAGTATGAAACACTATATTATTTTGAAAATGTGCTTTTTTAAAAACCCTTGGTTTTTTCATCACTTGTTTATTACAGCTTATACAGCCACAACTATGTGTTAAAATATTTTATTAGTATGTATATCAAAGGTAAATGTTGGAATTTGGAACATATGGAAAAAAATGAATTTTACATAGACTTTGAATTTTAATTTAACTGAATATATAAGTGTAAAATTTAAATGTAATTTTTATGTTACCTATCAATCACAATTTCACTGTTCAATACTATTTCAATAAAGGAAATAACACCTCCAAAAAAATAAGTCTACAAATTTTTGCGGTATTTTTTTGTATAGAAACTTTTTTAACATTATTTCATCCCAACGTAGTTGATTTAAGAGCAACGAATTAAATGAGGTACAAATTAAATATTGCTTCTTTGCAAACATTTTGAAACGGACTCTCTGTTTTGTATAATAAGATTTATTTATTAATATTACATATTTTTAAAAATGATAATGCAATATTTTAAAACCATCAGTTACCCGGAGCCATTATAGGTTAGGATTTTAATACTAGATATTATTTAATTTTATAATATTATTATTATATATTTGATAATAAAATGAAATTGTAATTAAAATTAGTTTTTTCAGTAATTTTCCTTGAAAAAAAAACTTACGATCTGGGAATCGCTTCGCATTCACTCGGTTGATACACCTGTTTCTTAATCACACGATGTCACAGAAGCCCCTTACTGGAAAAAAATATCCTCTAATGCAAAAGCAAATTCTCAGGCAAATTCTTTCTTCCTGCTTTACTTTTGTCGTCTTAAGAAAAAACATTGACGTACAGTTTTTTAAAATTTTAAAATAAACAATGGGGACAGAAATACGAGAAGCACTAAATATTTAGTTCAAAATACTCATAGAACTGAATATGGAAAAAATTAACCAATAAACAGATGTTACATTACATTTTAAACATAAATTAAAATTAAAATTTCTTAACGACCTGAGACAATAATTTAAACCTTCAATATATTATATTTTATAATTTAGTTTTTTTTTTTAACTTTATAAATTGCATTTTAACTGTGTTTTTGCTATGTATGAATTTTCTACCATCAACAAACAAATAAATAAACTTTTGATTTTAATGTATTTAAAATTTTTACTATGTAATTAAATTTCATGTTAATTTTAAGTTTAAGCTATAAGAATTTTTGTGTAAAAACCTTGTTCTGATTCAAAATAATATAAATAAATAAATAAAATAATAGGCTTATAAAAGAAAATATAATTTTAAAAATTTAACATTTTTAATTGTAAAATTTTAAATAATTAAATAAAGGAAAAAATTATTTAAAATTTTATATAATTGTTAATTAAAACGTAATGCAGAATTATTAATTATATTTATAGCTTCTAATTTTATTACTAGCCTTGAATATTTTTTATAAATGTAATTTTAATGTATTATTTTTTTTTACTATTATCATATATTATTCAAAAAATTAAATAATACCTTAAATTATAAATTTATAAAAAAAATCAAAACAACCTGTAGAATTTTACTAACAAAAATACAAATAAAATATTTGATATATTATAAATTTGACAATGAATTTTAAAAAAGAAATAAACATTAAGTGACAGAATCTATTCAAGTAAAATTATATAGGAATCAAATGAAAAAAATTGCAAAGAATATAAAATTATAAAATGTGTTATACATATTATAATTATATTAAAATACATTCATATATATTAAATTACAACGCAATCAGTATATTACCAAAAGGTTAAGGTTCTTTTGATTTAATTAAGAGTTTACAGCTGAAATTAATGTTAAACAGTTTTGTACACCATTAAAATTTTTCGAAAAAAAGAAAATAATTGAATTAAAAAATTTAAATAATTATATTATGTTTTGAATTAAATTCTGAATATTTTAGTTATAATTATACATAATATTTAAATATATCAGGGTTATTTATACTATAAAAAGCAAATATTTTAAATTTATAACTTTAAAAGTATATTTAAGCGCTTTAAAGCAGGACTGCAAATTCGGAAATCAAATTTACCAACTATGACTCCGACATTTTAATCTCATCTTTAAAAACAACTCTGATCACAACTTTTCAATATAACGAGTTTTACATAATTATAGCCTCATAAAACTGTATACATATATTATAACCCACACAGAAGACATAAAAATCTTAAAAAACCTATAATACCTTTCTATAGAAAATATGTAGTATGAATAGTACATAAATAATTTAAATTTTAATTATTTATTTATTAATAACGTACAATTATAAATATTTGCACGCAGTTTTGGGACCCTTTGCCAAATAGACATGTGGGCCAGCTGATAGATATTTAATTATAAGTTATTTTTATATAATTTTATATTGTTATATCATATTTATTGAATTTACCCTACCAGGGATCGATTGAAATTTTATTATGTTAGTATTTAAATAAATAATATAAAATAAAATATTCTGATAAATTAAAAATAATAATAATAAAATTTGAACAAATATTATTTTTTAACAAATAAGAGCGATTCAATTAAACTAAAAATATTATTAATTGTGCTAAGACTCCAACCTAACAACAATTAAGCCTACTGCTATATATGTGCTATTGTATGTATTTATAACAAAGAATAATAGAATAGAAGTAATTAATTTATTAATTTATAAACTCTCGTTTATAATATTATATTTTCAAATTGAATCTATAAATTTATTTTTATCGACAGCTGGTCACCCTTGAAACAGAACCTTAAAAAAAAACATATAAATATCACCTTTAATTTATTATTCTATTTTTGACAGTTAAAATGTTGCCATTATGAAAAAAACAAAAAAATTAACATGAATTTAACAAGAAATGTTTTGATTGGATCTGTTTCAACAAAATACAAAGAAAAATAAAGACATTTTTTCGAATTTATTATCAAAAGTAATGAAAAACAATTTAATTTAATTTTTATTGACATTAACTCATTAAATGACACATGATATCTAAAAATGTACACTAACTTGTATTTGTATTAAGTATTCCATAAAGAACCGAATTTTCAGTAGTGACTTTTACTATATTAATCTACATAATTTAAATGAAAATAACATCAGGAAGTTTTTTTTTTCAAATTCGAAAATTTAAATTCAATATTTATAAATTTTAGTATGTTTATAACTAATTATAGAATTTGAATCTAATTTTTATTTATTAATAGTGGCATGTATACATTTTATACTCTGACATAAGCTATTATGATATAAATTATAAATTATATTTTTTATTAGATATGATCCGATCTTGATTTGAACGCGAGGCCCTTCGATTGAAAGTCCATCGTCCAAACCCCTACACCACCAGTCGGATATTAATCAAATTCATATTTAAAAAATCTTATACTTATCTAAGAATTTGAAGGCAATATTTGTGTATTCTTATTTACATAATATTATTACTAATGTATAAATAAAGATTCAGTTTCTAAATTTTGGGTTATACACTTTTTTCACCATAAATGAGTTTTTTTTTCTTTTTGGTTACCAAAATATTAAATTTTAAAAAAGGTTCATAGTTTTTAGATTAATTTTAATAAATTTTGTGAATAGACCTATTCGTATACCAGAGATATGAAAAAAAAGTATAAAGCGTAATTGTGTAACTTTAAACCCCCACTTCGAAGGGCAAAGCGGCATTTTCTTTTATTAAACATTTTGAAAAATACTTAATTATGATAAAATATTAATTAATCTTTTTTTTAATTTTACTAATTTAATTAATTTTTTTTTAAACAAATCGCAATATAATCTAATGAGCTTTATTTATATAATTACGTCATTTTAATAATATAATTAATAATTAAAAAATATTAAAAAAAAAAAAATTTATTATTTAATATTAATATTTCAAAACAAAGAAATACTTACCATATTTGAATTTAAGTCTAAAGTTCTACCAATACAAGCAGCTTTTTCCAACCATACTCTATCCTCCCTGTAATCTTCTTGTAAATTTCGACATGGTTTTATTAGTGATAGACACATGAGCTCTTTAAACACAGCACTTATTAACATTTTAAATATTATATAACATATGTATATAAACATATATATAATATTTATAAATAATTATATATTCTATTTTAAGTTTTTATAAAAATTTTAAAAAAATTAGAAAAAAAAAATTTAGTATATAAATGAACATTTAAACTTTGATTTGATATTTTTTGACATTTTCTTTTTAGTAAAAAATAAAATTGTTATTTAAATGAATTTAAATAATTTTTTTTTTTAATTAAAAGTATAAAAGTCTATTTTTATTTATTTTTAATTTTAATTTATAATTATATTTTCTTTTTAATATTTTACATGTCTTAAATTTTTAAAGGTAACTGTAATTCAAAATATAATAAAATATTAAAATTATATTGTCGAATGCATATTTTTTTTTATATTATAAAATATAATAATAATCGAATATATGTATCGATTAATATTTATAGATTATTGATAAAATAAAGTAGTTATACATTCGGTGAGGTGAGTATGCAAATTTGTTGATAAATTAAACAGTGTTTGATTAAAGTTTTGAATTAAGTATTTATATAATAAATACTAAATAAATATTGAGTATTTCCTAGTGCATTCAATATTTTTGCAAATTGACGAGCCCTTTTCCTTTCGAATTTGGGCCTACATATAATATATTTTATTTCATGTATAAATAATGCAATATTATTTATTTTGTTTTTATCATATATGTTACATTTTACTATATACAGGGTGTCCCGGACTCAAGTACGCGCACTGCACTCTGTGATTGGGGGCATTAAAACAAACAAAAAATTGTACTGGAGGGGGGGGGGGTCTATTGTGAACCCTTTTCGTGATATGAGGGATTCAAGTTTTTTAGGAGACTTTTCATAAACAAATCAATAACTTTTGAACAGCTTACAGTAGAGAGATACAAAAAATTCCATTTTGTAGAGTAAGTTATCAGCTTTAATTTTGTGTACTAATGATCCCCATATACCCAACAGTTACAAAGTTATGAAGGTTCAAAATAATTTAAAATGAAAAAAATATGTTTCAAACTCAATTTTCTTTTAAATCACCCTGTATTTGGAGTCCTTTTTATAGCATATTTCGAGACAGCTTTTCAAGCCATATAATTAGTACATGATAACTTTTTCTCTATCTCTAACCGTTTTTGAGATATGAAGAATAGAATCAGTTCAAACAGAAAAATTATTAATTTATTTTTTATCTATTTATTTTTTCATTAATATTTTATAAGAAATTTGGAATTAATGGGTTTGAAATTAATGGTATTTTTCTATTTGAACTGATTCTATTCTTTATATCTCAAAAACGGCCCCCCTAGACCCCCCCCCCCCTCCAGTACAATTTTTTGTTTGTTTTAATGCCCCCAATCACTGAGTGCAGTGCGCGTACTTGAATCCGGGACACCCTGTATATTTGATCACCATGGAGATTTATAAAGAAAAATTTTCTTATAAAATATTGAACTCAAAAGTGATGAAAAAATTAAAATAATTTAAATAATATTAAATAAGAAATGGAATATCATTTACAATTAGTCGTACGCAAATATAGTAATATATAAACACCTTCATAATTAGGTATTCTTTTACTTAACTTTCAGTTAAATATTATATATTAACATCATAATTTAAATAAAATTATGAATTGAATTTTTTTTTGTCTTATGTTAAACTTTTATATTTTTTTTTTTAAAAATATAATTATTTTTAAATAATATTTAAGATATTTTTTTTTTTTTATTTTTCTTTTAATTTTTTTTTTGTTTTTCAAATGTCAAATTTTTACGTCATTTACATTTTGGTATACCTAAAAATATATACTATGAGGTGAATAATCAAATCTTGTCATAAGTGTCAGATTATTTTCAAATAATATTTTATATAATAAATAAAATGATTAACACCTACTTTTATTATTTACATAATATAAATATATTTACTTCATTTGAATAGTATAAGAATATACGTAATTGTAAATATATTTTAAATATATATATATATATATATATATATTGCAATTTTTGATATATACATTTATTAATTGATTATTACCACAAATATTCTTATGTAAGATAATTTTATAAAATAATGTAAACTTCGTAAAAATCATTTCAAATACTAATTTATTACTTCCATTTTTAAAAATACACTTCATTTATTTTAATCCCTAAATTGAAATTTATTTAAGATACTAAATTTTACAAATATAAACAATAAACATTATTTGGTATTATATCAATCTTAATTATTATAATGTTTTAAAAATTTTAATCAAAAGTGTAATTTTAGACATTTTTTAAATTAATTTACTCTTTCGTTGTTAGTTAAATATTACAATTATCCTTGGTAGCTCTAAGATACTCAATCCATTGGGTGTTTTTTTTAAGGTTAATAATACAATACTATAATTTTTTTATAAACATATTATGTATATTCTGGACTCATAAATATTTTTAGTTTAGGCTTTGTATTATAAATATTTTTGTAGGAAATCGAGTAGGGATCGATTGTTTTCCCTATTTAAGACTTCCCCAAATTAGCATCTTCCTGACAAGATTAGTTGTTTGTTGGGTTTGTTATATATTTAGATATATAAATAATGTGAAAATATATAACTATAATTCAAAAATTTATTTTTCAGTTAAGTAGAAATTCAGTCCGAAAAATCTAAAAGTTTACAATCCAAGCCCCTAGTTCTAATATGTTACTATCCCATTTAATAACTACTAAGTGTTGGTATAAACGACTAGATTCACAAATATATTCAATACTAGTATCTACCTGCACCTCGAACTCGATATACTCGTATATCATTTAAAAAAATAATTATATATAACAGCTCAACTTCAAAAACTCATCATTTAGGAAACCTTAATTAAAAAAATATATATATATATATATTTTACAAATATTATCGATTTTATTAGTATAATTATTTTAATTATTTAAGATTTTCTAATTTATTTTTATCTTTATCAAATTAAGATTCATTTTATTCCCTTATCATAAACAACAATTTACTAAATCCAATTAATTTATATACTAATTTTACCAAAAACTTAAATTGAAAAATAAAATCGATTAAGACTTTGAATTTTTCTATATTAAATCCGATAGGATTAAATAATTTGGATGATGCCAAGTGAGATACAATCTTGATATTATATTGATAAAATGTCAAACTCCTTTTATAAAGGTACAAAAGTTCAGAACTTTGTTTTTATGTTTTTGTTTTCTGATCCTTTTTTATCCTTTCATCTACACAATACTTGATTTTTTTTTTGTTTTTTTTTTTTTAATTTTACTACGAAATTAAAATTTGTTTTTATAATATAATAAATAGGAAGCAGCTAAACAAAATAATGTTATTGGTAAAATGCCACCCATTGTGAAGGATTAAAACTTTTTTGTTATCTCTAATGATTTTTTTTTTTAATTTTGGTATAATAAATTTGTTTCTACATTCGTAATATCTCAAATTGGTTTTATTGGCTATTGAGACTGTGCGATATTTCTTTAGGTAGTGTGCGACTTCAACGCACCAAAACCCCACCCTTTTTGAAGCAAGTTTTAAGATGGAACCTGTGATACAAATGTACAGTTTTATTACAGGGATGGGAATATGGAAGGATTTTGGGATTGTGAGGAGGTTATTTGGAAGTTTTGAATTATGGGGGATGGGGAAAATTTGAAGGAATATTGAGGAGAAAGATGTTAATATTCTTTGTAAATTTAATTAAGTCGTACAGATACGAATTACCAACTTCAGGAAACACATTGGACCGAATATGGTTATATAATCTAGACATGCTCATAACAAACGAATTTCTATAAACTTCTATATAGCGAATTTCTATAAGCCGTGTTACGCCATCTTATCAATTCAACACAGTAGAGATGAGCACTCACTTCGTTGCACTCCTTGTTTCACGTTGGAAAACTTTGAATGGAGACATAAATTGTTTTATTTCTTTAAAACAGGTATTCGTCCCCACTAGGTATTTATAAAACAAAGTAAGTGACTAGACTGCGCGGCAATGGCTAAGTGGAGTGAGCATTGAGATAACACTGGGATCTTTTATAAGGCGAATAGCTCTGTTTTGCACTTTATCGAGATATCCCAGCGCCGATTGTGGAGCAATAACCCAAATATGTGGAATGAATTGCAGGTTAAGGATAGAAGGTCATTGATGAATATTAAGAAAAGGATGGGAAATAGAACAGATCCCTGAGACACACCAATGTTTAGTTCAAATTAATCGGATGATAAAACATCGACAAAGATTCGAATCGTGGAATTCGAAATAAAATCTCCAATCATTATACAAATAATACAAAAATGAAGTTGTATATATTGCACTCCTATCCAATTTAAAGTAGTTTTCACTAAGTTTTTAACACTTAATAAACTTGTTTAAATATATATCTTATAATTCTGGTATTAAACTTTTTTCTGGATCCAAAAAGAAAAAGCGTTTAAATGTTAAAATATAGGAGGAAAAAAAGGTTCTTTTATAATAGGTATATGTGTAAATAACCCATAAGTAAAACAATCATCCCTTCAAGAAAAAATAAATAAGAAAATTGTTGTTTCCTATATAACAAAATATTAAATATAAACAAATTGAATTTCAATATACCCAAACCCAAGCCAAATTTGGGAAAAAAACAAAAAAACTTTTATTGAAAATTCTGAAACAATAAGTGAAAGAACATGGTAAATTAATAAAAAAAAGAAACACAAGTCAGAACTTTTTTAATCTGCTGAAAATTTTCTTTCATGTCTTATCAATACCTGAATAAATAAACATACGACAAAATATATTAATTTTAATTTAATATAAAAAACCATTATTTATCACAATTTTATGAACTGAACAACTAAAATCTGCATTCAAGCATTTTTCATTAAATTTTAAACATTGTAAAAGTAGAAATTTTGCGTTTAAAAGAAAAGAGCAGAAAAAAGCCTCAACTAGAAACGCTATTGTGACGCTCTCTTAACGCAGCTAACAAATAGAATTGGATATATTGAAAATCTTAGACGTTTCTACATGCTATTAGGTCTAATAATATCCCATGTTTAAATTGTATGTGGAATTCAGTTAAGTTCAATTCTAATGATAAGAATATAATTTCGCCTGTTCCAACATGTGCATATCTACAATAGACGCTGTCGCAGCCATTTGATATGTTAAGCAACTTTTAACTTTTTCGCTTGCTAAACATATTTAAATGTCAAATGTTGAATAAATCAATTATTTAAAACAAAAATGGCGAAGTCATTTAAATAAAAAATAGTCATATTTGAGAAATTCTTTGGAATAAATTTAAGAATTCTTTTTCGAATATATTTACAACTAATAATTTGGAACTCAATTAAAAATATATAAAAAAGAACATAATATTAAGTAAATAATTAATTACAATACCGAAAAACGCAAAATTATAATTTTATTTTACTAATTTTTAAAAAATTCAAAACTTAACCACAAAAATTAAACATCCAACTTTTGTAGTTTAAAATATTTTAATTTATGGAATTTGTAAACAAAACAATGTCAATAAATGTCATCTACATTTAATTGTGAAGATTCCTTCTTGTAGCGACTCACGTGATTTCATTGCAAAGAGTCATTGTACATTTTTGTTTGCCTAAATATTTAAGGTACCTAATTATAATAAGAATATTCCACTTGTAATAATCTATTCATGTGAAAATCAATTTCATGTGATTATGACGTCACTTGTTTTTTTTTGTAAAGAAAAACATCATAAATGAAAAATTTTAATTGAAGGGCGTCTAAATATAATAAATAAATTTTAATTTTTTATATATATTGCTGAGGGTAATTTGATTATTTAATTAAAAATTTTTTTTAAAATAAGCCTATATATTTTTGTGGGTTTACGAGTATTTAATTTATTTATTTATTATTTATTATTAGCGATGTGGTTTTATGGGTTGATTTTTATGGTTTCTGGTATTAATGATCTTAAATTCCTTAAATTTTTTAAATTCTATTGTGTTTTTAATATTTTTAGGTTTTTTCATATTTTCATAATTTTATTCGCACAGTAGAAATTTGTTGTCAAAACATCATATTTTCAATTAAAACTTTTTCTAACGCAAATTAAATAAAGGTTACCTGAAATAATGTCAAACAGCCAATTGATTTTATTTCATGTGCAGACAATAGAATATTGTTAACTTTCAGAAATTTTGTGGAAATTAAATTTATAATTTGCTGCATTCAAAGGCAGGGTTATACTGTTTTTTCAGAATACTAAAAAATATTGTATACGTGAAATTCTGAATTAGGATGAATTTTAATGTTTGATCCAAAATCAGGATTACCGCCTATTCCAGAATAATTGTAAATGTGTAAATGTGTAAATGTGAGATTTTGAATTAGGAGAGATTGTTTTTGTATTAAACAGGGGTGCCAATTCACACAATTCTTTATATTTTAGTGTTGGATGCGAAATCTAGCTTCAATAATTTTGTTAGCAGCGGAAGATATTAAAACTATTAAAACTAATAATCGAACACTAAAACCAATAGAACGGTATATAGAATGGTAATCTCCACTATCTAAATTTCTTATCTCAAAAGAATGGTATAAGAATTCGGTATCTGTTTTTCATTCAATAAATAAATAACTTTCTAAAATTTTTAATAATATATAAGAATTCTGGTTAAGAAATAATTATATACGCCTTTTATAGAATATTTATATTTATTTGTATAATTGTTAATTGTTAATTTTAAATTTTATTTCATTTTAATTTTGGCATTATTTCGTTTTTAAAAAATGAAATAAAGTCAAATTTTAAAAATTTGCTTTTTGACAAACGTTGAATTGTAATAAAACCAAAAAAGTATTTGTTGGCTTTTTTTCAGAGAACTCTAAATAAATACTGATGGTAATTGCAAAAAGAAACGTAAGTACTTAAATTGCTTTCTTACATTTTTTGTTTCTATTATAAGAATCTTCCTTTTTTTTTGAAAAAAGATTAAAAATTTCTGTTAAAAAATTCTTAATAAAAAATTTTAAATATTAATATGATGTCTTTTAGTATTTTTTTTAAATTAAAAAATATAAAGTTCTTTTAAATTTAAAACAAAAATTTAAATAATTTAATGAAGGATTCGAATATTTTGAATTGAAAATAATTATTCAATTTTATATGAATATTTGTTTCAAACTATAAATAAAAAAATTGATTAATTTTTTTTGTTTTTGAATCATTTTGATTTTGATTAATTATGTCTTAATTAAAAATTTTTATACCCGTATGACTATATAGGCAAAGGGTATAATAAATTTGCCATTACGTTTGTGACGCAGAGAAGGAGGGGGGGTAGATATATACCTTTTCAGTTTCAAAATGAGAATAGTAAACCTCAATATGAGAATAGTAAACTTCAAAATGGAATAGTAACTTTCAATATGAGAATAGTAAACTTCAAAGTGGAATAGTAACTTTCAATATGAGAATAGTAAACTTCAATATGAGAAATGTTAAAATCTAAATAAGAATAGTAATCTTTGTGATGATTTTCAATAAATTGTTTAAATTTCAGAGAATAATTACAATTTTGTTTTTATAGTAAAAATAAAACACTACAACAATGTCTACAAAAATTAAAAATCTAAGAAAACACAATTACTTGTCATTTCAAATATGAATTGTGACTGGAAACAACTTGCGCACCAGCTTAATATTCCTCAAAGGATTTCAGAGGGTGAAACCTCAAACAAACGAGGAGGGAAAAGAATGAAAAAATTAGTCAAATTCATAAAGATTATTTCGTTGAAATGATAGAAAAAAATTGTCGCATTACATTAGCGGAACTTACTGGCGCGTTTGAAGAAAAATTTAATTTCTCTATTTCAAAAACAACTCTTTTTGAACACCTAGATTCTCTCTGTTACTCGTTGAAATACGTAACATATGAACCAGAAAAGGGAAACAGCCCTGAGAACAAACAAAAAAGAAAGAAGTTTGTTGAAGGTCTATTGGAATTTCAGTCCCAAAATAAGCCAATCTTGTTTATGGACGAAAGTAATTTAAATATTCATATTTCACGAACGCAAGGTAGATCTTTGAAAGGAACAAGGTGCACCACTATAGCAGCCGGTTCAAAAGGCCCAAATGTACATGTAATATGCTGCAGAAGCGCAATAGGATTAATTCATTATGAAATACGAAGAGGTTCCTTCATAAAAGAAAACGCAAAAGAGTGGATGGAAACCTGCCTTCGCCAAGCAATGGTCAGACATGGTGAATTGGTTGTTATCGTGATTGACACTGAACTATGTCACAATAATATTGAAGAAGTTTTATTGAAGCAGGAATTCAATGAAAATAAGATACTGAGACTTGGACCCTATAGCCAAATGTTTAAACCAATTGAAAATGTGTGGTATGTAATGAAACCGTATGTTAAAAGAGAATTGTCAATAAAGTTGTCAAACATTCTTAATACAAGAAACAATTTAAATATCAAAAAACAGAGAATAAGTGCCTTAGAAAGTTTTATGGAAGAAGGCCTTCAGACAATTACACCAACAATATGTGCCAATTTCATCGGATCCATTCAAAGTTAAATACCTGCAGCTATTGACTTAGAAAATATGCAGTATTAATAAATCTAATTTTTTTCTAAAATATTTGGAATTTCCTAATTTTTTTAAATAAAAATTCTCAAATTGAAGTTTACTACTCTCATATCGAAGTTTACTATTCTCATATTGAAAGTTACTATTTCACTTTGAAGTTTACTATTCTCATATTGAAAGTTACTATTCCATTTTGAAGTTTACTATTCTCATTTTGAAACTGAAAAGGTATAGACTCAAGTGTATGGATCGGATCAGAACCGAAAAAAAAATCGATTTAGCTATGTATGTCCGTCCGTCCGTCCGTCTGTCCGTCCGTCCGTCCGTCCGTCTGTCCGTCCGTCCGTCCGTCCGTCCGTCCGTCCGCACGATAACTCAAAAACTAAAGGAGCTAGAATCTTGAAATTTTCGCAAATTCGTTTTTTTGCAATAGCCGTCATCGCTATTTAAATCCAGCCATTTTGGTCCATGGGTTCGGGTGGCTGCCATACAACTTCTTTTTTATATGAGTATTTCTCTGTACCTATTACAGCTACGTATCTGCAATTTTGGCAAAAGTAGTTTAGTTTTATGGCCAAAGTTTCTGCAAAATTTGGTTGGTCTGTTGCAGTGAGTTCGAATAGCTGCCATACAACTTCCTGTTTTATATGAGCATTACTCTATACCTATTAATGCTGGGTGTCTGAAATTTTGCCAAAAATAGTTTAGTGTATTGGCCAAAGTTACTGCAAAATTTGGTTGGTCTGCTGCAAAGGGTTCGAGTAGCTGCCATACAACTTCTTATTTTATATGAGCATTACACTACACCTAATAAAGCTTTATGTTTGAAATTTTGTCAAAAGTAATTAATGTTTATAAATGATATAATGTTTATAAAACGGTCATACGGGTATCCCAGAGTTGACACAGTCTACTCTACCACACTCTTCCTCGTTTTTTTTATAAAATCAGTTATTTTTTTAAGTAACTTTTGTATTTAATAAATTTGGCACTTTAGTATTTCATTTTCTTCTCTCTTTTTTATACCCGTATGACTATATAGGCAAAGGGTATAATAAATTTGCCATAACGTTTGTAACGCAGAGAAGGAGGGGGGGGGGGGGGGTAGATATAGACTCAAGTGTATGGATCGGATTAGAATCGAAAAATAAATTGGTTTAGCTATGTATGTCCGTCCGTCCGCACGAAAACTCAAAAACTAAAAGAGCTAGGATCTTGAAATTTTCGCAAATCCATTTTTTTGCAATAGCCGTCATCGCTATTTAAATCCAGTCATTTTGGTCTATGGGTTCGGGTAGCTGCCATACAACTTCTTTTTTTATATGAGAATTACTCTGTACCTATTACAGCTGCGTGTCTGAAATTTTGCCAAAAGTAGTTTAGTTTTATGGCCAAAGTTTTTGCAAAATTTGGTTCGTCTACTGCAGTGGGTTCGAGTAGCTGCCTTACAACTTCTTATTTTATATGAGCATTACTCTATACCTATTGAAGCTGGGTGTCTGAAATTTTGCTAAAAACAGTTTTGTATAATGGCCAAAGTTACAGCAAAATTTGATTGGTCTATTGCAGAGGGTTCGAGTAGCTGCCATACAACTCCTTCTTTTATATGAGTATTCCATTAAACTTAAAAAAGCTGTATGTTTGAAATTTTGCCAAAAGTAATTAACCGGATGATATAATGTATATGTTACGGTCATACGGGTATCCCAGAGTTGACACAGTCTACTCTATTACACTCTTCCTCGTTCATATTATAATTTTAATAAGTTGAAAATAATATTTCTCAACTTTTCAATTATAACAATTACAGGTAACCCTCGATTAACGCGGCACTTGAATTGCGCGGTTTCGGTTTTACGCGGAAATATATTTGCAACTTATTTTAAATTACGCGGGTAAAAAATTCGGTTTTACGCGGAAATTTTTTTTTATGCGTAATTTTTTTTTACGTATATGTACATATTTTTTTTTGGTTTCAAAAAAAATATAAAGGGGAATACCCCGTTACGAAGTGTACATAAGAAAATCGAAATGTATATCATTTTTGTGCTAGTTTTTGTTGAATAAAGTGTTGAAAATTAATTAAAGGGTTTTAAAAAGCATTGAATAAAAATTTATTACATAAACTTAGTAAAGACAGTAAAGATAATTTTTTACATAAGAATAAGAGTGTTAAAAACATTTTTTAAAAGACAGATGAAAGTTCTGATTAATTTTTTTTATTTTGCAATATTTTTTTTGTTTCTATTCTTGTATCTTTCTTTTTATTTTTGGATATAATTTGCAATGAATATTTCTGTTTATTTTATAATATGATTTTTTTTTTTTCATATTATTTTGTTTTATAGGTATAATAAATGCTTATTTAAAAACAAAAATTGTTTTAAAACCAATAACCCAATTTTGTATGGATTTCTTGTCTCGATTAACACGGTTTCGTTTTACGCGCTGTTTTTTAGGAACCAATCTACCGCGTTAATCGAGGGTTACCTGTATAATAAATTTTTCAGTATGAACTACAATAAAATTATAAAATAATTTCAAATAATAAACTTGCACATAACTGTACAGGATGCGGCAACTTGTTGTGACTGGTTTGAAATGCTTATAATTTATTATTTTTAAAGTTTTTATTTTATTCTTTTTTTTTGTAGATAATAAAGAATTTTATAAATTTTTATAATATCATCAGATTCAGTTGAATAACTGAGAAAATTCCAACTTTTCAATTTTTTTTGACCAATTTTATTAAAAGCGATGAAGCATATTTTGAATTAAATGGATATGTCAATAAAAAGTTTTACTGAATTTAGAATACGAAGAATCAGAAAGTAGTGCTACAGCGATTAGAACACCATCTCCAATGTACCGTTTGGTGTGAAATTATGTCTAATATAGAGTTATCACTTCATATTTTTTCTAAAATGAAACTGAAACTTTTAACTTGGGTTAAAAAAATAACATCTCTTGGACGGTATATCGGATAATGTTCGAACATTTTTTACTAATCTTTTACATAGCTCTCAATAATCGTGACATTCCAGCTAAAAAAAATACTTAAATTAATATTAAAACATTTTTGAAATTATTACATAACCTATTTTTTTTTTTTTGTTGAACTTCTTGAAGGAACGCCTTAGCGTCAGCATTTAGAAACTAAAGCAGAATATTTGCACTGATATTGCATTTCTGCCACTGATATTGCATAACTGACAACAGAAAAATGAAAACTATTTAAAGGATGTAATTTTTCACACTTTTAACAAAATTTACTAATTTATGCACTCATTTAAAAAACAAATAAAATAAAAATTTATAAGCATTTCAAATTATTTTGTCCAAATTGGCTCACTCTGTATGAAATAGAAATATTTTATGTAAGTTAAATTATAAAGTAAAAAACTTAATAACTTTAATATTTGAACTGAAAAATAACCATAATTAAATATCTAATTTTTTAATTAAAAGAAAAAGAAAATAAGTGTTGGATAAATATTTAAATCAATTAATAACAAAATAAAAATAATTTAAAGTTTGTTAAGAAAATATTTTTGAATTGCTCAGTAAAAATTTTTGTTAAATAAATCGATCAATTATTGAACAATTGAAATGAAGTGTATTATCTTTTTTAAAAATAAATTTACTTTAAACAATTTAGTTAAATTAAAAAGTTAAATTTCAATAATTTAAGAAGATATAATGTAATATTTTCTTATTTTTATACAATTTCTAGATTCATTATTGTTTTTGGTTAAAAGCAGGTCATAACTTAAGGCAGCTACCATACAACTTTTTTAAACAATATGATTTTCTTCAAAGCTAATAAAACTGGGAGGGGATAAGAATTATAGGCAGAATGTTATATATCGAGCAAGCACTTTTATGAGGTTTCAAAATCTTATGACTTAATTTTTTAGGATCTTACTTATCTTCACGACTACTTACATCACAAGGAATTTAAAAGTAGGCAAGTAAGTAATATGGCAAGCTCGTTTCCAAATTTTGAAATTTTTCGGGACAAAACTAAGAGCGGTTGGCATAGAGATTGCTGAAACCAGAATGCATATTTTTACAACTAATAAGGCTAGATGATTGAAAATTAAAATTCGTATGTACTATAATATGGTAAGCAAAGTTTTGGACTTAAAAAAACTTGGACTTAATTTTTAGGAAGCTAATTTTTTTTGGTTGGACAAATAAAGTAATAAGGCAAACATTTTTATACCCTATGACTATATAGTCATTATACCCTATGACTATATAGTCAAAGGGTATAATAAATTTGCCATTACGTTTGTGACGCAGAGAAGGAGGGGGGGTAGATATAGACTCAAGTGTATGGATCGGATCAGAATCGAAAAATAAATCGATTTAGCTATGTATGTCCGTCCGTCCGTCCGTCCGTCCGTCCGTCCGTCTGTCCGTCCGTCCGTCCGTCCGTCCGCACGATAACTCAAAAACTAAAGGAGCTAGGATCTTGAAATTTTCGCAAATTCGTTTTTTTGCAATAGCCGTCATCGCTATTTAAATCCAGCCATTTTGGTCCATGGGTTCGGGTAGCTGCCATACAACTCCTTTTTTTATATGAGTATTACTCTGTACCTATTACAGCTGCGTGTCTGAAATTTTGCCAAAAGTAGTTTAGTTTTATGGCCAAAAAGTCTACAAAATTTGGTTGGTCTAGTGGAGTGGGTTCGAGTAGCTGCCATACAACTTCTTATTTTATATGAGCATTACTCTCCACCTAATTAAGCTGGGTGTCTGAAATTTTGCTAAAACTAGTTTAGTGTATTGGCCAAAGTTTCTGCAAAATTGGGTTAGTCTACTGTAGAGGGTTCGAGTAGCTGCCATACAACTCCTTATTTTATATGAGCATTACACTACACCTAATGAAGCTGAGTGTCTGAAATTTTGCCAAAAATAGTTTAGTGTAATGGCCAAAGTTACAGGAAAATTTGGTTGGTCTACTGCAGAGGGTTCGAGTAGCTGTCATACAACTTCTTCTTTTATCTGAGTATTCCACTACACTTAATAAACCTGTATGTTTGAAATTTTGACAAAAGTAATTAACCGGATGACGGTCATACGGGTATCCCAGAGTTGACACAGTCTACTCTACTACACTCTTCCTCGTTTTTTAATATAATATGTGGGAGCTTATTGTTTATATATAATCTATAATCTTTCTCGTTTTTTACTCCAAATTAAAAATTGTGTTTTTTTATATTTTAAACAAAGAAAAAAGTATTCATAAAAAATTAATTTTTAAACATAATAGATTTTTACCAAGCGGTTGGTAATGTTTTCGCATCAAAAATTGTAACCAGAGATGCATTACACCTTTGCTCAGAAACCCAAACAACGTGGTTTTTTATGGTGTTTTTTTTTTCTGTCTATGAACACAGGTATAGCCTAGAAGGGTGAACTTAATATTCTCAAATTTCATATACAGGGGGGCGCAAAACGACCGATATGGTTTGAATGTTTAATAATTTTTTAAATTTATTTATATTTTTTATTTTTATTTCAGAATTTTGTGAAGAAAACTTGGGGAATTGGAAATGGAACAGTACACAACAGAATAGCGATCAAAAATTATGAAAAGTAATGGAAAATGTACTGGAAAGAGAGCTATAAGAGCGTTTTGCGCCACCCTGTATAAGGTTATGATGTTCATTTTTGAAAATTCAAACAGGAAATAAATGTTCGTTTAACTGATATATAATAAAATTTCTATATATATGTATTGGAATATTTCCCACAAAATACAATATATGCAGGTAATTTATAAATAGCAGTCTTAAATAAATAGCGTTAGATAAAGTTATGTATGATAAAAAAAAATTATAATTATTTAACGTTATTTTTGACAAAAATTATTACGTTGGTGTATAGGTAAAAAACCTTTAAAAAAAATTTCACATTATAATTTTCCTGTAAGAGCGGTTGGTTCTATGGTGGACGTGGAAACAGCATATTTTTTTTTATATAAAAATTTTGCGCTATTTCTGGGTTTTTATAAATTACATAATAAGTAGTTATACATTATATACATTATTTATTATTGAAAATGTTATCATTTAAACATTTTATATTCGAATTATCATATGAAACAATTTTTTAACTTTTTATATGTACAACGTTTGAAATATACTGAAAAATTATATTTTTTCAAGTAGTATTGAAATGTATTTAAAATTTTTATTTAATTTAAATTTAATTTTTTAATATGGTTGCTATTGGTAAATTTAAAGTCAAAAACATACGCAAAATTTTATATTTCATAAATCATACGCAAATATAAAATGATCAAACCTTGTATACCTATTAGGTATTACCTAACTACTCCAAAACAATAAATTCAATTTATTTAAAACGAAGGTTAAATTTTGGAAATGATTTAAATCAATTACCTGTATAAAATATAAAACTAAAATATAATTATTATACATCAAATAATAAATTAAAACAGGTTATACATATTTCAATCATATTTTAAATAAATATTAAATAAAAATTCAAACAAAACCCTCCAGTCAAAATTAATTTTTAAACTACTGTAAATCATAATTGTATAAATTTTATAAGACCATGAAAATCAATTTTTTTATTAAATAATCATTTGTTCCTCTATAATATAATTTAATTAAGTTTTGAAAAAATAATTGAATAGGAGTGAATAAAAAACCTTATAGCCATATCAAAAAATCCGTAAACTTTTTTGGAAAATTCCCGGAAAATAATTTTATTAATCAATTTAATGCTTTAGAAAATTAATTCTCTTTTAATAAATAAATATTAAAGATATCTATAATTCCGTTTTAATAAATTCATTAAAAGTACATTTTATATTGAATTGAATGAAAGTGCGTTAAAATAAATACTATTAATTATTAATATAATATAAATTAATAAAAGTATTCAACTTTTGTAATAGCCTTGAATTGTAAAATTTTTTTTTAAGAAAACCTCGGCTGGTTAAGCTCATAAATATATCAAGTATCAACCGACAGTAAGCGAATTTAACTCCTACAACACTGCATGATCTTTACAAAATTTTAATAAGAATCCTACACACTTTTAATAGGAAAATTACTTTTACAAAAAAAATTTAAATTACAAATCTTTCTTGCGACTTTAATTATAAAATGTTATTATATAAACCAGGTCATACTCATTTCAAATTGTTGCAGCTTATATTTATAAAAGGAAAAATAAGTTTTTAAATATCAATTTCAAGTAATTTTATAAAACTTTACAATGTAAACCTTCATAAAGTATCTATTACAATTTTTTTTAAATAAGTAGACAACAAATACAATATAGGCACCCAGAAATATTTATTTAAGCTTCTTAATAAAATTCTAAAAAAAATTAAAGAACATTACAATATTGAAAGTCTCTATTTCAATTTAAATATAGTGGGGGCCTCGGTGGTGTAGTCGGTAAACATTTGGCTTTCCAATCGAAGAGGTTCGGGTACGATTACCTTTCAGGTCATACAATATTTAATTATAAAAAAATTAATGAAGTTTATTAATAATAAATAAATATACTCATATAAAAATTTTAAATTTATTAAATTGTTTTATTGCCAACCGCTTATATGAAGTATAATAAGTGGTAGGTATTATTTTCACGGCAAAAATTGGAACATGATGTATTAGCGTATATGCTCTAGTGTGGTGACAACAGAGTGAATTTAATTTTTATATTATGATATAAATTATGAATTATATTTTGTATACGAGGACTGTCCCAAAATTACACGGCCTAACAAAGAAAAGGTAAAAATTTTGAAAAAATTTATTTTTATTTCTCGACATAGTCCCCTTTTAGCTCGAAGCACTTTTCCCATCTTGTTTATAGTAAGAATCATCGAACTCCGCAAAATAGCCATCAACCACAGACTCTACCTCTTCATTTGTAGAAAATGCTTTACCAACAAGCCATTTTTCATGTTTAGAAATAGAAAATAATCTAATAATCTTAAATCTGGTGATTAGAGTTCATGAGAAAGCAATTCAAAATTTAATTCATTTATTTTAGCCATGACAATAACACATGTATGAACCGGTGCATTGTCTTAATGAAACAACACTTTCTTCTTCGCCAAATACCGACGTTTTTCCATGATTTCTTCACTCAAACGCTACAATAAGTTTGCACAATACTCGCCGTTGACGGTTTTTCCTTTTTGAAGATAATCAATGAAAATTATGCCACGCGCATCCCAACAAACGGACGCCATCCCTTTTCCAGGTGATAAAGTTGTTTTTGCCTTTTTGGGACCTAATTCTCCCCTTTCGGTCCATTGTTTCGAATGCTCTTTTGTAACAGAAGTGAAATCAAAACCTCATTCGGTCGACCACTGTGGGGTTCATCTTGACAGCTCGTACGGCCTCTTTTAAACTCTGCAACCAAATATTTTACAGTTTTAAATGAGGGAGCAGACTCCCCCAGAGTAGAATCAAGTTTGATATCGGTTGGACTGAGACCTTTTAAATAAAAATATTGAATCACATAACGATGACCAATTTCCTTCATATTAAAAATTTACAGAAAACGTTCACTATTAATCGCCAATCTAAAAAAAAAAAAAAATGTAATTTCACAGTTAAGCTTTATAAGGTTAAGGCTTTCAGCCATGGTTTTGCGTTTTCTTTGTTAGGCCGGGTAATTCTAGGACAACCCTCGTAAATACATATTTATTTGATGTGACCGGACTATTTGATTTTGAAGCCAAGACCCTTTAATTGAAAGACCAGCGTCCACCACCACTACATCACTGATCGGATTCCAAATTTAAAATGTGCATATTCTTACAATACTTGCATGTATAAAAATTATTCTGAGAGATTAAAAAAATTTTGTCTGTATGTATTGGAATCTTTTAAAAATCTTGTTGGAAATTACTAGCATAATAAAAGGTTCCTTCATCTTAAATAATTAAATAGCGTGTGTGAGGTTAAGTATGAAACGTTATTTATTTTGATAAAAATTGTTAAGTATGTAGCAATACAAATTTTTGAATTTCAATTTTTTTACAAGGTTTTTTCTGTAATAGCGGTTGGTTCTCTGGTGGACACAGGATATTTTTTTGTTAGTATAAATTCTCAGAAAATAATAAATTTTTTACAAAAAAAAATATTCAAAAGATAAGGAACAAAAAACAAATCCTTGAAAATTACAAACATTTTAAATTTTTTTGATTTCTGTATGATAATCTTCAGTTAACTACGAGTATACTGACCTTTTAAAATTAAAGTTTTTAGGTCAATTTTAAAAAGTTAAGTTTGTTATATCCATTTACTGGCCTGTTTTAAATTTTAAAGTTTTAGTTTTTTTTTGGGATAATGTAGCTTTTTAAATTATATTCAAAGTTCTGGTTAAATCTTTGGATCTAGCGGATTTTTAGAATATATAAATATCATTTTTTGAACTTTTTTTCTTATTACTATAATCCTAATCTAATTTAATCCTTTATAACTCAAACATCTTTAGATTCAAATACTTTAAACTGAAAAATAAATAGTGAACCTTTTACTAATTTAAAAACTAAAAATTCACTCACTTAAATCCAATGAAACCAATCTTCCAAGATTTCGTTTTAGAAAATTTGATTTAATTGGAATGCACATAGAGTGATACCTAAGCTAAAAAAGTTACAAGTGTAAATTATATTGACATTTTTGTGAAAACAGAACCTATCCCTTTCTTCTTGTAAGATTTCAAAGATCTTAAAAATCCATATAGTGAATATATTAAGGTGTCCTGAAATAATGCCTCAAAAAATACGGAGAAAAAAAGACATTGTTTAAATTATCAACACGATTAACAATTATCTGCCCTAGGAACTAAAGTCAAAACAATTTTTTTAACTTTTTCAAAAAAAATCGCGTTTTGGGTTTGGGATGTTTTTAAAAGATAAGGAAAGAAAAGCGATTGATTTTATTTATATCGTACAACCATGATAATTTTTTAATTATAAACTTTATAAATCGAATTGAATTCCGTAAATATACATAAGAATAAAATTAAGTTACGTAATTAATTTTTTATAAATAATTTACTACCTAAAAATAACTTTTTCCCACACAAAATCCCACAACTGATTATATTATTAAATTCTCAAGTTTTTCTAAAAAATTTTTTGGAATCTTTTGAAAGTGAAATTTTTATTTTTAAAGCAATGCAGCTTAGAAATTAGAAGGAAATTACTATAAAAGAAGAGAATTGAGGAATAGGTTAGAAATAATCTTATAGAACTTCTTTTTGAAACATTACAAATTGTGTTATGGTATCTACTATCAGGGGGAACACATTGAATGGAAGGATTTTCTATATTCTAGCAGTTCACACAATAAATGAGTTTCCAAAACTATAGCTTAAGCCGACCTAGAAATTTCCACTGTATAGAAATGAGCACTTGAGGCCTCCCTGGTGATTTTAATTCAATATAGCAAAGTGTCAGCTCCTACAAGATGTCCATAAAAAAATCTCCATCAAACAGCGCCAGAAAGATTAATATGTTTAGAGTACGGCATTGAAGATTTAAAATCACAGATTTACCAGTTGTTGTATTGAAAATCATACTTTTCAATTTCCCTAAAATTTATAGATTAGAAGTGATATTTATAACATTAAAACTATAGTAAAAATGTTAAAAAAAACGTTTTTAAAGATCAAGAAAATCAATTGTCATTCAGGACTGGGATATGTTTAAAATTTCAAGTCTCTTACTTTCTCTAATAGTCTTTTTCTAATCTAATTTTAAAATGTGTACCGAACAGACACTTAAGAAAAAATTTAATAAAAAAACCTACGTTTTAAGAAAAGCGATTTTGGCATACAAAGAATCCTAAAATTTTACCTAGATTTAGTTACTTGTTGCCTTTAAATGGTCAAAAGGTCAAAATGTCTGACCTAATAATGAAATAATTTTCAAAAGAAAATTTATCAATCATCCTCTTTTTTTTTGTAACGGCTTTTGCTTTTTAAGAAGAAAATGAAACAAAACCAATACAAAAACAAAAAAAATTAAGGATTAGAAAAATTAGGATTTCTCACTTTAATTTTTTACGGATTAGAGAAAACTCTTAAAGCGTTGAATTAAAGAATTATAATAAGATTAATAAAAATAAATGGAATTTATTATATTGAAAAATAAAACCTTTTTAGATACAAATAATCATCTTCAATTTTTCAAATAACTTAATTCAAGAATTTTAAAGGTTAATTAAGGAGATATTGGGATCAATTATAAAATATAATTCTTCAATATTGTTCACCTTGAATTTCAAAGGGATAAGAAATGCATTATAAAAAGTATCTATCTTTATTAATTTCGAATATATATAAAGCCTTTAAATATATCTTTAACAGCTAACAGAACCAGCATTCTTGTTTATCTCAAGTTTAATATAAATGGGACAGGGAATCTTTTCGACGAATTTTAACTTTCTTTCCTTATTAATTTTGAAATTTAATAAGAAGAATGTCTCCTGTTATAGTGTTGGCACCTATATGCCGTTAAATTTTGTTTTTAATTCACAATCCTAATATTATCTCCACAATCTTTTTAGTAATTCACTATTAAGATGAGCAGGGAGTGGAGTAGACTGTGTCAACCGTAGGGTATCTGCAAGAAAGTAATATAAACATTATATGATCTAGTTAACAGCTTCTAGTAAAGTTTCAAATGCATAACTTAGACTTACAAAGTATGAAAGAAATTGGAAGTAGAGTGGCAGTTATTTGAATCAATTAACTTAACTACTTGGAACAATATTAATTATAAAGATTAGAGCATCGATCTATTATTTAAGGAAGGCTGAGATTCAAATCCCAGGACGAGTGGAAACTTTTCTATCTGGTTTTTAAAGTGATTTAGGTACCATAAACGACTAGATGGCATAATGGATAAAATGCTGACCTTTCATGCTGAGTTCGAGGACCAGGTTCGAATCTCAGTGAAACGGCTGGGTAGCACAGTGGTTGAGTGCCGATCTTTCATGCGGAAGGGCCCGGGTTCGAATCCTAGTGAAAGTGAAAAAAAACTTTTCTGGTTTTCGACTCGACCCAGCTACCATTCGTCATTGGGTCCAAATTAATGGCATAATCAATAATTAGTAATTATATATCTTTAATAAAAAATACTTTAATATAACAATATAAACAAATGCAAAATATAAATTGAATTGAATAATATAACTCGCAGATATAGAATACCATATAACTCATATACAAAATATTATAATATAAACAAAAAATAGAATTGTAAATATTGAAAATCTAAGATGTTTCTACATGTTGTTAAAAGGGCTAGTACTATCTGATGTTTATATTGTATGTGGGATTCATTAAGATCAATTCTAAAAACAAGAATATAATATGACCCCCCTGTTGCAACATATTCCTATGGTATAGAGATGTTTATTAGATTAAGCCCTACCAGTTTAAAAATTAGAACTTAAAAAAAATAACAATTCCTTAAATGGCTATAAAACAATAAAATTATTTAAATTTAGGAATTTAAATCATTCTACTTTTGATAAGTTCAAATACTGCCTCACGTTTTTGTGCTAATTCATTGAAAGTAATTCCATTGTAACACATTATATTCCTTCAAAATACTCTCTTACATTACCACATTTTACCAGTTCAACACTCATATTCAAAGTATTGGAAATTGAAATATATAATTTTATCTATTTATAAATTTTCTGTATTTATTACCTAACGTACCTATGTATTTGTAATGTAAATATAAAATTCAATATATAAATCCTACAGAAATGTATCGGAACTCTTTTATTTTTTTTCTATTATCAAAAAAGATTAAATTAAATTTATGTGAACAAAAGCATATTTTAAGGGGCCTGCCTTTACATTCATAAAATAAGTTAGTATATACGTTCAGATATAAAATATCTTATAGCAAGATCACAATAATTTTATTTGATTTTATTTCAAATTCAATTTAAATATAAATAAATTGTAAAAAAAATAGAAAATTGAGGTTTTGAAAAAAAAAAAATATAAAAGATATAACTATAAGTTCCGAATCAAGGACATTTTATACATTATTGTGTTAATCTTTATAATAAAGCGTGTCCCAAAATAACTGAAAACTGAAGCACGATAGAAAGGTGGCTTATCAGAAGTTCCAGAGTCAAAAGTCCCTAAGACAATTAAATCACGAATCCCCTCACGCATGAAACTTTTGACACTGTGACTTCTTCTGTCTTAAAGTCATAACTTCCTTAGATAATTAAGGAGATGTTAATTGTTTGATTCCACATCAGAGAAATAAGAGTGAAGTTTTGACACTTCACTGATAATGCAAATTGAAATATAAAACTGTTTATAAAGAAGTTTTATAAATAGTAATATGTATCTGATGTTTAAATTGTATGTGGAATTCATTAAGGTCTATTCTAAAAAGAAGAATATAATATGACCCCCTTGTTGTACCTAAGTAGGAATAGTTCGATTTATCAAATTTATTTATTTATTTATGTAACAATCCCCTACCACATATAATGTGATAAGTGAGTTGTCCAGTCTTTCCTTTTCAGGTGGGGCATGCACATATTTTATATTCTGAAATAAGCTTATATGATATAAAGTATAAATTCAATTTTTATCACATTTTCAAAAAATGTTCACTCTGTCCGTCGGTCCCTCTTTACCTACGGCTGACTAAAAATTATCAGCAACGGGTAGGTATTGCAATAAAAATAATTTAATGTTAAAACTTTTTTCTGTATCCCCTCCCGTCACGGAGTTACAGCCCTTCAAAGTCGGAAAAAGCCCTATATTTAAATAGTTATAACAAGAGTTCTTTAAGGTTTATTTTCAATCTGAAAACGGTAAAAGACAGCTGTTTTTTTAAGCTTTACAAATTTTCAAAAGCCAAATATATAATTTTACCATACGGAATTAAAATTTACCGTTATCTAAAACTAAGTTTTGCAAAATTTTTGGAAGTTAGATCCTCAGAAATAAGTAAGAGGGATTTAAAAATTTTTTTTTTGTCACGCCCCCTGTTTAGCAGCTGTAAGGGGTCCAAAAATTTAAATTTTGCTATAAATTTTGCTTTTAAACACCTAGAACTTGAATACCTGTCAAAATTTTTTTTTAATTAATAAAAAAAATTTAAATGTCCAACATTATATTTTAACATATGTTAAGGGTTTTCCTTAAATTTAAAAGCGATTCATTGAATTGAAGAAAATGTCTCTCTGTTTTACTCATTTTTGCTTAGGTAGTAATTATTCTAAGTAAAATTTTGGTTCAATTCCTAGAACCTAAAAAATTAAGGGGGGGAGCGAAATTAGATCCTTAAAAATTCTTAGAACTTAGAAATTAAAAAGTCACTGTTTTTACAAGTAAGCAGCGACTTAGCCACCAGTGTATATATTTCAAAAATATAATTTGGAAAATGTGCTTTTTTAATAACCCTTGGTTTTTTTCATCACTTGTTTATTAGATATAATCTGGCCTGGGTTTGAACCCGAGATCTTTCCATTAAAAGACCAACGTTCTAACCACTACGCCACCGGTCGGATAATTTTATTAAATATAATCGATTATAAAATGTATACCAAAGTTGCACATAAAGTAAATTTTGTCAGACACCCTGTCACTAGTACACCATTAACATTTATTATTTCTACAAATAAACTAAAATATTAATATTTATACACAAGATAAAGAAATATATATATATTATATATATATTTTGGATAAACAAATACATAGGACAATAGAAGATTAGAAAAAGGAAATAATATTAATATTTATATCAAATTTTATTGAATCAATCTCATTTTTAATATTTTAGTTTAGATATTTTCTAATACAATCATCTATATTCATCAAATTCAATGGAATATATCTTTTCCAAATTTTAAAAAAATTCTATATAATAAAAAATAGATTAGTAGATAATCATTTATAAATTTCAGTTTAATTATATACTTTAAAAATGTATTTTATATAATCATTAAAATTGGGTTAGTGAAAGTATTATCTTGATTCTTGATGGGTCCATTTACATATTATAGATAGGCTTTGCTTTTTAAATAAATAGGTCATTCGATAAGAACCTTTATACTTGTTAAAAAAAAAATTTATTTCATATTTTGGTAAAAAGATAACTTACCTAGAAACTTTTCAATTCAATCAGAACTATACAAGAATTGAAATATTTTAATTACTTTTTTTTATTTATAACCTTTAAGGGAAGATGCGTTAAAGAAGTGTTGTTTTAGGGTAGTTTAGCTGATCTAAATAAATCTTTCATTCAAAGACTTGTGAGCAAAATTCAAAGAATAGCTATGCCTTCACAAGTAAATTACTCTTCTCACGAAGGGTTATATATATATAATGCTAGCGCGATAGCTATTTTTCGATTCAGAGGCTTGAGGTTTTTCAGAAAACTTGCATCAAAACCCTCTTGCATTCTTAACCAAGAGTCAATTCGGTAGACCACGGAGAAATTTGAATGATATATATTATATTAAATAGTTTTACGGAGGTTTTCTGATAAAATAAAATGCCTATAAAGCTAGACTGAATGTGATTGTTTTGCTGCTAAAATGTTTTCAATATTATCGGCTCGACAGGAAATTTCTAGGTCCAATGCCTCTATCCAATTTTACGTACATACGTTTTTTTTATAATAATTGCTTTACATAATAGAGAAATCGCTTCCTATGATTGCATTCTGTCATTAAATTAAAAACGAAAACTTTCAAAATTTTAAGAAGCTCTCCATATAGCCCTCTATTATTTGTTTCTTTAAAATATTTTATCCATATTTTAATATGACAATAATAAGTCAAAAAATATAGAAACAAAAGATAACAAAAATTAAAATACAGGACAAAAAAGAACTGTCAAAAAAGAGAACAAATTCAATTTAAAAGAGCCTTGATGGAAAGTCGCCACCTCATATAATATGTATCTGAAAACATCTTTCAATTTATGAAATTATTTATTTTTTTCATTATAAATTGAAAAAAATTAATTAAAAAAGCTCGAAAAAATTTCTTCTTTGTTTAAAGTTTTTCCACGAAATTCCAAAAAAGCAATAAACTCGTTTTTTACTAAAAAAATTTATTAAATGTTTTTTTATTAGTTTTTGTGAAATTTGTCTATCAACATTTTTTAAAATAAAAGAGATACTTAGCAAATTTACATTTTTTTATAGGGGGTGCCAAACTGTGAAGAACTCTTGTGAGAAATTAGGTAATAGAAAATTCCGATACAATATAAGACAAGTTCAAAAATATCAATGTTTTTCGAAATATACATGTATTTCTTTTGAATAATATAAAATATAAAACATGTTTATTTCAATATAAGATCTTCTAATTTTTATATAAATAACAAATTAATTTAAAACGGTATTAATAAAGAAATAATAAAGATACAGACAATTCAAGCGGAAGGTTTTGGGCTCAGTACCGGTCAGATCGTATCTAATATATAATCAATCTGATTAATAATATCGTAAAATTGTAAAATTATATAGCAACAATAAATAACATTATAAAGAAATTATATATATATATAAATTTCGTGTAAGATAATAGATGGCGCAAATAATTAACATTTGTGTACTCAATCTTATACAGTAGCTACAGCCGAGTAATCAAGGGCTTAGTGAATATTACGATTAAAGCAACTGAAGGCTAGTGTAAAAAACTTGGCGAATAGCCTCATATACTGCTTCAAGCAACTAAAATTTCTTTCTTAAATCTAATCATATTTTTAAAAAACACCATTCTTTTTTCCTAATCTTCTTAAGACAGACATCCTGTACATTTATTCAAAAGTAAAAATAACTTAAAAACATTTATTTAAATTAATTTATTGGAAAATTACTAAATAAAACATTTTTTTTATTTTTAAAAAGGGAAAACTTTTCTGAAGAGTTTTAATTTCTTTTTTTGTAATAATTTTAAATTTAATAAAAAGGAAATTAAACACTTTTAATAAAGTCGGTTCTTAAAAAGACAATTTGTATTCCAACCATAAGTAATCATATAGTAACCATTCAATACATATTTAAAGTGATTTGTTAATATTTAGCATAACGTATAATTTCTTTTCTAATACCGTAAATTCATTCGCCAAGGCTCCTATAAATGTTTAACACTAGTTTAATAAACTTTTTAAATTATACTACACATATATATATATAATAGAATACAATACTGATGGGTGTAATGATTAACGATACAACAAAAGTGCCGTCTGGGGACTTATGAATCAAAAAAATAAGCCAAAATGTCCTGAGTAATTATAACTCCAATGAGTGAGTCAAATCTCTCTAAAAGTGAGACATAATTTTATTTAGAACATAATTTTTAAATCCTCGGGGAACTTTTAGCTCCCTCATTCGAGTTATAAGCTTCCAGGGACTTTTGCCTTTTTTTTCGAATCATAAAACTCCGGGAGACTGTTGTCATACCGCCGCAGTGAATGTCGAGTTACTAATTATTACAAGATCAAAAGATTCTAACATCTGTCTAGTACCAGGTGCTTCATAAGCAATAGAGTTTATTTACAGGACACGTTAAACCTTTAAAGCGCGTTAACTTCAATTATACTAAACCGGTATTATAAAATTAAATTGAAAAACTATATTGTTCATAATTTAATTTTATTTTAATACTAATATTTATTATAAATTATTTTACAATAGAGTATTCATTATGTGAGGCACAATAAATTATTCTTCAAACTTTTCTTTTAAAAAATTTATTTCGCTTCAATGTCCTTTTACAGTCAATTATTAAAAATTTATGAAAGAATATAAAAATTAAATTAATATCAATAATATATTATTTTTTTATAAAGTTTACTTTAATTTATGTCTTGAATTAAATTTTATATATTATATTTATTATTTGAAATATAAATATAAATTATTCGTCCTTTTTATAATTAATTTTACACAAAATATAAATAAAAAAAAGTTTCTGTATTAAAACACTTTTTAATTGTAAAAATTTCAAATGAATTTTATTTTTTAACAATTCCTAGCAATTAAATAATCAGAATATTTCATTTTATATCGTTTGAATAAAATTTTTTCTACAAAGATACTCAAAAAAAAAAATAAAACTCCCAAAACCGTTCAGTTTTAAAAAGATAATACAAAAGAAAAATAAACACTTTTTAATGTATTACGTGGAATGGAACGGTCCATTATATTTAATATATATAAAATTTTAGAATTTTTGAAATTTTTAAATTGAAAATTTCTATAAAAACTTAATTAAAAATCAAATAAAAATGTTTTAGATTATAGATGGCGCAAAAGTGCCTCCACATCTCCCTCTCAATCTATTACATTAAATTGTAATGAATTATAATAAGGGCTTAAAAACTCTATCAGTATTCCGAAGCTGAGAATTCGTGAACTTTATAATTTTATCTCCAAAAAATTTTCCTTACAACTTTTAAAGTGCTAAAAGGGCTTTTCGAGGCCAGAAAAATTCTAATTTTTCTCTGGTCACATAAAAAGCTGGCGGTCAATTTGACCATATCATTTCTTGCACACTTATGAGTTTTCCATATGTCCACTGGATGAATACTAATATGTTTAAATTATTTTAAAAAAAAATTTGCAAATAAAAGCCACTTTTTTTGTGTGGCCAAGGCCTTAGGTGCTTTATCGATGCTCTAGAGTTCTATGTTATCTTGGGCTAGTAATTTTCTCAAAAATACCCCAAAAACTAATACCTACTTATCTATTTATATATAGAAAAGCTGAGAAATATAACTGTTTTTCAGAACATTTGTATAGGAGGTACACGACCCCTTAATCCAGCTTAGATATAATAATGCTCTTTTTTATTGCAAATTAAAAAGTGCACCTTGCAAAGTTTCAGCTACCCAACGGCTTACCGTTTAAATTCTAGACTCCATAAAGCTAAGCACTCACACTTCAAATACAATTTTAAGCATTTCAGTTAAGTGTTTGCAGGCTAAGAGTTATTATTAATGGTAAAATTGATAATTTATAGTGCGACTAGAGTGCCGACTTTTCATTCGAAATGTTTCTAATTTAAGTAAAAATGAAAACAATCTTTTCCTGCTTTTCGACTCGACTCAGCAATCATTCGCAAATGGCAAATATTTTTAGCAAATAATTTAATTGAATAATATAACTCACAGATATAGAACATCATTTAACTCAAATACAAAATAATTACAATATAACAAAATAGAATTATATACCTATTGAAAATCTAAGACGTTTCTATAAATTGAAAATCTAAGACGTTTAAATTGTACGCGGAATTCATTAAAATCTATTCTAATAATAAGAATATAATATCCTCACCCCGTTCCAACATGTTCCTTGGTTTGCACAATAGAACGGTTCTCACAATAAAATGCTAATATAGAAAATTAAAGGATGAAAACTAAAAGTTTGTTAAAGAAATAATATTATATGCAATACTCAAACTGTGACCTTTTTATTATATAATGTTATACTTTGAATACAATTATAAATTTTAAACTTTTCAACAATTGTTTTTTTAAACTTTTTCTGATCTAAGCTGAAAAAATATTATTCAATATCAAAAAAACATACACTATATAGTATAAAATAAATATTCCACTATAAAATAATTAAAATTAGTTTTTTTCAGTAATTTTTCCAACATTTCCAACATATTACTCCTGTACCTTATATTCTACTTAAAAATTTTCAAATTTAGTAAAAAAAAAAACAAATTGTTCTGGATAAAATAAATTTCTGTAGAGATTTAATTTAATAACCTTCGATATTTTACTAAATTATTACAATGTTATACTTATCCATTCTATTCAAAAAATAAATCAAAATATTTTATAAAAACTTTTCAAAAAAAAAAAATAATCCAAAAAAGAAATAACATTTATCTTTAAGAGAAATATGAGTATTAAAACTGATCTAAAACAGTCAAAATATAGGGATTCTAAAACATACTTTACATCTACAACAACATTATAACAATAAAAATGCATAATATATATATTTTTATCAGAAAATACCCTTGACAGATTTAGAAAACAAACGGGAATAAATAATTTAATAAAATTCATATTGTCAGATAACAGATTTCTTTAAAAAAAGGCTAACTCAAATATAACCAATTTATGGCAGATCAGATTTTAAGTACTAAATGTAAAATAACTTTTAAATTTTTTAATTCCAAAGTCTATTTTACTTCACAAAACAATATCCGGATTCTCGATACGGTCACTATCATAAAAACGGTAACAATTATAGGAAAAATGTATATGAAAAAGTGAAGCTGGGGAACCGATATAACGGTTTTTTCTGTTAAAATTACCGTGATTTTATAAAAAATATGAAACATACCAATATATTTTAGAATTAAAAGCTTGTAACTTTTCAACTTATTGTAACAAAAAGTTGGATATAGTTGACTGCCGACACCTAAACTAAACTTTTTTTTTGTACAGGAGGTGAAAATGTTGTATGAAAAATTTAACGAAAATGTTGAAGGCAGTTAATGCGAGTTGCTGTCGACTTTTCTAAAACGTCAATAATATGAAAATAATTGTTGATGTCTTTTGCTTGTTTTGAGCTCCTCTATAATATATAAGCTTTTCGTGACAATTCAGCTTCAGACACCCTGCATAATATACCATTGCATTATCTATTTTTGTATTAAAATAATGACTGAATGCAGGCGGATTTATTTTTTATTAAATACTAGCTAGTACCCGGTGCGCGTTGCTGCGCCTCTCAATGGAAGTTTAATTGAAGTTGATGTTACTGCAAAAAGTTAACACAAAAATTACACACGGTTTACACATGTAAATTTTAAAATGTATGAAAGCAATCTTAGGATTATCCTAGGATTTTTTGAAACTTTCTGTAATTCAAAGCAGTACAAACTACTTTCCAAAAATTTGATGTAATTTACTTCCAAAAAAATTTTTTGACTAATCGTAGGACCGACTGTCTCAACTCCATTTTCAAGTTGCTTCACACATATAAAATTTGAGGTCAACCGGTCAAATCGTTTCTAATTTAGAGTTAAGTAACGCAAAAATCTATTAAAAGCCACTGTGCCCCACTGGGTCTGTAGTGTCTACTCAATTCTCAAAGAGCATCACGTATACACAATTTGAAGTCAATCGGTCAAACCGTTTCGAGTTTAGAGTAAAGTATTGAGGAAACCTATAAAAAGCTGTTGGGCCGCAATGGGTTAATGGAACTCACCAAAATTTTTTTTGGGGTTTGCTTTTGAGCCAAAGCTGAATTTCATAAAATCGGACAAAATTTGGACCCAACATTTTTTTTGACCACCCGTCGGCCCGACATGGGTTAACAAATTCCAAAACTGTTAATAGTGTCTACTCAATTCTCAAAGAGCATCACGTATACAAAATTTGAAGTCAATCGGTCAAACCGTTTTCATTTTAGAACAAAGAAGTTTAAATACTTGCACCACAGCCCCAACTTGGCGGTCCGTTAGAGCAAAATTTTTGGGCCACGATTTCCTTCCGTACCCAAAAACCCCCTATATACAAATTTTCATGAAAATCGGCTGGGCAGTTTAGGAGTCTATTCGTACAAACAAACAAACATACATACAAACAAACAAACAAACAAACAAACAAATAAACAAACTTTCGCTTTTATATATATAGATTTACAGGGGCATACAAAGCATTTGCAAATTGACAGGCCATTTTTCTAGCGCTTTTCTTTATTTATTACATATTATGTATTACGATATGTATTTGGTCGCCATAGATATTTGTAAAGAAACATTATTTTTCAATAATAGGGGTTCAAAATGATTTCTCTACAACGCCGGGATATCCAATTGTAAATGTATATATACATTTAAAATATTTTCCTTTTAACACCTACTGGTAAAATAACCTAAATTATCTTTAAATATAAAACGAAATCAAGAAAAAATTTTTGTATATTTAAGAAATTAATAATTCCTATATTAATTTTATTATTCTAACTATAACTCTACACTTATTATACCCGTATGACTATATAGGCAAAGGGTATAATAAATTTGCCATTACGTTTGTGACGCAGAGAAGGAGGGGGGGTAGATATAGACTCAAGTGTATGGATCGGATCAGAATCGAAAAAAAAATCGATTTAGCTATGTATGTCCGTCCGTCCGTCCGTCCGTCCGTACGATAACTCAAAAACTAAAGGAGCTAGAATCTTGAAATTTTCGCAAATTCGTTTTTTTGCAATAGCCGTCATCGCTATTTAAATCCAGCCATTTTGGTCCATGGGTTCGGGTGGCTGCCATACAACTTCTTTTTTTATATGAGTATTTCTCTGTACCTATTACAGTTACGTGTCTGAAATTTTGGCAAAAGTAGTTTAGTTTTATGGCCAAAGTTCTGCAAAATTTGGTTGGTCTGTTGCAGTGAGTTCGAGTAGCTGCCATACAACTTCCTGTTTTATATGAGCATTACTCTATATCTATTAATGCTGGGTGTCTGAAATTTTGCCAAAAATAGTTTAGTGTATTGGCCAAAGTTACTGCAAAATTTGGTTGGTCTACTGCAAAGAGTTCGAGTAGCTGCCATACAACTTCTGATTTTATATGAGCATTACTCTATACCTATTGAAGTTAGGTGCCTGAAATTTTGCCAAAAATGGTTTAGTGTAATGGCCAAAGTTACTGCAAAATTTGGTTGGTCTACTGTAGAGGGTTCGAGTAGCTGCCATACAACTCCTTCTTTTATATAAGCATTACACTACACCTAATAAAGTTTTATGTTTGAAATTTTGTCAAAAGTAATTAATGTTTATAAATGATATAATGTTTATAAAACGGTCATACGGGTATCCCAGAGTTGACACAGTCTACTCTACCACACTCTTCCTCGTTTTTTTTTAAATTATTCAAACTAACACCAAATGAATTTTGATTTGTTTTAATAAAATAAAATAAAAATTTGAATAAATCTTATTGAATTCGTTTAATATTTTTTCATAAATATTTTTTAATAAAAATTAAAATTTCAATAAGATATAAGAAAATCTTTATTAGCGATTATGATTTAAATATTTTAATTTATCTTGCATTTAAATTTGAAGGATAATAAATGTTTATATGCATATATTTATATATTCAAAGTTAAAATAAATTACCATATTAAAACAGAGACTTTGTCGCTTATGTGATTTTTTAAATTATATGTTAGTTTTAGTCGACTACTAGAAAATCTGATGGAGTCTGATGGAGTAAAATTTTCAATTAGCTCATTTTTTAAATAATACATTTTCAGTAATATATTTATAAAAATAAAAATCTTTTAATTAAAATGTGACCTTATATCTTAACTTAAAAAAGAAGTAGGTCGGATGTATAAATATTCTGATTTTCTATTTTGAAATATTCATATTATCAAATAAATAAAAAGATTTAAAAATATTTTTGATTTATTATTTTAAAAATATTTATCTATCAAAAAAGTAGAATTTTAATTATTCAATGTTATCAAAAATACTATGAAATAATATGAAATATTTTATGTATGTAAATTTTATCTTTCATTTTTAATGAATTTCCAAAATTTGCTTCAAAAGAAACACAATTCATATATTAACATAATTAAATCAAAAAATACTTTATTTCCATTATTATTTGGTTTAAAATTTTAAATGGTGTGTTTTTCATACTAATTACGAAATAATTCTTTTTAATTGAAGAAACTGGAAAATTATATTTTCATTTTTAATCATTTGTTAGCATATTCTTGAAAAAATAAATATTTTAAATTAAGTTTTCATTCACATGGCTGTTTATCCATACGTTCGGATATCTATTTAAATAAGGTTTTTTTAATCTTTCAGATAGATTTATGTGTACCCATTTTTTTGATTTACAGATTAAATATTAAGATGATGAGGATGATGATGATGATGATGATGAAGATGATGATGGTGATGATCATATGTTAATTCTTGGTTTTTTGGATACTTATTCCTTTATGCTACAATGAGTCAAAAATTTAAAATTAAATCATATTAAAACTTAAAGCTGGTAAAGTTTACACTTAAACCCTTACGTTTCTAAATTTACCATTAAGTTTGTAATGCTGAAAAGAAAACGCAGATGGGAAAGCCATATTCTCAAGTGAATCTGTCGGATTAGAAACGAAAATTAAGTAGATTTAGGTACATGTGTTTGTTGGTCCGTACAATTACTCAAGAACTAACACAAATAAAAGAGCTAAATTTATAACATTTCCCCAAATTTGTTTTTATATTATAACGATTGCGGTTAATAGTTAGGCAGTTTTCTCAGTGGTTTCGAATTAAGGTTTTCCCCCCTATGATTTTTCTTTTTCCCAATAAAAAATAAAAATAACCCTAAAGCAACATACACATTAATTGTCACTCATATTTAGTATTGCTTTGAAGATTTTTTCTCTGAAGGCTTGTAAATTAAGTAAGAAAGTTGCAATACAATATTTTTAATATTCCGCAAAATTTAGTCAAAATAATAGTTAAGATACATTATAACTATTTGGATTTGTTATATTGACATTGAACGTGGTCGTGTTGGTACGGACCTTCAATCGAAGGGTTTTGGGTTCAAACCCTGGTCGGATCCACATCTAATAAAAAATATACTAGTTTAATAAGAAGTCCAAATGCCAAATAGGCTTTCAGGTCATATTTACTATTGTCTGGTACTACAAATAAATAAATTAAATTTATACATATTTTGTTTCAAAGCCAAATCATTTGTAATTTCAAAGCCAATTTTTGTTAATATTGGATGTTAAGGGGATAGCCCCAATTTTCGACAATTCAGACTTTCTGGCAACCCTAGTTTGAATAGCCAGCATAACTTCGTTTTTCTATTTCAATTTATCAAAACCTATTTAGAAACTTCCTGTAATTTTATCGAGGAATAGAAATCTATCAAGTTAAAAATATAATTTTCACTATAATTTGATTTTTTCTAATACAATAAACTTCTGAGAAATATTCTTAGAAATTGTTAACAATTAATTCTGCAAATTGAAGGAATACATATTCTAGAAATTATTATGGAACATTGTTGAATTTCTATACAATCAAAAAATGTTTTGCATATACTCGTACAATAATTTAAAATTAATTATAAATATATTTTATTTTATATTTTTTATAAACAATAATTTCCACTTAATATAAAATATCAGTTTTTTGTTTGTCATTTCTAAATACTCATACATTTACACTTAACCACATTAACATAAAATACCTGGATTGAACTTTTAAAATATTTAAAGTTATACATATGTAAAAATTTATTATGTCAAAACTCATAACTTTCAAAAAAAAAACACAAAAACTAATAGTATGTATAAAATAAATAAAATATAATAAAATATTTGTAAAGTTTTTAAATATTTGTTATATTAATTTTTGTGGCTAGAGGTTGTGAAAGTTTTTAACAGTTCGACCATTGAAATTACATTACATAAAATGCCTTTAACAGTTTAATAACTATTTTATTCAAATATCGTTTTAAGAATTTCCAAGAAATAAAAATTTAATTGTTTGATTATGTTATATAAAAATTTATAATATGTAAATGCATGTTTTAAACCCCTTTTTAAAGAATTTTATTTTAAATAAATCTAGTCATTGAAAAATGTAACTTTCATGGATTAAAACAATGCATAAAATATATTTAATTTAATGTACGAAGTACATGTATAAATTTAGAATAAATATATTAATTCCATTTAAAAAAAGTGAATATAAAAAAAGCGCATATATTTTATAGAATAAATAAAATCCCTTTATAAACTATCAAAATAAACATTTACATACACTTTATTAATTTTGTAGTACCATGCATTTTATTTTCGATTCCGTATATCAAAGTTGCCTGATTGGGCGATTTAGCAACTATTGGACGATATTTTTGAAGTCTTGCTCCTTTTTTTTAGAAAAAAGCGTCGGGCACTTTTTCAGGCTCGCTTTTTAATTAATGCGATTTTGCCTTTCTTTTCTAAATTACGAGATTTTGACCATTTTTTTAAGACAATGTATTTAAAAAATGTTTTCACAAAATACATATTTTTAAATTAAAATGTCAAAAAAATTTATTGTCAATAATCATCGCCTATATACAATGACGCTCTAGTTTCGCTCTCATTACGTAGTCAACAAAGAAGTGTCCACAATGAAATGTACATGACAGCGTTTTTTGACATTGTTTTGTTTACAAATTTCATGAATTAAAAAATATTCAATAGTTTAAAGTTTATTGTATAGCCATTTTGCATAATGGTTTGATATTATTTAACCCAAGATAGAAAAAAAATTAATAATTTAACTAATTTTTTATTCTGGCAATATATTTTTTTTTATTTTTCAAAAAAACTATTTTTCAAAGTTCAATTATTTCACATTTGAATACGTAGAGAAACCGAATAAGTTAAACAACTTTTACCTGCGTAATGGTTGCGACATGGTTGCGTCTTTTGAAGACACTTTCATATAATTCAATACATTTAACTTAGTTTGACAGACTTTGTGTAAAGAGCGAAACGAGAGCGTTCATTGTAGATAAGCTATTATAATTTCATTTCATTTCTGAACGTACTAAACATTTTATAAAGTACCTATCCGAAAATATCTATTTTTCTTAACAATACTTTTCAATTGCCATTTGTTTTATATAAAATTTTATAGAATCTTTACTCTGATTTATAAGACATTTTTCATTTCTAAATTCAAATTTCATATAAAAATTTATTTTAATAAGAGTTTCAAAATTTAAGAAAATTAAAAATTTTAGGAATACTAAAATATATAAAAAGAAATAAAACGATTCTTGGGAATTAATTCCAGAATATAAATTATATGTATGTATTATATGAAATATGTAAAATTTAGAAATAAAATATAGATATTCATAGACTTTTGGATAACATATATGTTCGAATTTATATTTCTTATGTTGGTTAGACTTGCCTGAGGCTGAAATAATTGTTTTTTACTTTTGGGTAAAGAATATATTATAGAAAAATAAATTTAAATAATAATTCCTTAAAGACTTTTTTTTTTTAGAAATTGGTCATATAAGAAAATATTGTGAAAAATCAAAGATTATTTTTTTTCAATCAAGAAAACTATTAAAGGGGGTTAAAATATTATTCTGAAGCTTTAATTTTTGTATATAACTTTAAAAAAAACTTTGGACAATTGTATTTCAGTTACAGGTGTCTAAAATTAGCAAGTTTTTAGTCTTTTACCCCTACAACTCGTAAATGCCGAGTGGCACAAAAATATACTTATAATTGACTCATACTTATATCCAGAGATCTAAACCGATTCTCTATTTTCAAGTTTCTGACTAAAGCCGCTTGGGAATATAAGAGATCAAACATTTTGCAAAAATATAGTTTATGCGAAAATTAAAATACCATTTGGTAACATTCTATACATATTTGTTTTATATAATAAATTTACGAAGCTTGTAAAAGAAGTGGTTCTATGGCGTTTCCAGATTAAAAATAGTGCCTTACAACTTAGTGTTTCAACAATTTTAATGCAAAACTTGTCCAATTATAGAAAAGAAGGGAAAGGGCTATGTTTCCGTAAGAGGTGGGACTTAAGAAAACATTTTTTCAATAATATTAATTATTTTGAAATCGTATAATTGAAATTTCATTATTTTATTTCAAATGTTGTTGAAGTTTTGCAAAGACAGGCAGATGAACAGAAGGACAGAGTGAGTTTCAAAATTTTTTTGAAAATGTAAAAAAATTAAATACGGTGCTCTAAGGTATCTTAGTGACAATATAATCTCTTTTATTTTATAATTTATTTGCATTTAATTTATATAAATTCAAATTAATTAATTAAAACAAAAAACCTAAGACTTACCACAAAAATTATTAAAATATTCTATTGAATTATTTAAAATTTAATTGAGTTTTATTAAAATTAAATTTTTTAATACGATAATTTTGACTTGATTTTTTAATTTAATTTTAAAATATTTTTTGTTGGAAAAATTATCACCCGTGTTGCAAGGAATTAACATCCTGTAGTTTTTCATATTAATTTCCTTTCTTTTATTCAAAAAATGAATTTCTCACTTTCAAAAGTTTTACACAAAATTTATTGGGGCTCAACGAGAACGTACGAGATACATGTTTAATTTTTTGGTAAATTTTCAAAATAAAAAGAAGGAAATCAAAGGAAATTGATTAAATTTCCAAATATATGGAAGATAAAATAAATAAATCAGATTTATTATTGTTTTTTCAAAATTATTTCTTCAAAAAGGAAGTTATGCCGGAAACACTGATTATTTATACGTTTATAAAGAGAATAAATAATAATATTTAATAGGAATATTGAAAAATTAATAAAACCTATTATTTTTGAATGTTAAAATAAGAATTAAAAGGTAAGATTAAAAAAATATATAATAAATTTCAAAGTTATTAAAATGACTAGCACCATATGTGTTAAATATCAAGTTTTGCAAATTTCGGCGATAAAATCTTGAGAGTTGTGTGGAAGGTACCCGAACCACCACTACAATTGATCTCAAATTTTAGGGAAATAGGAAGGAACAATCTGGTCTCAAATTTGAAGATTCTATCTTTATTGATTTCGGAGATATGCTCATTTGGTCTTCGTTCGATTAAAAGCTTCCAGGATCCGAACCGATAATCGAATTTGCGGCCATTTTTTTAACAATCTCCCCACAATATCATCTCTCATTAGTAAGCCGCTGTATAAATTTACCAATATAGCATCATTATTTGTTCAGTTATCATGCTTGCAGTCGGAAGGAAGGACATCCCTAAATGAACTCTGGCTGATCTTTGTAAATCCAGCACCCTTTTTTGTGATTGCAAACAATATACCAAAGATAAGACAGGGTGGCGCAAAACGACCGATATGGTTTGAATGTTTAATAACTTTTTAAATTTATTTTTATTTTTTATTTTTATTTCAGAGTTTTGTGAAGAAAACTTGGGGAATTGGAAATGGAACAGTACACAACAGAATAGCGATCAAAAATTACGAAAAGTTATGAAAAATGTACTGGAAAGTGCACGAATGTGCGAAGCCGAAAATGGTCACCACTTGCGGGATATAATTTTTCTACTTAAGCTAAAAATATTCCCCATTAATATACTGTATAACAAAAAAAAAATAATAAAAATTAACCATTAATTAAAAAAGATATTAAACATTCAAACCATATCGGTCGTTTTGTGCCACTCTTATTCTATAGGTACGTGTTTTAGGTGTACAGTATAAAAATGAAATAAATAATAATATTTTTAAATCATTGCAATCTATTAATTTTAATTTTCATTGCAAATTCAAGTTTCAAAATAAAATTAATTTTTACCCTCTATTTAAAATTAAAACGTGAATTAAAACGTTGAATTAAAATATTAACATATTAAAGAATAAATTATTTTATAGTCACCAATATCAAAATTCAGGTCAAATTATTTTGAAACTTAAAAATAACTTAAAAGATACCTTAAATAGACATAAATTAAAATACGTAATTTAAAAAAAAAGTATTGCAAGAGTTTTATAAATTTTGTACTTTGGTAATTCCAAAATTTAACACTTGTGTTCAAAATACGGACCTTGGTTAATTTTGCGACACTAATAACTTTTTGCATTTAAAATTGGGGAGTTAAAAAAAAAAACAATTAAATAAATAAAATAAGTTAAATAAAATGAAACCTAATTCTGTTTTTATACCGCTTTAAGAGAATGCTATGGCATTGCCAAGTATGTGAAGGAATCCGAGATAAACAAGTGTGTAAAAATTGAAACATATAACATTGAAATCGTTATTGTTATAAAATATGTCAAAATTAGCTCCTTTCCAACAAAAATTAAACGAACTTAAAAATTTTCATAAGGAGTGTAGTAAAAAGTAAACGAGGAAGAGAGTAGAGTAGACTATGACAGCTCTAGGGTACCCGCAAGCGCATAATATAAACAATATATCATCCGGATTTTGGCAAAATTTCGAATACACAACTTATTACAACTTATACACGACTCTACCATTTTCGGAACACATCTTAGAAATCACGAAAATTGTGTGAATCCTTTAAAATAAACTCTAATATTATATGTTAAGTACATTTAGACCACATTTTTTTCACCCTAACATTACGTGATAGTTTCTATAATAAAATAATAATAATCATAATATTAATTTTGAGCAAGGGTTACCAACTTTGGAACTAGTCAGACCCGAAGCAATTATGTTTAGACCCGAAGATATAATATAATAATAAATACACATGATTACAAAACGAAATTCATTTATTTTAAATCAATAAAACATAATAAAAAAAAATTAGGAACTTTCTATTTCATTAATTAACAAAATTAATATTAATATAATGTCAACATTAGTTTTTAAAATTATATTTTGAACTTTTTAAGGAACATTGAAGTAAATTTTTTTGTTCTGGAGCTTTTAAATATATAACAAAATCTTCGCATTTCATGTCAAAGTTAATTCTTGTACATAGTTCAGCTTTAATAAGCGCTATTCGCATTTTATTTCTATCAGCTCTCCAAACTGAATTCATTATTGAAAAAATCCTTTCATTAAGCATTCCGGTAAGCGTTGCTTACCGGAATGCTTAAAACTTTGGACATAATTTTTTTCATTTCATTAATTTCATCAGTCGACTGAAATATTTTAACCCATAACCGAAATACATCATTTGGTTCATTTCCACAAATTCTAATATTTGGAAGAATTTGGTTAATAGCAATAATCTCATCATATATTTTATCTTCGTCAACTTTTAAATTTAAAACTTCACAAGTTTTTAAAATTGAATTAAAAGTAAGTTGATTTTTTAGACTTAAACATGCTAAATATTTAAAAGGACTATCTTCAAAGTTATAAAATTTAGAAATATATTCTAGTGCTCGCTTATATATTTGTGTACAAGTAGCAACAAATTTTGTTTATTCGTAAGCTCTTTGTTTAGGTAAACATTTTTGTGCTGTGGCACCAAAAAATTTATCCACAATACGTTTTTCTAAATTTTCTTTAAAGGATGGAAGATTCTTAAAGTCAAAATTGACAACTCATATTTTTACCCAGCCAACTTTAGATCCGACAGTTAATATAATCCCCGCAAAAAAATAATCAATTATTCCGGCAAACTCTGTAAATAAAAACTATCCTTATAAAAATTTTCAGTTTCATAGTTAATAATAATAAGTTTTTCAATTAAATTTTCAAAATATTTTTGCAAACCCGTAGAAATTAGTGTCCAACCCGAAGACCCAAAGTTAGCATTCCAAACCCGAAGTCTTCGGGTGAAAAAGATCAAGTTGGTAACCCTGTGAGCACTAGCTTAGGGTAAAAGGGTATACCTATACATTTTTAAAATACATCTATACGAATAAAATCAAATAAAAATGTATTTAAAAACTGAAATTGAATAAATTTGTCAGATTAACTGTAACAGTTTTATTTTAAATTTTTTATTTTATTGATTCTAATAAATTTAAAATTTACATTATTTTATTATTTATAATTTGTCATAAAAGTATATATTTTCAAAAATTTTTCATTTTATTTTAAATTGTTTTAAACTCTTTTTAACATGTGGTTTACAATATTTGATAAATTTATTTTATTTTTTTTAATTTATCGTTTTATAATTTTAACGAAATGGATTGAATTAAATATTATCCGGTTCAATTCAATTTTCATTTCTGATTCAATTCATTTTGATTTGATTTTAAAAGTTTTAATTTTTTTTTAAATATTGGTTTTTTGGTGACTTTTTAATTAAATAAAAAATGTATTTAAGTATATATATAACAACTATATATGTATTCAAAAGAACGTAAATGTATTACGTTACGCGTATAAAATTTTTCATTACAATTAAAATATGTGAATATTTGTTTGTTTTTCATAATGTATTTTAAAATGCCTGCATCCGGTTGGAATAGTTATATTTTATATTCCAAAATATGTTAAGATTATATTGTCTTATGAAAACCGTTGAATTCTATTTGAATTGATACAAATGATATTTCATTTTCATGAGTAGTATATAGAAAACATACACAAAGAACATAAAAAAGGTTTCCATTTGGAATCAAAAAAAAATTTAACTCCGAAATTTGAATTTGAAGTTGTATTTTGAAGGGTTAGTGCGGGTCTGTACTTAACTATTCTTTTGAATAGGTGACCATCACAGTTCGATTTAAAATTTTCAGGTTACAATAAAATTCATGAAGTTTGTTGGTTGTCAAATTTGCGCGTACGGCATTAAGGGGTTAAAATTTGCATTTGAAGAAAAAGCAAGTGCGGTACATATCTCCAAAACAATAATTTCCTATCTATACCTAGGGTGAAAAGATAGATCTTATAAAGGTCTTCAAAACGGTTTATACTTTTTTGATACAGGTTGTCCCATTTGAGAACAGGGTATTTATTTATTTATTAAAAATCGTTTAAAACCTAAATTTTGACAATCGAAACTTATCATACTGAACTTCAACTTCTGTACCATAATAAGTCTACCATGGCATATTAAGCTACAATTGTATATGTAATTTTATTAAACTTATTTTCACTTATAACGTAAATACAAAAACAATATACAGCTGATAAAGATACCAAACTTTTCTTATACATAATTGAAAGAAAAAGTCTAATGGTGACAATTTTGGGTATATTTCTTATTACTTTATTCTTATTTTCGAATTAATTAATTATTTTATTTACTAGAGTATAAATTAATCAATTCAGTATAAAATATAATCAATTTCAAGTGAAAATTAAAAAAAAAACACAATACTTTATATTTATTTTAATGAATTATTCATATGGAACAATCTGTTTTTTATTTCTTTATTTTACTTAAAAAAAAATCAGTTGTTTATCAAATTAAAAATAAAATTGATAATTATTGATAAATGAATTATAAAAATAAAAGTATTTGTAGTAAAAATTCGTTGTTTTTAAATTGTTTCACTTAAATACTAATTGGATTTAATTTAAAATCTCTGATAGCTTATTTTTTTTTTGTTCAACAGGGAAGTGTTCAACAAGGGAAACGTGTTATATTCTTATTATTAAAATTGATACTAATGTAATGAATTTCACATACAATTTAAACACGAGATAGTACTAGGTCGTGTTCTACTTATAACTTGTAGAAAGTCTTAGATTTTCTATAGATACAATTTAATTTTAGTAATTTTATATTGAATAATAAGGTTGTTATATATCTGTGAGTTATATTATTCAAATTAAATTATTTATATGGTTATTTTTATATTAGATATATAATTATTAAAAATTGATTAAGTCATTAATTTGAATCCAATAGCGAATGGTGGTTAAGTCGATTTCGAAAATCAGGTAAAAGTTTTTTCATTATTACCGGGAATCGATCTGGGGCCTTTCAAATAAAAGGTTGGAATTCTGATCACTGAGCCTTCCAGCCATTTATCGTATTTTTATCAACAAAAATTGTAATTGGAATTGGTAAAATTTTGGATTTTGAATTTTTTAGCATTTGTATTTTGAGTTTTTTGTCAATCTTGAAATTAGGTTTCAGCGATTTCCGGACGCTGTGAATTAAACCTGCTTAAAATCAAAACGTCAAATATCACGAATTCAACAATTATGAACCGTTAAAATATAAACCAACATATAAAAAAAAAATTAAATTTAACTACTTAACATGCTTTTTTAACTCAATTAACTATAAGAGGTCACACAAATTACAAAATATATAAAATATTAATACAAAAATATAACATCTAAAATAGGGTCTAATTTATTCAATGAATATGTTCAAAATAACATTTTAAATTATTTTAAAACAATTTTAACCTTTTTTTTAAAACCGAAATCTCATGATAATATTTTTCTACATATTTCCATAGATTTAAACCATTCTAAAAAAGTTATTCAAACCATTAGAATGTCATCAATTTGATTTAGGAAGTAAAAAGAAAAATGTTTATTATATTTTATAAATATCTTCTTAAAACCAAAAATTACATGAATAAAAATCATTATTGAACAATTGAATTCAAAAAAACAAAAAATTCTTTTTCAAGGACTCAATTACATCCTTTTTAAACAAAAATAAACATTATACAACCCCCTGATAATAAATTATTAAAAATAAATGGATACAATTTAATTCAAATTCAAATAATTTTTCATTTTTATATATGAACACTTAAGATATTTTTTACTCCTCTTACGATTCAATTGAAACATAAATTTTATGAAATAAAATCAATTTTCAAAAAAAAAAAAAAAATCCTTATAAAATTTATATTTTTGAAAATATTAAAACAAAAAGAAAATCTCCAACCCACTAGAACCTTAACCCGTATCCTTTGCATAAACATAAAAAGAGATTTTATCTTCTTCTTGTTTTTTTGTTTTAGTTCAAAATTTTCCAGAATTTAATTATGTATGTTCAAAATTATTTTAAGTTCGGTTTATTTAGAAACATTTAATATGTACAGGGTGACTGGAAGTTGAAATTAAAGAAGAAATGAGGTTATAAGGAAGATAAAAAAAAGAAATTAGTTCTTCAAATGGAAGTGGATCTATTATCCAAGGATCTTAATAGACAAACAGTCTTAATAGTACTTTCACCCCAAAATTTAATTTCTCTTCAATTCAATCCAATCTTTCTTAAAAAACGAAACCCCGTGTTATTTCCCCTTCAATTTAATTTCCGCTCTCTAGAAAAATAAAGCACCCGAGTGTTAGTTCTCATATATAGATCATACTCTGAAGGGAACTTAGAGTTAGATTTAAAAATGGGATAGATACTTCCCTTTTACAGAATTTTGACTGCAACTTTAAAATCTTTCCTAAATCAGAATCTCACTTAAGCATATTTAAATAACTTAAAAAAGGGGAATACTCTGATTACGAATTTCACGGATTCTGAGTTTCTGAGTAGTATCCACGTAGGACCAAATGACTATATCTAAAAGTCAGCTGAAATTCTCATATATTCAAAAAATATATAGGTTTAATGGCGCATATTTTCCTTTAAGGACGAAAAGGACATTTAAAAGTATCCTTGTTATTTTAGTCCATTTTACAAAAACCGTTGTATCTAGCGATATGTTGGGTATATATATATTCAATTAATGTTATTAATTAAATAAAGTGTCTGGAAAATATTTCAATGTTTATTTGATGACGATAGGTGCTTCCGTTTTAAAGATATTGTAGTTCAAAGTTGAAAATTTTTGCAAAAAAAAAAAATGTTAACATCTTTCTCTAAAAGTCATATTTTTCAAAATTTGGCCAAGAATCTCCCTTAATATTTTTACATCGTTGGAAAGCTCTAATTTATTTCTATAATTTGTGCATATATTAAAGCGTTTAGAAGATATAAGCATTTATGAAACAAAAAATTATTTATTTTGTATTTTTTTTTTGTATAAAAAATAATGTTATGGCCTTTTACAAAGTAATAAAATATACAAGTTTGTTCTGCCGTACAGTACGTCATCATTGAATTATCTCTAAAACAATTATGATTTCAATAGGTTGTCTGCGAAGTCTTTTTATCACTTCATTTCTTCATACTCTTCAACAGCATGACAGCCTGTACATTTGTATTCCATATTTATTATTTCAAAATTATATTTCATATTTACATTACATAAAAAAGGATTTAGTAGTACATATTATATACATATAAAAGGAAAGCTCATAAACAAATTGTTGTGTAAATATTACTATATTTATATTAATACTTTCTTTATTACTTATATAATTTCGAAATAAGAAAAATTTAAATTATACAATAATATTAATTATTTTTTTAAAAGTCGCCCTCTAGAATTAAGTTATTTCGAATTAAATACATTGTCTCTTTTATACAATCTCATAATGCATAATAAATCATATTTTTAAAATTCCTTTTAATTAATGATTTAAGTAAAAAGAAAACTACAATCACATAAATCAAAATTTAAAGCATGCTTACATTGACTGTTTTTAAAGTCAGTTTGGAATATTTACTTCTAACCTCAAGTTATTTTTATAATAATTTATAATACAAGTATTTAAAATTTTCATATACATTTATGTGCGTGACAACAATTTATTAGGAGTTATATTTTTAAAATATAACAGTAAAATCGAAGATATATTCACATACTTCTGCTTTATTTGAGATAACTAACTTTGAATTTAGAACAGATGTAATATGAACTTAATTCTCTTACATAAAGTTGATAATATATAAATATGTGTAAATATTTAGGAAATAATATGCGTTAATACTTGACGAAATAATAACCACAGGCAGGATGGTAGAGTAACCATGTTAGATTTATAATTTTAAAGAGTTTGTTATAAAAGTTTAAAGGAATTCTAAGCATTGATAATGGGAGCATAGCGAAATTGGATTATTTTAAATCTTATTCTTTCAAAATCTTACTTTTTAAAAATTTTATTTATTAAAAATCTCATTTTGACTTAATTTTACTTTTCAAAATCCCGTTTATTTTGGTTCAACTTTCAAGTGGCTTGATTAGAATGTCGACCTTTCATTCGAAAAGCTCCGATTCGATTTCCGCTAAAAGGACAAAAAAAACTAGGTTTTGAAATCAACTCAAGCACCGTTCTCCATTGGGTTCAAATTACTAACATAACCAATTAAATAAAGTGACATATATATTTTAAATAAAAAATACTTTAATATTACCGTATAAAGAAATACAAAATAAAAACAAATAATTTAATTTAATAATATAACTCTCAGATATAGAAATTGCTTCTAAATTAAATACAAAATTAATACATTATATAACAAATAGAATTATATCTATTGAATATCTAACACGTTTATACATTTTATAAGGCATGGTACTATCTCATGTTTAAATTTATTAATTTAAACGTATTAATACTAGCTAGTTTGTTAACATTCCGTCGTTCCGCACAACTAAATTCCGTAATTGTTACGATATCGTATAACTTTTCAATAAATTTCGTGAATCATTAAGGTATATACAAAACCTCAACAAGTTTATGAGGTTATTTAAATCTTGGCTTCTAAATTTTGGGCATAAAGAAATTTAAATTTTGCTATAGAGAATCCTGTCTAGTTTATTTTTACCATTCATTTGCTACTAGTATTTGTGCATTATATCATTTTAATTAATAAATTTTATACATATTAATTTAATTTAAATTGTTCACCCTACATAACTTTTGTTAAAAAATTTTTTATTTTATAATATAATTGTTACTATAATTAATACAAATATGAATTGAAATGACATTCAACACTATTTTTTAAACTACAGTAAAATAAAAAATGTCACTTTAACTATTTCCTTTTTATACCCTGCCATACAACTTCTTTTTTTATATGAGTATTTCTCTGTACCTATTACAGTTGCGTGTCTGAAATTTTGGCAAAAGTGGTTTAATTTTATGGGTCTGGTGCAGTGAGTTCGAGTAGCTGCCATACAACTTCTTATTTTATATGAGCATTACTCTATACCTATTGAAGTTGGGGGTCAGAAAATGTTGCCAAAAATAGTTTAGTGTAATGGCCAAAGTTAGTGCAAAATTTGGTTGGTCTACTGCAAAGGGTTCGAGTAGCTGCCATACAACTTCTTATTTTATATGAGCATTACTCTATACCTATTGAAGTTGGGGTCAGAAAATTTTGCCAAAAATAGTTTAGTGTAATGGCCAAAGTTAGTGCAAAATTTGGTTGGTCTACTGCAAAGGGTTCGAGTAGCTGCAATACAACTTCTTATTTTATATGAGCATTACTCTATACGTATTGAAGTTGCGGGTCTAAAATTTTGCCAAAAATAGTTTAGTCTAATGGCCAAAGTTACTGCAAAATTTGGTTGGTCTACTGCAGAGGGTTCGAGTAGCTGCCATACAACTCCTTCTTTTATATGAGCATTACACTACACCTAATAAAGCTGGTATGTTTGAAATTTTGCCAAAAGGAATTATTGTTTATAATAATAATGATATAAAGTTTATATAACGGTCATACGGGTATCCCAGAGTTGACACTGTCTACTCTACTACACTCTTCCTCGTTTAAATTATAATAATTGAATTATGTATAATATAATATATATTTTGAAATGTACTTATTTATAAATTAAGGAAATAAAGAAAACATCTAATCTAATCTAAATTGTATGTGGAGTTCATTAAGATTTCAACATGTACCTATGGTATAAACAGGCTTATTAACCTTAGCAGTTGAACAGTAAGCCCTTTAAACAAAAACGAAAAGTTTTAGGTGGGATTTTAAAGTTAAGACAAACAACAGAGTTATGCGCTTTATGCAAAATATCTATACGTGATTTATGAATAATATCAAAATTATATTTTTCCACTTAATTAAAAAAAAAAGATTTTGATAAATAAAATTTGGAAAAATTAAATTTTAAAAAAAAAGTATAAAAATAATTAGATTTCGTATCCAGTTAGAATAACTTTAAAAAATTCTTAAAAATGATAGAAAATTTGGCTTTATTATATACTTTAATATGAACTTGCCTGTATCTATGGCTTTATTTTTTATTCTGTCAGTAAGTGATACATTTATATTAGAAATCTGACCATAAATTTATAAAAATTGTATGGTTCAATGGTTAGCAAAGTGGCTTAGGGTGTAAATAGATCTAAGTTCGATCTGCCTTCAAAAATAAAAAATTCAACAGAAATAATAAAAAAAAATTAGAAAAAAAATTAATTTATTTGGATAGTTTCTTTAAAAATTTGTAACTTTAAGAACTAAAATACTTCACTTTGATAATATAAAAATATAGACCAAATAATTATATAGACGATCAGTTTTATATAAAAAATTTTTAGTGTTTTCTTTAAGTCAGTCCGTACATTTTTGGTTCATTAATTTAAAATTTATACAAGTAGGTTCTTAAATAAAAAACAAAAATTTCACCATGAAGCAAATTTTTTTTTAAATTTTCATGAATCAAAAATTGATTTCAGATCTTTTGCATTAAGACTATCTGAAAGAGAACTGTCACTATTTCAGCAATTAACTTTTATACTAAAACACTTTTAAATGCAAAAGATCTGACATTAATTTTTGGTTAATGAAAATTTTAAGCTTACAAGTTTTTAAACATTAAAAGAACTGTTTCTTATACCAGCAATTTACTTTTATATTAGCACAGTAACAAATTCCTAAGATCTACCTTCAATTTTTTATTTTCTACATTTTAGGGGGCTAATATTACTTTAATAAAGTATATATTGAAAAAAACAAAATTTTTTTTTTATTTTATTTTTTTTACAAAATTTTTCAAAAGTAAAACATAACGAAATAATACATTAATTAATTTACTGCATATATTAAAATACAAAAATATATTTGTTTTCACAAAGTGAACACTTAATTTTACTACGTATATTAATTTTCCTGTTTATTTTATAAGATAAATACGATTAATTTATTTTTGTACCTATTAAATTTGAACTGAATTAATTAAAAATGCTAGAATAAATTTAATTATTTTTGTAAAATTTCAAATAAAACAAAGTACAATTCGAAGTTTTAAAAATGATATGTGTGTGCCATTTTTTGAAATAAGTACTTAATAAAATAAATTTGCATTTAAAAAACAGTTTTACAATTTTTAATTGTCATTATTTTAATTGGCGGTTTTTAAATAAAAATATAAAATAAAATAAAGTATAAATAAAAAATAAACAATTAACAATGTTTCAATTTAAACTGCAATTGCATTGTCACTCATTTTTACCCAAGAAAGTTTTAATTTAAACAATTTTTTTTTATTTCTTTGTTAAAGTTCAATTATAATGAACTTCTACCTGACTTGTCAGAAATATGCATTTTAACTCAACGTTCACTGTTGAAAAAGTAATAAAGTTTTCTGACGTGAATAGAATCAATTATTATTCTCATTATTAATTTAAAAAAAAATACTAAGTATAGTTTATCAATTTAATTTCATTTAAAATTTCAAATTCAATTTTTGAAATTCAAAAATTCTACAGCCATTTTAAAATGAATTTTAACACAGCTTCAGCAGAAATTTAAGAGAATAAATAGCACAAAATAAAAAAATATTATTTTTAATTTATGATTTTTTTTTTTAGCTTTTAGCTCCAGAATCGACTTCCAGAATTCTTAATATTTCCTAAAATTAAAGATTTGTATTTGGATTTCTAATGAATTTTTATTTGACTAAACAATCAATACATTTAGAACTAAACTTTTTCAAAAAAATATTTGAAAAATAAATAAACATTTATTCGGAAATTTTCCGAAAAAAATTGAATAATTCAAATAAAAAACTATAATCTTCTGCTATAGAAATCCACTGCTTGTTTGACTTATCCGAAATTCTTTAAACAACACACACGAATTATTTTTAATTTGGAAATTTTAAATACAGAGAAAATGTATAAAATAATCCTATATGTCTCTTTGGTCATCAAAAGCAACGAATTTATGCTTCTAAATATCACAGATTTTCTAAATTAAAAAGCAAAATAAAAAATATTAAAACAACAGTAAGATTCGATGAAACTGACTTAGTAATACCCTACAAATGACAAAATTAAATTTAAATTTTAAATTTATTGGATATTCCTTAGATTGCAATTAAATATAAAACAAGAAAACAGAAAAGTTATCCAATCCTGTTCATCTTAAAATTCAGGATCGTAATGGAAACAGGCAGAGCTGGACTGGCCTACCAATGTACCGGGAGTTTCCCGGTGGGCCGTGCCGAATATTAAATCAAAAATGATTCCCATAAATATTTTTTTTATATCAAATATAAAAAAAACCCACAGAAACAATTTTTTTTTTTAATTTTTCTCATAAAAACAAGAAGTAAATATTGCTGGTGAATATGATGATGATATAGAACAGTCAAATGATAATAAAGAACATGCGGATATTCCAAGCTGTAAACTATGTAAAAATTGTATAATATGTTTTTATTCAGTTCTAAAAAAATTTAATTTACACACATTAGCATATTCAAACTTATTTTTTGTGTATAAATTTGTCATAACATTATCTTCAAGCCAAGTTTCGTGTGAAAGAAGTTTTTCAAAATTAAAACACATCTTAAATAGATTGAGAAATTGCTTAAGTCAAACACATTTAGAAGATTTTATGTTAATGTCATGCGAAAGAGATATTCTAAATGTTATTAAGAACGAGAAAATTAATGACATTTTGAAAGAAAAAAGTAGTCTGTTGAAAAAATTATTAACATAAAAAAGAAAGTAAATTAAATTTGAAACTTATTATTAAAAATAAGAAAATTATTATTAAAAATTGGTTATTTTATGAAAAATAAATTTTGTTTTCTAAATGTTATTTTTTGTTAATTCTAATTATTTTATATTTCATTGTGAATTTCATTTCTGTTCATTTTCTATTTAATCATATATTAAACAATAAATAAAAAAGAATTAATATTATATTATAAAAATATGTGGTAATTTTTATTGACTTTAATTTTCCTCATATATTCATCAATCATCAAAAGGCATAGCTATTCTTAACTTTACTTGATTGTTAAAACAAAATGTATTGAAAAGGGCCGAAATTTTTAAATTTCCCGGTCCTAAATTCATTCTCAGTCCAGCCCTGGAAACAGGAACGTCTTTTTTCGAATTGATTGTTTCTAATTTCGAAGATATACTTTTTATATATACTACTTTTTTTTATATACTACTTAAATTCATCTTGTCCTAAATGAGACAAAATCTTAAGGTGGCATTGAAAATTACAACCATATATATTTATATATTTTTTGGCTATACGGAGATGTGCTAGTTTTCCTTTAGATCGATCGGAAGCTTCCAGAATCCGAGCCCATAATCCGATTTTCCCCAGTAACAATCCACACATTTCCTATGTCTTTGGTAACCTGCAGTATGGATTTTCTCATGCTTACATCACTATATTTTGAGTTATGAAGTGTACGTGTAGTGACTGATTGACGGAGTTCACTAATTTGACTCAGGAGTTGACGCTCATCAAGAAAATATGTACATTTTCAAGTCCAGCTTGTTTCCTTTTGTTAATTACAAACACTGCACTAAGAATAATATGCCTCTTTATACCTAATTTAGGTGCAGGGTATAACAAAAGGAGAAAAAAAAGAAAATATAAAATAATTTTCTATTTTCCCATTTTCCATTTTACCAAAAAGAAACACGACAAACAAAAATATTTGTATGTCAAAAAGTAAAAAATTTGAAATATGTTTTATGTATCACACGATGTATGTTTTATGTATACGCCGTATTTGTTTAAAGCATACTAAGAAAGCTAATTTTAGAAGATTAATATCAGTTTATTTTTATTTACAAAAGAATATTTTCAAACTATTTTAAAAATAAACAACTTCCTACTCGCGTATTTATTTTATGTAACTTGCTTACATCCTACTATAGTAAAACTCATTCAAAGAATACACAAAGGTTTTCATAACTTCTTACAATTCCATAATAAGTACAACAAAATTTAACTACAAAAATCAAAAGCATTATTTGCAAATAAAAGACGTTTTCAGTTATACACTTGTATTTAACTCTTTAAATTACAAGTATGAACAGTTATATTTGTATAAACTGTAGTAAACCGTTTATAAACCGTTGTATTGTTTAATTTTAAATATTAGTATAAATGTAGTTATATAATGTTTATAGCACTTAACAGTTAAACTGATGTCGAATCACAAACAATTGCAAATTCGCAAATTACTTCAAAAAAATCTGCATGTTTTTTTGAGAAGCTAGATTTTACAATTGTTGAGCTACCATATGACCATAGAAAATTGAACGGACAACCTCAATTATTCACATAAGTAAATCACTTATTGGTAAAATTCATCACGGCTGTATATAAACTAATATATACTACAAACTGTGAATTTGATGATTTTTTTTGCACATTGAATGTTTAGACAACAGCACATGTGACATAAAATCTAAATTTTTAGTACATTTTCAAAAAATTTTAAAACAATGTGTCATTTATTTGTAAAAAATTGTAAAAAATCCATTCTTCAATTTTAAAGAAGCCCTTTAGAAATTATAATTTATAAAAACCATTAAAACATATGTTTAAATGTAATATGGGAGCTCTATTTTTTTTGCTTTACCTTCATAAAAATTTGTGTCAAGTGTTTAAAAATTAGAAATTTTCAATGTTGGACCCTTTACTGCTTCTTAGCCAAGGATTATAATAAAGAAGTTTGCTTAGTAGACTCGTGTTTGTATGTAAGGATCTAACACCTTTCTAATTTTAACAGTTTGGAAGATATAAGAGGTCAGGAATTTTGTAAAATTTGAGTTTCGCATAAAATAGCATTTCTTTGGAATAGATTACCGTATGGCAACCCTAGACATTTGTGTTACATATATTTATAAAGCTTATACAATCAGTTATTTTTAGGCTTTTCGCAGATTGAAAATATTCCTTAAGTATTGAACATATGACAATTTAAATATAGCAATTCTTCTTCAATTTTAGGAAGCCTCAGCTACTTAACGTTTGGGGTTACAGAAAAAAATATTTCCATCAAATTAATGTTTTTGCAATCCCCTCACCCGTAGCCTAAATTTCTTTTCTTTATTTTAAATGATGCAAAAGTTTTGTAAAAATACGGAGTGACAGATAGAGTGCAGCTATATAGGCACATTTTTTCAAAATTTTTTAAAATTGTACTTCTTTAAAAATACTTTTCCGTACGTAACATTTTTATGCATTTTTTGTTTGAATTTCATAGAGTGCAATATTTTCAATGGAATTTATGTAAAATTTTTTAGATTCAATCATTCATCTAAATATCTATAGACTGTACATTCATTAAGGTACCCACGACAAAAGCTTGGTCAGATTGAACAATATTTGATTAAAAAATTTTTCCTTTCATTTGTTTGATTTTGTTCGAAAATATTTTTAAAAGTTTTTCTTTTTTTCTAAAATAATTGAAATTTTCGAATGCTTTTAATTAAGCTTTTTAGTACAAATTTTTTTTCATTACATTTTATACTTTTTATACCTATATTCATTTACTTTTATGACTATATTACTCATGTTTGTTTTGCACAGGATTTTTAGTAAAAGTTTATTTGGTTTCCGGTGTAGTATTTTGGTAGGGTAGCAAAATGGTTCATATTATTATTTAAAATAATTAAGTGATAAACCAAATTATCACCCTGTACAAAAAAAGAAATTCAATTATTTCAAGAACGGTTCAACAAATGAATATTACAAATGGGATGAATAAACATAAGAGCATACATTGCATAGACAAATATTGATTTTTTAATATTTTTCTAAATTTGAACACTACTTTGGTTAGATTTTATTTTTTTTTGCAACTTATACAATTAAAATTGGTTCTAACATTTACGTACCTTCCATATTTTTGCTATTAATTGGTGCACTTACAAACAATTTAATTATTATGAGTTTCCACTGAAAATGTTGGGAACATGCAATAAGGCCAAATGAAATAAAGCAAAATTCCACTTTTTTGGCTTTATTTCAATATCACATTTGAAATAAAACCAAGATCATAATATTTTAATTTTCGGCTTTATTTAATTTTTAAAAATTTTTGAAAAAGAAATAATGCCAAAATTATTAAGAAATAAAGCCAAAAATATTTTAAACATGAGATAAATCAAAATTAGTATTGCCACTTTTTCCAGAATATTTATATCCAGATGATGTTATATATACTCGTATATCACACACCCAACTCTAAAACCTATCTTAATTCAAAATGTCACATATACACCTATATAAATATTCTGGGAAAAGCGGCAATCTAGATTTTGAGTCCAAGTCTAAAATCTCTTTTAATTCAAAATCTCACATATACACATATATAAATATTCTGTAAAAGAGGAATACCGTGATTTTGAATCCAGCTCAAAAATCCATCCTAATTCAGAATCTCACGTACACATCTATTTAAGCATTCTGGAAAAAGCATACAATCCTGCTTTTGAATACAACCAATAGCAAATATAATTTTCACAAAATTGGCTTTATTTCAAATATGATAATGAAATAAAGTCAATTGGCTTTAAATTTAATTTAAAGTCAATTTAATTTATTATCTACAATATATGCACACAGTCTAATGGCCTTTTGCCAGTATGAAATGTAGAAACCAATCCAGACATCAATTTATAAGTAATATTATTTATTTTGTTTATATATAAATATTTATATATTTATGTATGTTTTAAACTTTATTTAGTCACCATGGGGATATGTAAAGAAAAATTATTTTTCAATCAAATTAAAGCAATTTTGTTTTCAATTAAGAACCCACCGAGGCACCGCAGTGCATATTTTTCCAAATGGATTAATATAAAAATCTTAGAAATTGTATAAGCAAAATACTAATTTCACAAAATCTCGATGTTTTTTAAAAGTTATGAATTAAAGAGCGAAAAAATTAAATGTAAAATTATTTAATTCATACTAATCAAAAAATACTTAAAGTTAATAAATGAAATTCTTATGATTGTGCTGAAATTAAAAAAAAAAGCAATACAATTCATTGCAAACTAGACTCCGATTAGGAAACAGGAGAACAGAAATAGACGTAAAAACGAAATTGTAGCCTATCATCTTCATCTTAATTTAAGGACATTTCGGCATTACTAAATATTAATCGAAGCCTCGACTATACTGTATGAAATGGTCATATTCTATACCTTTTAGCAAAGGTTATTATTCTAAAAATTTACCAAAATGCATTTAATAAGTAAAATATATGTAAATAACTGGAACAAATTAACAATTCAGACATTTTGTTTAAAAAAAAACAATTATTTATCTATCAACATGACTTTTCATTTACAAAATGCCTATTTTTCGATCAAATTTAAAATGGCTTTGTTCTTATTCAATTCCGGTAGAATAAACATAATTAAAGTTACTATATAAAATGAGTTTTTTGAAATAATTTTATGTGAAAATAATGAAATTTTCTTTTTTTGTAAATTTTTATTTTAATTTCATTAACTTTGTAATTTTTTTAATTATTTTGTGGTAACTTTCTAATCATTTTTTTTTTAAACATAATTGAAGTTAATATTAAATGGAATGAAAAGGGATTTCCTAAATTAATTTAATTTAGAAAAAAAATATTAATTGGAATTTGGAATTAATGAAAATTATAGAAGGAAATAGCCTTCATATTCCAGATATTATTTGGCAGAGCTACGTCGAAATTGACAACTTCTCCCAATTCACTAAATTGGGTTATTTGGACATTTAAATTAACATATCTCCCAATTACAACAAACTTTAAAATATTGCATTAATCCTGTTAGGAGCTCTAACAAAAACCCATAAAATTGTTAGAACAAACTGATTGATACACTTTTCACATGAATTTGATCCTTTTTTACATAAAATTTGTCAATTTTTAAATCAAGTTGGCCTTTTCAAATTTAAACTGATTGCAAATCTCCAAGTTTTTTCAAATAAATTTGTCCTTTTTTTAAAATTGCTCTCGTATCTTGAGACCTAATAGTCGAAATGACAAAGTAGAAGCTAAAAAAGAGGAAAAAAATTGGGCTAAGATCCAAAAAATGGCAGCAAAATTTTAGAGGCTATTAATTAGGGCGGGCTTTTAAGTCGAACTTTTTTAATTTTTCTTGCTATTTTTGGATTCTACTATAAAATCTGTACGTACTTCATTTCCAATATGTTTATCCGACTACTGGATACTAAGAAAATTGAGGCTTATTAAAAATTAGTCCTTTTGAAAATTTTGAAAAAATGAACCACGTGAAAAGAGTATATTCGAGTACTACAAATTGATAATCTAATACTCGATTATGGTTAAATTTGTCCATTATGTATATAAAATAAAGTAGAAGAAAAATTTATAATATATAAGTTAAATATATTCGTATATAAATTATTTTATTACGTTAAATATTCTTATAAAAATAAATCTTTATCCTACGATTAAATTCTAAATTAAAATTTAATTTAGCAATATTATATGAAAATTGGAAATTAATAAGAATAAATGATTATTTTAAATATAAAATTATAGATTTAATATTATTTTAACTTATATCATTTCTTATATATATAGAATATTTAACATTAAATACTTAAATATCTGCATTTATTCTATTTATCAAAATTTTTAATTTGAATTTTTTTGTTATTTGGTATTCAAAAATTTATTCAAATTATTTATTTATTTATTTATTTATGAACAGTCCCCTACCACATGCAATGTGATAAGTGGGTGACTCAGCATTTCCTTTTTGATATTTTATGATATAAACTATTTCTGATATAAATTCTAAATTATTTTTTTATATTTTGTAAGTTTTTGTAAATTTTGAAGAGTTGCGGAACTAAAACCCCCTCAAATTTCGAAATTACCCTATATTTAGGTTTTTACATTTCAATAAAGTACATTTCAATCTGAAAACGGTAAAAGGTTACTACTTTCATAAGCTTTTTAAAATTATATAGCTTAAATGTATATAGTTGCCATACGGTACTAAAGATAACCGTTATGCAAAGCTCAACTTATGCAAATTTTTTGGCCCATCATATGTTCGCAACGGCTTAAGTTTTTATATTAAGAAAAACCTTTAACACATATTAAAATATAATATTTGAGCTTCAATTTATGTACATTACTTCAAAAAACTTTGGACAGGTATGTATTCAAAGTACAGGTGTTTAAAAATAGAAAAATTTCAATTTTTTAAATTTCCAAAGAGAAAAAAAAAATTTCATCAATGGCTCAAACTAATTTCTAAGGATCTAATTTCTCCTATATTAAGTTTCTACCTTTAGCTGTTCAAAAGTTACGAGGATTATAGCTGTTCAGAAGTTACGAAGATTTTGTTCAAATTTAGTTTTGCATAACGGTAAATTAAAGTACCGCAAAAATTTTGACAATGATTTCTAGCGAGTCGGATTAGCCTATAGGAAGTATAGCTAAGTACATTTCTATAGAATATTATGAAACCATTCAATAACTAAAAACTATATACAACAAGGAATCTGAGAATTAAATTCGGAATACAGCCCATATTGAAAAAAAAGATCCAGATGAATATGAAAAGAATTCTAAACAGAATTGATTAACAACTTTATTAATTCATTTTAAAATTCAGACTTTTTCATATTAATATTTTATTTTAAACAAATTTTAAATTACATATAAGTACACATATGTATATTCGAATTCGAATTCGAATTTTAATTTTTATTGGTTTCTGTTATCTTAAATTAAATATGCTATACATAAAATGATTAAATATATATGCTATATATAAAATATTATATAAAAAAAGTCTACACAAAACTCCAAAAGAAATTGCAAAAGAAGAACCTAAAATTAAATAATATAATAATATTTAATTCCAAAATGATTATCATTTCTTTTCATCATGAGAAAAATGTTGTGAGTTTGTCTTTGTCTGGAATTAAATGAATTTTATTAAAGTTTTTTTTTATTTTATTTTTTATTTTTTTTTTGAATTTTTTTTAAATGTTATAAAAGTATGGTTTTTGTTTTTGAAATTATTGTCTTAAAAAATATCACAAAAAAATTTAATAAGACAAAAAATATTAACGCCTGAAGGTATTTATATTTTTACCTTCATCAAAAGTGTAAATTCCATACAAAAAATTGAAAAGTATGAAATTTCAGCTTTTCTAAACAGGAAATTTAATAAAATTAAAAAAACTATAAAATTTGTCATTGGAATTTTAAAGCGCCTAATGATCAAGTCGGACTCTTAAACATCTAACCGTGTTTATTTTTGAAGAAATATAACCTCAAATCATCAAAAATATAAACTATAACTATAAACTACATAAAAGTTTTAAATATTAAATTTCTAGCATGCAACAGGTGTGGGACATAAAATTTTGTTAATTACACTCTTTCAGGGTGTGTATATCTCAAAGTATAAGCTAGTTCAATACAGTAAAACACGCTTAAGTATCTTAGAAAAATGTTTTAAGTTTTGGGTACATATCCGACTAAAGCTCTTAAACCAACTCGCCTAAATGCCTAGAAGGAGCTCTTATCCAAAAATCAGTTAATTGCCTGGTTAATTTCCTAAAAAAATGCAGATGCAGATAAAGTTACCAAAGACTAATTAGGTTTACCCCGTTTTTAGGTAAAATTATCAAATAAGGTTTACTAAAATATTAATTAACTGTTCTTTTGCTGGGCTTACTGAATAGACGGCAGATAAAGTATGAAATTTTTTTTTGATTTTCAACGATAGATTGCAAATGGTTTAATACTAGTTTTTTATTTTTAAAACAATATAAAATTACAAAATAAAACTGAGCATTAAAGAGAATTGGGTACTTAACCACAAATTCACTTAAAAAGAAATATTTATTTAAAAATTTCAAGTAAATGTAAAAAATTAAATGCAATTTTGCTCTAAAGCGAGTTTTTAGTATATTTGAATTGAGTTTAAGTTGATCTTTGTATTTTAGTTCGATCTTTTGCAACCCTTCACTATTTCAATGAAAATATATGTATGATTTTTATGTTATAGAAAAGGTGGGAGCGTTCCATAATCTCAGTTTAGTAAATCTTTTTTTTTAAATCTTGTTTTTAGAAAATTTCGTTAAGGAAAATCTCGTTTTTTATTAAAAACTTTCGTTTTTTAAGAAAATCTCTGTTTTACTTGAAAAAACTGGTTTTCAAGGATTTTTGAGTTGGATGCAAAACCAGAATTATCAGCTTTTTCCAGAATATAGAAAAAGGGATTTTCTAAAACGAGATTTTCTAAAAACAAGATTTTCTAAAACGAGATTTTCTAAAAACGAGATTTTCTAAAAACGAAATTCTCTAAATGAGATTTTCTAATACGAGATTTTTCAATAAAAATGAGATTTTCTAAGAACAGAAATTTTCTAAAAACGAGATTTTCTGAAAACGAAAATATCTAATCTATTACGAGATTTTTTAGAAAAGCTAGATTTCCTAAAAAAGAGATTTTAAAGACCGTTTTTCATAAATCGAGATTATTGAACGCTTCCTATAAAATTAATATTTTTTGAGGAACTCCGGTCCGGTTCAAAATTTTTGATCAGATCATATCCATTAGAAATAAAGGAACTATATAAAATTCATGATAGTTCTATAAATACATCCTACAGTATCAATCAGCTTAATATTTCCAATATTTTAAAACCAACATACAGAATTGACAATAAATACCTAAATGCAAAAATGAAATTCAAAAAGTGTAGGTATTTAAAAAAACAAAAAGAAATTCTTTTTTTAATTTTATTCAAAAAATTTATATTCAATTATTCGATTGGCAAAGAAGTGATAGAAAATATTTGATAAATGAATGAATTGAATTTTAATAATATTTTGTTTTTCCTTTGTTTCAATGTGCTTTTTATGAATATTTTTGTATTTAACTTTAAAAATGAGTTTTTATTTAATTCATGTTTTGAAATAATGACAAAATGACAAAATATTTTAAGCCTAAGAAATCATATTAAGTAAATTTATATAAATATACATATACACATACAGAAAACCATATATATATATATATATATATTTCTCAATTTCAAACAAAGTAATTCTAAATTTCTTAAAATTATTTTTATATATGGCACATTTCAAAAAAAATTTAAATTGTAAAATACTTATATAAATTATATTAATTTAATAATTTTTAAATACTTATATATAGAAAATTATTATTAAAATTCTATTTTTGTTTAAATATTATACCTACATATTTATAAAAATTATTTAAATATATTTTATATAATAAAGGTTTTAAATAAATTATATATAATATTAATTAAATAAAATTTCTTCAATTTCAAAGAAATTTTAAATTTAAAGAAATTAATTTTAAATACAAATATGTATGTAATATATATATCTATTATCTATATACATAAACATATGTATTTACACAAAGGATGAATGTGGTGATGTGATGATATTTTTTTAATTCTCAAAAGTCATTTAAGGTAATTAAAAAAATATTTTGAAATTACAATGCATGCATAATTGGATTTATTCAAAAAAAATTTAATTTATAAAAATCAGAAGGTACTGGTCCGTAACAATTACAATTCCATAATTCTAACATTAATTTAACAGGATGTTAGTTGTAAGTTGCAACTTTCAATGTTGACTTTCTATTTTCTAAAATTTCTAAAAACTCTATTTTCTAAAGCAAAAATGTAGATGTCATTGTATATTGTATAGATATATTTTAAATAAATGTTTTTATGAAAGTTTTGCCAACTTATTTAGAAAATTAGGGCCTCGATAGTGTTATGTGTAATTTTTCCTTACAAATCCTCATGGTGATCAGATATACATAATAAAATATAAAATATGTGATATAAACAAAATAAATAATATTACATACTTATAAAATAATATTGTTGGCGCACATCCGAAAGGAAAAGTGCTAATTTTATATGAGCATTACTCCAAACCTGTGGAAGCTGGGTGTCTGAAATTTTGCCGAAAATAGTTTAGAGTAATGGCCAAAGTTACTGCAAAATTTGGTTTGTCTATTGCAAAGGGTTCGAGAGCTGCCATACAACTCCTACTTTTATATGAGCATTACACTACACCTAATAAAGCTGTATGTTTGAAATTTTGCCAAAAGTAATTAACCGGGTGATATAATATTTATATTAAGGTCATACGGGTATCCCAGAGTTGACACAGTCTACTCTACTACACTATTCCTCATTTTTTATTTAATTCAATATTTAATAGTTCTAGGTGGAACATGAATATATGAGTATCCCAGTATTATAACAGCCACACGAACCAATCACCTAGTGCTCCTTAACCTCTTTTCTACAACCTGAGAGTTTCACAAAAATTTACAGGCTATTAATCAATAGTTTAGTAAAAATTAATCATTAGTGCAGTATAAGTCATACACTTTTTATAGAAGTGAAGTTTCGTTGTAAGGACAATAATAACTCTTCAATAATATATTTATTTAATCCTTAATATTTTCTCAAAACCATCATCTTCAAATTATTTTTCCATTATTGATGTGCATTTCAATATTTTATAATGAATTTAGAGTTTATTTTATAATTTATAAAAATTCTTTGAAAAACAATTATAGAACTAAAACGATTATAAAAAAATGATAATTAAATTTTAAATTATGTTTTACCGACCGCTTTAAAAATACTTAGAAATCTATAATTTAAACAAATTATATAATATTGTAATTATAAATTTAAACATATATAGAAAGTATTTAATGTAAAAAGTCCAAATGACAAATAGGCAAAGGACTATTATAATATCAGGCAATATTTTCAATTGTCTAAAAAATTTTACTAATTAAAAAAGATATTTATTTTTTATATAATAATAATTATTTTTTATATTAATTATTATATATATATATATATATATATATACATTTAAGAATTATAGAATAAGATAAATTAACTTCAAATCACATATCAACTGCAGTAATTTAAAAAAACCTAAGGCTAAAATTTTAAAATAAAAATTTTTTAAGAGAAAATATTTATAATTATATGTGGGTTGTCAGTGCATAAAAATCAAATACATTATATAAAACAGCACGCGGTAGACAATTTTTGTCAAAATCAAGGTTAATTTATTAATTCCTCTATTTTTGAACATAATATGTTATTTTAAAATTAAAAGACCTTGAAATCAAATCTGAAAGGGTTTATTTTTAAAATCTTATACTTCATTCAAAAATTTCTTTGCATAACTTAAAATAATTAAAATCATCAATTTCAAATGAAAATATCTACCTACATGTTTAGATATTCTCACTTGTCACTTATAAATGTCAAAATATTTGATTAAATTATTACTTTGTGTTTGTATTATATATCTCTTTAATTTTATCCCTTGTACTTGAAAATATATATAAAGGTATAATTTAATTTATCATCCCGATACCAGCTATCAGCTAAATGGGTTATGCATGTTAATGTTCCCTGAACAACACAGGGAATATTAACATGTACAATTAATTGTGACTCTATCGCCCCATCTATTTCGCAGTTGTTTAAGAACATTTTTGAATTATTAATTTAATTTAAATTTTTTTCCCCAAATGAATTTTAATTTTTCAATCAATTTGAGTCCTTTAATTAAAAACTTATTACATTAAAGAAATAGTTTTATTCGTTAAAAGTTATAAACTCTCATCACATCACTATAACAGTATAATTTAAAATAAATTATAATTCAGTGATGCTAACTTCAAAAAAATTAAGGTGCTGAATTCAAATCATATCAGTGTTAGAATAGTGCTAAACGTCAAAATTTTCGGGCTAAACATTAAAGTCATGTAGCACTTTATACTTTATTATATACAAATAAAATAAGATTGGTATTTCTTAAGAAGGATTACATTTTCACGATACGTTAGATTGAAATAAAATAATTCACAATTAATTAAAAAATTTTGAATAAATTAATTATTGTGAATGATTCTGTCAATAAAATTTCTGTAATAAAAATTTACAATAAGAAATCGCAATAAACTTTATTCAAAAATAATAAAAACCTTATTTTTCCAAAGTACTGAAATTACAACTAAAATTCAATCAAAGTCCTTGTTAAACGCCTAAGTGCAATTTAAAAATTTTAGAGCTAAAACCCTATACAAAAAATCTAAATTTATCACTAAAGTACTAATATTGGCATCACTGCATCAGTTATTAATCGTTAATATTACCCAAAAAAGACATTGAAACTTTTTCACCTAACATATGCATTTTTTTCCCACCACTTTTTCTTAAAGTTTTTATTATATTTAATAGATGCATTACATTACCACCACTTATCGGTGGTAAATACAAATAAACTTGATTTTGTTATTTTATTTTCAATATATTATATACATATTGAGGTATAGATATATATATAGATATATAAAACTTTAAGATGGTACTTGTATATGGTACTGGGAAAAGTTATAAGATTATACAAGTATTATAATACAAGTTCATCAAGAATAGGGATCCCAGAAGGAAAAACAGAAATAGAGTAAATGTCAGTTAAAAAATCGAAAAATAGAGACTTTGAGGATAAAAAAAAAAGAGACCAAAAAGAGTAAAAGAGTTTAGATATTTTTTTAATACATATACTATGTAAATATATTTATTATATGAAAATAAACAAAAATATATAAATTATATAAAAAAAACAATTCATTGCATGATTTAATCAATGCTTATAGTATCAATACTTATTTTATCAAAATAAACAAACTTGATGAAATATACACTAAATACAATATTACAAACGAAATATATGTATATTCAATAATGTACATTTGTACATATTATAAATTTTAGGATGAATTTTAATAATATAATAAATTATTTGAATTAACAATCCACTTCAAATATGAATAAAAAAAAACAGTGCAACAGAAATGACAGAATTCTCCACGTTTTCGTTTGTGAATATAAAGTAAAATGTCAAAAATTGCTGTTTTATTGTATAAATAAAATGACAAGCGCAAGCATTCTGTGAATTTTCTTAAACATAATGCAATTTATTTATTTTTTTGAAAAAGAGACCAAAAGAGACAAAAACAAAACAAGAAAAGAAAAAGAAAGATCACGATGAAAAAATAGACCATGTTCTCTTTTTTAGAGACCATATGGGATCCCTAATCAAGAATATAAATTAAAAAATTTTTTACATCAGATACTTTACAAAGTAAAAACATTAAATAAAAGTTTAAATATAAAATTAATTTTAAACAATTACAATAACTTTTAATATTTTTCAAGTATATAAATTTGATATTGAAACAACAGAAGTATGAACTTGAAGTTAATTGCAAAAGAATAAATTATTAAGATAAATAAATGTCAATGTCATTTTCCTACATAAGTTTTTTTTTTTTATGAAAATTTTATTTAAGATCGATGAAAACGAATTAAGACAGTTATGAAGAAAATATATTTCTTAAATGAAATATATAATTTTATTCCAATGAAGACTTTGTTCAAATTTAATAAATTAAAAATAAACAGAAATATTATTTCCTTGTTAATTTTTTGACAGATTTTTAAAGATTTTTGTTGCATATAATAGCATGTGCTGAAGTGATTCCTATACGCTTCTCGGATTTTGGTTTTATTAAACGCTCTTATTCTTTAAAACATTGTCATATTAAAATACAAAAAAAAATTTTTGCAACAACCAGCAATAATTACAAAGCCATTGCAACACTGACATTTGCAACCAACTGACATTTACCAAGCCATATACCGTAAGAAAATTTTTATTTATTTACTGACAGGAGTTGATTATTTTTTAGTTTCATTTCACTCTAGCTTTCAAATAAAGGCCAGTTCCAAGAGATTTTAATCTCATATTAAAAATGTCGATTGGTGATAAATCTCTTTTGTATCGAAGTAATTCATATTAACGATATAATTTAGTATACGAAAATATCGAAGATATGAAGTCCATTCTATAAACAGTGATGGATCGGTTTTAAAGTTGAAGAAAACTTAATTTTAAAAAGAGTAAATTGCTGAAGGTTTAATAATAGTTGAAGAGAGATATACAATTGATCTAAAATTTTTAACATAGTAAACATGTTATTTACTTTATATTAATTAATACTTTATATATAACAAAGTCACATTTTTTTATTTGCTAATTCAACAGTATTAGTATTAATTATAAAGAACACTGATAACAAAGAATATATATTATTAGATATTATATAAAATTTTTATAAGGTATATTATACATAAAATTTAAAAACAAAATAGTTTTAAAATATTATTTTAATTAAAATATACGTGCTATTACAGACCACTTGTTTAATAATCAATATGTTTGAATTATTTTAGAAAAATCTTCCGCCCGTTTTCTATATGTCGCGGCCTTAGTTTATTTAATTTTTAAGTTTTACGAAAACTTTTATATCTCCTACACACCTTCCAAGATCTAACAAGCATATTTTCGAAATTTATAAAGATAGAAACCTCAAATTTGGTGCAAAGTAGTTCTATTCTGTTCGCTTTGTGTTCCTGAAATCTGAACTGAGTTAAAGTAAGTGTTCGGGTAACTGTTCACAAATTTTTCAGATGTAAGATATTACCAAGCCGATTACATCGACCTACTATAATATCAACACTATAATATTAATAAAAAATGTCATAACTAGTTGACAAAGACATGAGAAGTAAATCTATGAGAATGAAAAATAATTTTAAAAACACTTTAGTTTCATGTAATTCTATATATTTAAATGTTTAAATAATTTAAAAGTTATATTTTAAATTAAATAAAAACAAAGTTTTACTCTTACTATATAGTATATACTATATAATAAATAATATTTTTTTTTAATTTAAAGAGAAACCAAAAATTTTTTTAAAGTTATGTTAGAACGAGGAAGAGTGTAGTAGAGTAGACTGTGTCAACTCTGGGATACCCGTATGACCGTAACATATACATTATATCATCCGGTTAATTACTTTTGGCAAAATTTCAAACATACTTTATTAAGTTTAGTGGAATACTCGTATAAAAGAAGAAGTTGTATGGCAGCTACTCGAACCCTCTGCAATAGACCAACCAAATTTTGCTGTAACCTTGGCCAATACACTAAACTATTTTTGGCAAAATTTCAGACACCCAGCTTCATTAGGTGGAGAGTAATGCTTATATAAAGTAGGAAGTTGTATGGCAGCTACACGAACCCACTGCAGGAGACCAACCAAATTTTGCAGAAACTTTGGCCATAAAACTAAACTACTTTTGGCAAAATTTCAGACAAGCAGCTGTAATAGGTACAGAGAAATTCTCATATAAAAAAAGAAGTTGTATGGCAGCTACCCGAACCCATGGACCAAAATGGCTGGATTTAAATAGCGATGACGGCTATTGCAAAAAAATGAATTTGCGAAAATTTCAAGATTCTAGCTCCTTTAGTTTTTGAGTTATCGTGCAGACGGACGGACAAACGGACGGACATACATGGCTAAATCGATTTATTTTTCGATTCTGATCCGATCCATACACTTGAGTCTATATCAACCCCCCCTCCTTCTCTGCGTCACAAACGTAATGGCAAATTTATTATACCCTTTGACTATATAGTCATACGGGTATAATTATCATGATAAATTTAAATTGTTTGTCATTCATAACACTAAACTTATGTGATATTCCATAAAAGTTATTTATTGTAAGAAATCTTACAAAAGCTATACACGTAATCAGAACTTTAAAAAACAAGTGAAGAAAAAAACCAAGGGTTTTAAAAAAGCACATCTTCAAAATTATATAGTGTTACATACTGAGTATTTTATCATTTATTTTTATAAAAATATATATTTAGTTATTTCCTCAATTCTTTATTAATTATGAATAATAATGAAATCAATATTTAGAATACAATCCCAATGCAATCAAGAACCTATAAACAAGTGCGAAATATAATGTTGAAGCTTCAATGTTAACGCTTAATTTTGGAAAAATATACACTGGTGAAAAAGTTACATATTGAGCACTTTTATTTTTAAGCCTTAATAGTCCTTCAATGGGCAAACTTCCCAAATTTTTACTCGAGCCCCCCGCTTCCTACCACAATTATTTTAGATTCCAGGAATTAAATTGTGAACTGCACCAATATGTGGACTTTTACTTTGAATTTTATTATCTAAGCAAAATTGGTTAAAACTAAGAGAAACTTTCTTTAATTTTAAGAGCACCCAAAAGTTTTGCAAAAATTGAGTTTTGCATAATGGTATATTTTAGTACCGTATGGCAACCCTATACATTTGCCTTTCAAAAACTTACAAAGCTTATAAAAACAGATGTGTTTTACCGTTTTCAGATTGAAAATATACCAAATATACCTTGTTATAACATTTTAAATATAGGCCTTTTTCCAATTTTGGGGCGCTGTATTCGAAATTATTTTTTTTGCAATACCTACCCGTGGTTAAAATTTCTTGACTGTATTTCAAAAGTGTTAAAGTTTTTAAAAACATACGAACGGACAGAGTGAAGCTATATAGGCACATTTTTACAAAATCTTTTAAAAATGTGCTAAAAAAAAAACTGTAAATGCATACCAAAAAGAAAAATAACTTTTGATTATTAATTTACCTCATGCAATTTTAAAAAAAAAAATACTTCATGTTTTTTTTTAATTTTAAAGTATAAGTGTAGGTTTTCTGAAAAGTTTATTCAATTAATTTGTACTTATATTGTATCATAAAAAAAAAAAACAATGTATGTATGTACTTTTACATTTTACATGTAAAAATGATTTAATAAAATAAGGAAGTTCAGGTTTTTTTTATATAAAATATCCTGTTTCAAAAGTTAAACATTTTTTTCTCATATCATTTTACATAAAACTTTAAATTTCAAAAACAATGACCTAATTAGTTCAAACAAACCTAACAGCAATTTAAAATGAAATTAAGAAAAGTTAAAAAAAAATGTAACAATTGTTATCTTAAAAAAATAAAAAAAAGGCATTTGGAGTAACAAAATTAAAATAAGGAATCAAGTTTAATAAAATTCTAATTTTGGAAATTTTTGAAAATCATCATGTGGAATAAACAACTTTATAAAACAAACTTAAGGTTAAATAATAAAACTAAACAAGTGATGAAAAAAATCAAGGATTTTTTAAATTATACAGTATTTCATACTGAGTTGGATTTTGGAATTAGCTGGTAATTAAGTTACTGATTTATAAAAATGGGAAAATTATTAAACCCTAATACCGTTTCAATGGGAAGGTTCCGAAATTTTTACTAAGCAAACTTATACTGAATCTCGAGTATATAAATCCAACTAGCCTTAAATTTTTAGATTGAAAGAATTAAATTGGGACTTCCTCTAAAATTTGGAATTTTTTTAGAATTTTATTACCTAAGCAAAAATATGGTTAAACTAAAAGAAACCTTCTTCAATTTTATCTACCCCCATTAAATTTAAAAAAAAACCTTTAACACATATTAAAATATAATGTTGGAGATTTCTATTTTTTATGTTACTAAAACAAAATTTTAACGTTTACTCAAGTTACAGGTGCTTAAAAAACATCTATCATTACAACAGTATTTTGATCAACCGTTTAGAAAAACAATTATTACTCCGGAAAATCTTAGATTGATTGATCTCCCTTACAGCTGGTAAACAGGGGGTGTGACAAAAAATTACTCCTACAAATTTGCAACGATCTGACTTCTCCCAAAATTTCAAGTTTTAAACTTAAGCCGTTCAGAAGATATGAGAATTTTTACCAAAAACTTTGCAAAAATTGAGTTTTACATAACGGCAATCTTAATAATTTTATTCGCAAAATCCATGGATATAAATTATATCAGAATATTCTTAAAAATAAAACTCATTTTGAAAAATGAATATAAATTAAACCTTTAGTACGAGTATTTAATATTTGTTATAATAGAAAAAAAAAACCTTACAAGCAAGATATTTGAGAGAAATACATTTGACGACACATTTTAAAGATAAAAAATATTTTATGTGTTTATAACACTTAAAGTAATCAAGGTCTCGTATTCATTTAAATATTTCACCAAAAATTATGATACACATACACTAAATGTTTTATATTCCAAATTTATGTCTATATTTGTATTTTATAATATTTTATATTATCTACTCTATGTTAACGATAATATCTCAATGTGTTGATGATTCTTTTATTAACTTTAGTAAAAAGATTATAAATTTCGTAATCTCAGACACTTTAATTTCAGAAATAATTAAAAAATTGAAAAAATCAAAATTTTTTAAAAAAAACATTTGCTCTTATTATATTCTGTTGTTATTTTATGAAATAGATTCCTTTGTGAAGCGGGAGCGTCACATAATTTCAGTTTATCTCGTTATTTTAGGATTTAAGCTAAATACAAAACCAGTCTTTTCCAGAATATTAAAAAAAGAGATTTTTTAAAACAAGATTTTCTGAAAACAAGATTTACTAAAAACCATATTTCCAAAAAACCAGATTTTCTAAATGAGGTTTTCTAAAACGAGATTTTATAAAAACAAGATTTCTACAACCTGTGAATAATATTTTGTTTAAATCATAACTTTTGATACATATATAGGAAATTTGACTTTTTGTTAATTTTCCTTTTATGAAAATACTTTTGTTTTTACTTTTATTTTAAAGTCCTAACTGTTTAATTTAAATGGTACGCTCATAAACTTGTCTTTATACCAATTACCATGGGCAGATGTTGGAACAGGGGGGACATATATTATATTCTTATTATTAGAAATGGATTTAGTGAATTTAACATATAATTTAACCATGAGATAGTACAAGGCCTTATAACATGTAGAAATTCCTATCAGTATAGTAATAAAATAGCTATGGTTTTTATTTGAATTATAATGTACTTTTTTATCTGCGAGTTATATTATTCAATTAAATTATTTGTTCATATTTTGCATTTGTTTATATTGTTGTTATAATGCATTTTTTATTAAAAATAAAATAAAATAAAAAAAATATTTTTTTCAATATACATATACTTTTATTAAAGTAGTACTAGCCCCCTAAAATGTAGGAAATAAAAAATTAAAGGTAGATCTTGGGAATTTGTTACTGTGTTAATATAAAAGTAAATTGCTGGTATAAGAAACAGTTCTTTTAATGTTTGAAAACTTTTGAGCTTAAAATATTGAAAATTTTCATTAACCAAAAATTGATGGTAGATATTTTGCATTTAAAAGTGTTTTAGTATAAAAGTAAATTGCTGAAATGGTGACAGTTCTTCTTTCAGATAATCGTAAAGAAGGAGGATCGAACCCAGATCTATTTACACCCTAAGCCACTTTGCTAACCACTGAACCATACAATTCTTATAAATTTGTGGTCAGATTTCTATAATATAAATGTATCACTAACTGACAGAATGAAAAATAAAGCCATAGACACAGGCAAGTTCATTTAAAAGTATATAATAAAGAATTATTAATTATTAGTTATGTCATTAATTTGAACTTTGAGTTTTTGATAAAATATAATTTTTATAAAAATTTTCAACTTTATTTTATATAATGTTTTATTTTGTTTTATAACTTGTTATATTTCTTTGAATTGTGATTCAACTATTATTATTAAATGTTTATTTATTATCATTTTGTTGAATACTTATACCTAATATTTAAACATCAGATAAAATAAAAGTTTTTTAGAACTTAATATTTACTAATCTTATTATGTACGTGTATATTTGTAATAAAGTGAATATAAATAAAATATTTATTTAAGTATGCATTAAAAACAACAACACATAGGAAGTAAAAATATTAAAATAATATTATATTAGGTAAGTACTCGTATTAATTATATAATTAAAAAATTATTCATTTGTTAGAAACTATGTAGGTACTTAATTAAATAATTATTATAAAAATTTTTTTATCAATTAATATAACTTAAATTTTTTTAATATTAAATTTAATTTTTTTTTTTATTTAACATTTTAACTAATAAATTGAAAAAGTTTACCATTGTTTAAAAAAACAAAATATTAATTCAATTCTTTTCCCGGAGTTTAGAATTTTTAATCGGGTTTTATCCGGATTTAATCCATTTCTTTTGCCATTTTGACCTCTTTTAATTTAATATTATAAAGATATATATGTAAATTAATATAAACCGTACTCCAAAGATCATTTATTATATATTATAATTTATATAGTAATAGTACTAGTAAATAGTACTCCAAAGATTATATATTATAATTTATATACTCATAATTTAATATAAATATTAAATTTTAAAGAAAATTAACACAATTATTTATACTAGTGTATAAATTAATAATATAAATAAGTAGTATAAATAATTATATAATTTCTTATATAAAATATAAATTCTAATTAAAATGTGTTATACTTTTTATTAAAACAATATAATAACTCAAAAACAATTAAATATTTTGAATTAAAATCATATACTTTAAATGACAACTAAAACACTGTAGCATTAATTGCATAACATTATTTATAATTATTGTAAATAATATTCCAGATTAATTGTTATATTTTATTTATATAAAATAAAATTATATAACACAATTTCCTAATTTTTTTTTATATATTTATTTTTTAAATAATATTATTAAATTAATTAAATTAATATGATATTTATTACATTTTATTTTATTTTATTTTTTTTTTTATAATTATATTTTTAATCCTTATTTAGTTTTTTTTGTTGTTATTTAAATTATTTTATTAATTATTATATAAATAATTATAAATAAATAATTCAAATAAATATAATAATCATATGATATTTATAAATTTAATTATATAATATGATAAATATAAAATAAACTCTAATTAATAAACAAATTGTTTTTTTTATACATTTTTATGTAACCTTATTTTTAAATTTTTTTTTATTTTAAATTATAATATAATTAATATTTAATTAAATGCACTCTGAACTTAAGTATAAAAAATTCAAATTTAAATAAAAGAAAGTTTAAAGAACTTAATATTATAATATGATCAGACCTTTTTTTTAATTTATTAAATTTTTATTTTATTTAATTTTTTTTTTTATTTTAAACACTTTCTTTGATTTTTTTTTTTTAATAATTTTTAATATTTTTTAATAATCATTTTTTTTTATTTATTTAATTTTTTTTTTTTTGAAATTTAATATAATTATTTTTTATAGTAAATATAAACATTTATATTAATTTGAAAAAATCACTATTCAATTATTTTAAAAGTGAAATTAATTTTAGTATTAATTATTTAAAAATATAAATAGTATTTAAGAATATAAATTATTATTATATTAATAGATTTTTACTATATATCCGGTTTTTTGATAGGAAGTTTTTTTATTAGCGCTTAAATATAAAATATATAGAACCAAAAAATATATATATATATGTACATATATATATTTAATTTAATTTAAGTATATTTTATATTTCAACCAAGCATTCGATAAGAAGTTTGTAATAGGACTAAAATATCAAATTGAAAAGAATTGTTAAAGTAAACCATTGTAGAATAAAAAACAAGAATGTTATAAATATTTATAGGTAACATTTACATATATAATAGATTATTATATATATGTATATATACGCAATTTAAATAGAAAGCTTTTAAAATATAATGTTTTTTTTGTAAAAACAAAATAAAATATATACATACATAAAAAATATATATGAATGTATATAATAAATATCTGATTTTGAGGTATAAAATTTTAGTATATAACAATTAATATATATAGAGAAATTTAGTATATAACAATCCTATATATTATAAGGATATCCTAAATAAAAGCTTTTTGTTTCTTAATAGAAAATAATATATATTGAGATTCATTTATATACAATTTGTTCATATTTTCCTTAAATGTTTTTACTTGTGTATATGTATTGGTGTATATTTAAGTATAAATTATTTAAAACGTTATTAAAATTATATAAAATTTTCATATTTTGTATCCAAAAAAAATTCATTCATAAAAATTTTGAATATATTTTTACAGTTATTATATATATATATATATATATATGTATATATATACACATAGTTAAAGTTTTTTTATCGTAACGGTATATCCTTTGAAGCGTATTAATGGAAAGTTATTTAATGAATGAATTTTACAGTTTTTCATTTCTACTGCTATTTTATTATTTCCTATTTTTTTCATATTTCTCTTATTCTCTCATATTTTCTTCTCTTTCTCTCTCTCAGTTTCTTTTTCTCAATTTTTTACTTCTTCCGTTTTATTTTATTGTGTTAAAAGATGGTAAAAAGAAGAGAATGAAAACAAAATTTTTAATAATTTATTAATATTAATTTCATTCACATTTTGAACAGGATATGATGATTTATAATTTATATCCTGTTCAAAATATGAATGGCATTGTATGCAATGGATCATTTGTATATGTTTTTTTTTTTAATGATTAGTGCAATTAGAGATTTCTATTATAAACTAAGGTTGTATTACACTAACCGAATATTATTCAGTTATCATTAATTAAATAATCATTTTTTTGACAAAAATGAGTGTTTCTTTACTAATCAAATTTCTTTGGTTTGTTATCAAATATGTTGAAGGTTTTGGTATGTAACAAAAATTTATCAAAAGAAATGTTTATTTAATTATTTGATTAGTGATAAATTGTTGGTGCAATATAGGTGCCAAAAAAACTTACCTTCTAACAATTATGTAAAAAAAAAATTTTTTTATTATTTATGGTGATGGTACTGGTAATTTGTAAAAAAAAAAGTTTAAACTGAAATGTATTATGTAAAATCGCAATTTTAATTTAAAATATGTGATGAAAAAAACCAAGGGTTTTTAAAAATCACATTTTCAAAATTATATAGGGTTCCTTACTAAGTATTTTATCATTTATTTTTATAAAAATATATGTAAAAATAAATTATATTTTAATTTAATTATTTCATCAATTTATTAATTAGGACTAATAGTGAAATCAATACTAAGAATAAAATTTTAACTCTAACTGATCACTTGAAGACACATTCTTCTGGATATTTTTCCAGTTTTTTAGAGTTATTAAAGATATTAAACTTGCAAAGTATTATAAATCAAGACTCAATTTTAGACTCGATTTTAGATATACTTTTGATAAGAGTCCATAAAATTTATTATAACGCTATTTGGTAATGTCACCAACATTTTATAGAAGACATCTTAGACCGACAATATCATTTAAAGGTCAAATTGATTATTTGAAAATATTCCTCTAATATTTTGTAGTATTTTATGCTAAAACCGTAATATTTTAGCTCTTCGACGACAATATACCGGAATATGAATTCCCACATTTTGTTTTCCTTTTTATTTTATTGTAAAAATATATTTATGCTAAATATAATGCACTCTAGAATATTAAAAAATATCAAAATTTTAATAATATCATTAGAGGGATGGGAGATGGCAACCCTAACATATTTTTAAGTTTTATTATTGAAAAATGTACTAAAAAATATAATAGGGGAAAACCCTTGGGAGCTGGCTACAAAATCGGAATTATACGCTTTTTCCAATTACTTCAAATCCAATACATAGTACAAAAGAATAAAAAAAATCAATTAATAATTATTAAATTATATTAAAATTTTTCCTTGCGATATCTTGAAAATCATCTCAAAAGCTGATTAGGTTTTATTTGCTTTTATTATTATTAAGTTTTATCTTGTTAAGTTTTTAATGATTAAAAAACCGAAATAAAAAACAAATAATAAAACAATTCTTATAAAAATGAAAACTATAAATATAGGCAAATAATTGAAAAAATACAGAGTTTATAATCAAGGACATTTTCAAAATTATATAATGTTTCATAATAAATTTTAGATAAAGAGTACATAGAAAAATAGTTTATAATTTAAATAGTCTTTCCATTAATTTAATTTTTTTGCAATACCTATCCGTAATTAAAATTTCTTTTTAATGGTGAAAAACTGTGTAAAGTTGGATGGACCAACAGACAGAAGAGAAACTAAATAGACAAACTATTTACAAAAATTGTTAAAAAATTACACTAAAAACCGCTTTTAATCCGTTACATTCCATTAAAACCCAAATCCTCTTATATTTTAACCATTTCAAACATCCCTCCCAAATAAAAGTAAAACCAATACTGAGCCTAATAAGCATAAAAATAATGAGGAATAACTGTTAAGGATTGAGAAAAAAGAGGAAGACTGAAGAGTTTTTCCATAAAATTAGTTCAAGGTTAGCTGCTCAGTGAGAAGGAGAGTAAAAAAACTCAATTAAGGAGTACATAATTTTTATTATACTTTATACTTTTATGCCTTAGTGTTAAAAAAGCTTTTCTTCATTATTATAATAACTCTAATTTGTTATATTTGATACAAATTTTGAATATATGATGAAAATTTAGAAAATTATTAAAGGTAAAAGAAAAATTTGTTAGCATATTTGGCGCGCTTTTTTGTCCTGATTACATATTTATTATTAAAAAGAAAATTTATTTGATAAAAGAAAACAAAGAGTTTAAAAGCATTTGGTGTGTTAAATTTAACTCAACAAATTAAAGTAAAAATAGAAGGATGTGAAAGAAATTTGAAAAAAAAAATTACATAAGTACGAATATATATAATAAAATTACAATATTAAAGTTTTTTTTTAATTTTTTTTTTTTGATAATTGGCTATTTCTAAAAAGTTTCAAAAACTGTTTTACTTCATTAATAAATAATGATCGTTAGCTTTAAATTATACACTAAATTTTACCAAAATTTTTACTAAAAGATTCTTCAGTATATTCTTGTAGTTTTTGGGCTCAAAATATACTAGAAAGAAATAGGCGTAATACTTGAAAATTGCTAAGTTAGTAAGTATTGTCTTCTTTGTAAAAAGTTAAAAATTTTAGTTTTGGGTTCCGATAAATCTCGGTTAAAGAGTCCGAGAAATCTCGCTGAAAAAATTTTATATGAGTTAATCAGGTCAATCGTGAGTGTCAATTATCACAAGTCAATTATCACAATTTGTGATTACTGTCACAAATTTTCATTAACCTCATCGCCAGTGTCAATTGCATGAAAAAATTGTGTCTATTGTGAATTTAGTCAACTGTCATGTGATAATTTGGTATCGTGAAGTTTCAAATATGTGACAATTGACTGTTTATTTTATCAACTGCTAATTTGAATGTGATAATTCAAAATTTGTTAAATAAAAGGAAATTTTAAGAATTTTATTGCTTTTATAAAAAATGTAAGTAGTAAATAAAATTGTTTTTTTTTTCAAATGCCTTATTTCCCTATTAGGACCTATAATTCTAATGTGCGTACCGTCCACACATCCTGTAATATTTGGAATACGGCATTTTTCATAAAAATAAAGTACGGCCCGACGCTGATCCTCATCCGTATATTGGCTATTTATCCACTTAGTGCAAATGGTTGATTCCAATGCATTAAATACGTCCTATTAAAATACATTTTTATTTATTTAATTTTTTACATGTAGTACACATATATATTTTACTTTAAATATTTCAGATACTGTTGATTGAGCAAGCCCAATATTAAAATCATTTCCTACGCTAGTTTGGTAGTTGCCGTGTGCAAAAAACCTTAATGCAGTTGCAAGTTTTATAATATTTGGCACCGCTCGTTGCCTTATATTAAGCCTCAAATTCACCTCAATACTTTGTAATACGTCATGAAATGCAGATTTGTTCCTCCATCGGGTTAGAATTATCTCTCAAATTTCTTCGTATCCTTTGTAAATCGACTACTTCTTTTCTTCTTCTTCTTCTGACGAATAAAAAAGCTCCATTGAAGACATTTTTTCAATTCTTTTGATTAAAACCACAGCAAATAGAAACTTTTTAAATAATTTTGACTTTAAAATTTGTATATTTATCTAATTTTTATATTTAAATTAAACCCAAAGTACAAAATAATTTTTTTTTTTTTAAATGTCTCAAACTTCAATTTATCACAATTCACAATAGTAAATTTTTATCACAAACTTTATCAATTTTACTTCGCGATACCATTTTTGATAAATTTTGTCAATTATCACATATGTGATAATTGACACTCACGATTGACCTGAATGTCTGCAGTAATTCTCAGTAATTCTCCGTTTAAACAAAATTATAATTCGTCGTAAATATAATCTGAATAGGGCCATCGAGGCTGTGGTAGAGTACTTGTCGCATTAAACGAGGAAGTGCGTATGTGATTCCCGCTCAGGTTTTAACTTTTTTTCAAGGAAAATTACTGAAAAAATTTATGTTAATTATGGCAAATTATAAATATACTAATATTAACCCTCTAAAGAGAACAAAAAAAAAAATATTATTGCATATTATTGAAACAGCGTTATATTTTCTGGGAGAATTTTTAGTTACTGCAAAATATTAATAAATTATTGCAAATGATGTTATTTAAAAGCTAATTTTTATGATTTTTGTTTTATTCCCACCAAAAAAGTATTCAGACTCTACTCTTAAAAATAAAATAAGAACAAAAACAATTATGTTTTCACAAATATTTATTTATCATACTTATAATATTATTTTAGAATGTTTGAGGATTAAAAAAGTTTTTGTTCATTTGCGCAAAGTACCAGCCGCTGTTGGTCTAAAAAAAAATAAAGTGTTAAACAAAATTATAATTAAATTACTTATTTATATATTGCAATATATGCAGAATATTAATACATAACATAAGTATAGTTAAAACAAACTAAGTATTACAGCATTCATTACATTCATTGATTCTAAAGTCTTTTTAATTTTACAAATGTTAAAAGTTGTATCTAATCAAATTGCAGTGATTGCATGAGAGCTAAAAAAAATATAATTCTTTATATTACTTACTTGCCCATGTTCGCATTAATATAGTGATAAGCTACCACCAAAAGGAACAGAAAAACACCAAGAACGTTTGAAAAAATAGCAAGTTGAACGTCAGTGATCATTCTAAAACAAAAATTGAATTTAAAGTAATATTAAACTTTGTAAAATGTTTATTATTATTGTATAAAATTTATAAAAATAACAAAATTCTTTCTTATTGACTATTTAAATGATTAACAAAATCTAACAATAACAGACACGTCACTGTTTCTGAACATTGGTCACCGGTTTCGTAAAATAATTTGAAACCTAGAATATGTATTACCTTAATATTTGTAATTTTTGCACTGTTTCTTAAAAATTTAGAACAAAGTTAGATTATATATTTAATACTTAATTGTAAAATACAAAATTGAACAATTTAATATTTTTAAGGTTAACTTAACAGAAAAAGAAAACAATTAGTTTGACATACGCATACGGTTGATTATTTAATTGTCAAAATTTGACATTTAGGCTAGTATCCATAGAATTACTAGTACTCATAGAATTACTAGTACTAGAATGGCAGTAGAGAAAAAATTTTCAGACAAATTTCAAAATTTGGTACGTGTACCGTTTGTATGTATTTACTAGTTTCTCCGCGATTCATTTCATTTTGAAAGTGAAATATAAAAGAAACTTTTAAGTACGATTTAAGTAAGATTTCAAAGTTAAAAGTAAATGAAAACAAATTAGAAAATATTATATTCAAAAAATTCGTGTGTTGTTGTGCTTTTTGAAGTTTTTTAAAAAACATTAAATTAAATAAAGGATTATTAAGATGGGAAGAAAGTGTTGCTTAAAGATTTTTTTTTATTTCTTGAGCCGATAATATACGATACAAATATCAGCCAATTTTTTTAAAATTATTTTAAAGGTATTTTCCTTTTGGTTTTTGCTTTCAATTTTTCATTATTATTAAGTGACCGTTCTGTAAATTTACCAAAACATAGTATATTTTCGAATAGAATCAATTTGAAAATCATATTGCAATGCTAAATTTTTTAAATAATAAGTAATATTTTGATTGAATAAAAAAAGGGTAAATAAAAAACCGTTTAATTTTTTATTCGGTAACGTTAAGTTATTTTAAACAGAAATCAAAACTCTCCTTACGGTTAACATAAATCTAGATTTCATATTTGCAAAAGGTTCGTTCATATTTAAAAATAGCTAAAAATGTTTATATATTCACAAGATTATAAATACTTTTTGTTTTGTTCAAAAAATTATGATTTGTTTTTGATTTACTTATTTTCATTTCCAGGATGAATAAATACCTTAAGATAAATCAAAATAGATATGTAAGTTAATTAAAATTAAACTAAAAATATACTTATAGAGATTCCATTATTTTTAAAAATAATTTACTGCAATTTCTTCTAATATTATTCAAATTTTTTTCTTGATGTTTTGTTCAATTATATATTCAATATTAAAAAGTAAATATTTAAAATAAAAGTAAATTAAATTAAATAGTTAAAATCTTTATTCGAAATAACTTACAATATACAAACTGCCCAATCCTAATGAGAAACTGCCTAATAAACATTCTCATTTACTCAAATTTAAGCAATGACAGATGAAGTAGCCGTACCATTTGTATACGCATAGGAAATTGCATATGTATTTTTTTGTCTGAATACCTCAGGATAGGAAATCACATTAGAAGAAAAGAGTCGGGAACATTCTTTTGCCATTCTAGAACTAGTAATTCTATGAGTACTAGCATAGAATTACTAGTTCTAGAATGGCAAAAGAATGTCTAGAACTAGTAATTCTATGAGTACTAGCATAGAATTACTAGTTCTAGAATGGCAAAAGAATGTTCCCGACTCTTTTCTTCTAATGTGATTTCCTATCCTGAGGTATTCAGACAAAAAAATACATATGCAATTTCGTATGCGTATACAAATGGTACGGCTACTTCATCTGTCATTGCTTAAATTTGAGTAAATGAGAATGTTTATTAGGCAGTTTCTCTTTAGTTTTTTTATTTACATTTTTACATAGAAATACATTTGGATTGGGAAGTTTGTATATTGTAAGTTATTTCGAATAAAGATATTTACTATTTGATTTAATTTACTTTTACTTTAAATATTTACTTTTAATATTAAATATATAAATGAACAAAACACCAAGAAAAAAATTTGAATAATATTAGAAGAAATTGCAGTCAATTATTTTTAAAAATAATGGAAACTCCAACAAGTATATTTTTAGTTTAATTTTAATTAACTTACATATCTATTTTGATTTATCTTAAGGTTTATCGTAGGTTTATTTATTCATCGTGAAAATGAATATAAGTAAATCAAAAACAAATCATAATTTTTTGAACAAAACAAAAAGTATTTATAGTCTTGTGAATATATAAACATTTTTAGCCATTTTTAAATATGAACGAACCTTTTGCAAATATGAAATCTACATTTATGTTAACCGTAAGGAGGATTTTGATTTCTGTTTCAAATAGCTTAACGTTTCCGAATAAAGAATTAAAAGGTTTTTTCTTTACCCTTTTTTTATTAAATCAAAATTTCACTTATTATTTAAAAAATTTAGCATTACAATATGATTTTCAAATTGATTCTATTCGAAAATATACTATGTTTTGGTAAATTTACAGAACGGTCACTTAATAATAAAAAATGGAAAGCAAAAACCATGTGAAAATACCTTTAAAATAATTTAAAAAAAATCGGCTGAATTTTGTAAAACCTCAAGAAATAAAAAAAAAAAATTCTTTAAGCAATACTTTCTTCCCATCTTAATAATCCTTTATTTAATTTAATTTTTAGCTTCAAAAAGCACAACAACACACAAATTTTTTGAATATAATATTTTCTAATTTATTTTCATTTACTTTTAAGTTTGAAATCTTACTTAAATCGTATTTAAAAGTTTCTTTTATATTTCACTTTCAAAATGAAATGAATCGCGGAGAAACTAGTAAATACATACAAACGGTACACGTACCAAATTTTGAAATTTGTCTGAAAATTTTTTCTCTATTGCCATTCTAGTACTAGTAATTCTATGCTAGTAATTCTATGCTAGTACTAGAATGGCAATAGAGAAAAAATTTTCAGACAAATTTCAAAATTTGGTACGTGTACCGTTTGTATGTATTTACTAGTTTCTCCGCGATTCATTTCATTTTGAAAGTGAAATATAAAAGAAACTTTTAAGTACGATTCAAGTAAGATTTCAAAGTTAAAAGTAAATGATAACAAATTAGAAAAATTATATTCAAAAAATTTGTGTGTTGCTATGCTTTTTGAAGTTTTTTAAAAAAACATTAAATTAAATAAAGGATTATTAAGATGGGGAAAAAAGTGTTGCTTAAAGAATTTTTGTTATTTCTTGAGGTTTTACAAATTTCAGCCAATTTTTTTTAAATTATTTTAAAGGTATTTTCCTTTTGGTTTTTGCTCTCCATTTTTCATTATTATAAAGTGACAGTTCTGTAAATTTACCAAAACATTGTTTATTTTTGAATAGAATCAATTTGAAAATCATATTGTAATGCTAAAATTTTCAAATAATAAGTAAAATTTTTATTGAATAAAAAAATTTTTATTGGGTAAAGAAAAAACCTTTTAATTCTTTATTCGGAAACGTTAAGTTATTTGAAACAGAAATCAAAACCCTCTTTACGGTTAACATAAATGTAGATTTCATATTTGCAAAAGGTTCGTACATATTTAAAAATGGCTAAAAATGTTTATATATTCACAAGACTATAAATACTTTTTGTTTTGTTCAAAAAATTATGATTTGTTTTTGATTTACTTATTTTCATTTCCACGATGAATAAATAAACCTACGATAAACCTTAAGATAAATCAAAATAGATATGTAAGTTAACTAAAATTAAACTAAAAATATACTTGTTGGAGATTCCATTATTTTAAAAATAATTGACTGCAATTTGTTCAAATATTATTCAAATTTTTTTCTTAATGTTTTGTTCAATTATATATTTAATATTAAAAAGTAAATATTTAAAATAAAAGTAAATTAAATAAAATAGTAAATATCTTTATTCGAAATAACTTACAATATACAAACTGCCTAATCCAAATGTATTTCTATGTAAAATATAAACAAAAAAACTAATAAGAAACTGCCTAATAAACATTCTCATTTACTTAAATATAAGCAATGGCAGATGAAGTAGCCGTACCATTTGTATACGCATACGAAATTGCATATGTATTTTTTTGTCTGATACCTCAGGATAGGAAATCACATTAGAAGAAAAGAGTCGGGAACATCCTTTTGCCATTCTAGAACTAGTAATTCTATGCTAGTATCCAATATCCATTCCTCAATCCTTATTTAAATGACAGCTAACAGTTTTATAACAACTACCAATAAAACGTTACAACAAATTGTAATCAAATTTAAGTACTTACAATTTCAAAATTTTTATTATATAGATAAAAAATTTACTAAATTGTTTTTATGCTTCCTTATTTAACTTTGTATATATTTTATATAAAAATTAAATTTAATTTCGCTTAAAAATATCTCTATGTTAAAAAATGTAATCAAGTTTTTAATAAATTAATTAATTGCGCGTTAAAAATTTAGCAAATATCCAAACCAAATAAAAGTAATTATTAAACATAAAAATCGATTATTTTTTACATTCAATTCAACATACTAATCGACAGATTATGAAATCAGTTTTGTAAACTTCACGCTCCAAAATTGTTTATTATAATTTATTGTTAAAGAAAAATTCAAAAAAATTAGTGTATATTGTTACTGTTGTGTATTTAAAAATTTGTAAAAATAATGTTTTCAAAGCAAAACACTTTTGGCGCATCTTCATCAGGAACTGGTTTTGGTACTTTTGGTAATACAAATAATACAACTTCACCTTTCGCACAATCATTTACAAAACCAGCCGCCACTTTTGGACAACCATCAGGATTTGGAGCACAAAATACAGGTTTATTTGGAACATCACAACCATCAACAGGCCTTTTTAATACAGGGACAACAAACACGTTCGGATCTACTCCAGCAAATCAATCAACATTTGGAGGTTTTAGTCAACCTCAAACAACAAACACGTTATTTGGAACACCGCAACAACAAACTCAACCAACACTTTTCGGACAAAATAATGCAGCTGGATTTGGAGCTCAACCAAAACCTGCGTTTGGATTTAATCAAACCCAACCAAATAACTCAATATTTGGTCAAACTACAGCTGCTCCAAGTTCATCTTTTGGATCTTTTGGAACACAACAAAATACAAGTGTATTTGGTTCAGCTGGTACAGCATTTGGACAACAGCAAACTCAACAAACGGCTAATGCTGGTTCATCAATTGTAAAATATCAACCATCTATTGGAACAGACACTCTTGTTAAAAATGGACAACCAAATAGCGTTAGTACTAAACAGCATTGTATAACTGCTATGAAAGAATATGAAAATAAATCAATTGAGGAGTTGCGTTATGAGGATTATTTAGCAAATAGAAAAGGAAACCAAGGTAATCCTAATATATTTGGTCAGCAACCCGGATCAACAGGTCTTTTTGGAGCACAGACACAGCAAGGAACTGGTCTCTTTGGACAATCTACTGATAATAAATCTGTGTTCGGCACAACGAATACTTTAGGAACTAATACATTTGGTCAAAATACAGCAGCAACAGCTTTTGGTCAAAATAATCAAACTGCCGGAGGTTTATTTTCAAAATCATTCACAACTCCTGCTACTAATACTAATTCATTTGGTGGATTCGGAACAACGGATAATGCCTTTGGAGCTAAATCAGCTTTTAATCAAACACAAGGTACAAATCTCTTTGGTCAAAACCCTATTCAAACTACATCAGCCTTTGGACAAACTCCAGCTTTTAATTCGTTTGGAGCAGGTAACACATCATCTTCACTTTTTGGAAATACATCAACAGATAATAAAAGTGCTTTTGGTTTATCATCAGCAACATCAAGCACAGGGTTTACTGGGTTTGGTACCAATTCAGCAACTGCATCTGGTCCAGGTTTATTTGGGAAACCAGCAGGTTTCGGGACAAATACTGGATTTACTAATCCAACATCCACTAGTGCTTTTGGAACAAATACATTCGGAGCAGCCCCTAATGCATCACTTTTCAATACTTCTGGTTTAAATAAGGCTCCAAATACAGGTTTTGGTAATTTTGGGACACAACAACCTGGTACAGCTCTTGGGGGAGGTATGAATACCGCAAACACAGGTCAGGGCGGTTTGTTTTCTAATACTAAACCAGGCGGTCTTTTTGGCAATAATACCTTAGGTGGCGGTTCAATGTTTGGAACTAATACTTTGGGCTCTAATTTAAGTAATCTACCAACATTTAATTCTGGTATGAACAATTCAACATCGTTTCTTGGTGGACAAACACAACAGCAAACAACTGTTCCAGTTCATCAACAAATTTTGGCAATGTCAACTTTACCTTATGGAGAAAATCAAATAATTAAAGATATGAAACTTTCAAGTAATTTTGATTCAGATATTTTAAAACCAACAAATCCAGCAGCTCAGAAAGCAATTTTAGAAAGTTCAATAAATAACTTTAAAGTTCAGAGTAAATTTTCGACCGGAATTAAAACAAAATCAGTTGCCGATAGCTTAACCAAAAAATCTTTATTTGATGGCTTAGAAAGTTTTGACAATTCATTGGCAGATAATTTTAAATTAAAGAATAATGCCAAACGGTTAATTATTAAACCTAAATCAGATAATAATCAATCTTTTAATCAATCACCTGACTTAAATAATAAGGAAAATTTACAAACAATCAGAAAAGAAAGCAGTAGTTATGAAATTAGAAATGTTAGTACTGGTACAGATTTACCTAATTTATCAGACAAAAATATGTCATCAAATATGTCATATACCGAACCAAAACGAAATTCAGTTACGAGAGAATCATGGTTAAGTTCAAATATTTTGGATAACTCAGCCCAAAAAAGTCAAAAATCTTTTAATAAATCCGATTTAAATTCCGATGACACTATAAATAATTCAAGTTTAATGCTCGGCGATGATGCAAATAATTCTGCTGACAAATCTGAATACATTGAAAATACACAAGATCCAAATGGTAACAAACCAAATAATCCGGCCGGGGTTATTTTAAATCGTGTTGGATACTATATGATACCATCAACTGAAGAATTAGAATCATTTATGGATGAAGATGGTAATTGTATAGTTCCTTCACTAACAATTGGTAGAGAACGCTATGGAAATGTTTTCTTTAATCAACCTATTAACATAACAGATATGAACTTTGATGAAATCGTTCACATACGTTATAAACAAATTACAATATATCCCGATGATGATTCAAAACCACCAGAAGGTCAAGGACTTAACAGAGAAGCTCAAGTAACATTAGATCAGGTGAATTTATTTATTTTTAATTTACTTATATATATGACAAAAATGTAAAAAAAATTTCAGGTTTGGCCGGTAGATAAAACTTTACACGAACCAATTAAAGATGTTGAACGATTAAAAGAAATGAATTATGAACAAAAACTTCGTAATGTTTGTTATAAACAGAATATGCGATTTTTGGAATATAATCCAGAAACAGGTAGTTGGGTATTTAAAGTTAAACATTTTTCAAAATATGGCTTAACTGATACTGATGAAGAAGATGATTTTGTACCAGAAATGAAAAAATTGAAAACAGTAAAAGAAGGAAAGGAAAATGAAAAACCAGAAAAGGAACCGCCAAAAACAATTACACCCTTACAACAGAAACAAAATGAACTTAATCCAGAGGAAACTATTGAAAAACAAGCTGCTAAGCAAAATAAAGTAATACAAGAAAATGGAAATTTAATTAATCAAAATTGGAATATGAATTTTAATATTTCACAAAAAGAACCAACTCCTGATACACATAAATTACAATTGATGAAAGCATCATTTTTTATTAATACAAATATGGAAACTGAATCAATAATATCAGAAAAATCGAATGAAAGTTATGATCAAATTGTTCCAAGTAAAAATCAGCAAGACCAAGATATTATACAAAAGCAACAACAAATTTTATCAGAATTAGACTACTTTCAGTCTTCAACAAAATTGCATGAAATATATTATAAAAAGGACCAACATCGTGAAGAATCCGAAGATATTGAATTACCATTTAAACAAGAAGATTTATATTTAAAACCACAAATAGCAGCATATAAAATAACTACTAATGATGTAGCAATTGATTCGTCAGTTTTATTAAAAGATACTGGCAAATCTTTAGCAGATAATGCTCTTATGACTGGTTACAGATTTAAAGTATCATTTAATTCTTTAAATTCATTTATAGTACCCACTAAATACAATAGTGGTAGTAAAAATTTAAAAGAAAAAATTCATAATTCAACAAAATTCCTTAATTGTTACGAAGTAAATTATCACAAAATGAATTTACAAGATAAATCTGTTATAAAACATTTAGAAGGGTATTTGGATCATGCTGTACGACAAGAAGTTGAATTAAGTGATTGTCCCCATTTAAAATGTGGTGGTGATTTAGAACTTTTGCAATTACATTGTAATGTTTCAAATAACAAAAATGAATTTTACAAAATTTGGAAATTATGTTTTGCTTTATGGGGAAATCATGATGAATTAGAAGGATATGATGTACAAAGTCATCATGTTAATATGAGTCGCAGAAGCTTCCTTTCAAAGTGGTTGGAAGAACAAATGCAAAATGGTAAAAAATCTAAAAATCAACAAAGAATGGACAATTCAAATAGAACAAATACAATATTGGAAAAATTATATATGCATCAAGTGAACGAAGCAGCAAATTTAGCCTTTGAAAGTGATGAACCTTTTCAAGCATTACTTATTTCACAAATATCAAGTGGTGAAGATGTTCGACAATTAATTCAACATCAATTAGCAACATGGGAAGAATTTGAAATTGATGAATATATTAATCCAAATATTTTAAAAATATTTATGCTATTATCAGGTATATTTAGTTTGATTAGTTTTTATATTTTAATATGCTATATCTATTAGAATAAACTATATTATTTTTTTTTTATTTTTATTGAATTACAGGAACACAAGTAATGTCCACCAAAAATGAAACTGTAAATGTATTAGAAAATTTAGATTGGTTAAATGTTTTATCTGTTCATTTATGGTATTTACTAACACCAACTTCAAGTATAACAGATATTGTAAATGCTTATGATCGGATATTTAAATCAGATAATTTTCTTGTGGCACCCCCAAAACCAGATTATATTAATTGTGAAGTATATAAACATTTTGAAGATTTATATGATATAAAATATCATTTATTACAATTATATTCAAAACGAAATTATTCCGTTGAAAATATTGTTAATCCATTAACATACTCGTCCGATTTATTAGATTGCAGTATAAGTTGGTTAATATTACAAATGTTAGAGGTAATTGGTTATAAAAACTGTTCTGAATTAAATCAAGAAAAATTACATTTATCATTTGCTGCACAATTAGAAAATTGTAATTTATGGACGTGGGCTATTTTTGTTTTATTACATATTAAAAATCGTGATAAACGTGAAATGAGTATACAACAAGTTTTATATCGTAATATTGAAATAAATCATAATGAAAGGTATACAGATGATGAAAAATTTATTATTAATCATTTGGGTGTGCCAGAGAAATGGATTAATTGGACAAAAGCATTAAAAGCTGGTATTCAAAAAAATTTCAAACTACAAACAGACTTGTATTTAAAAGCAGAACAATGGAACTCTGCATATAAAATATTAATGAGACATGTAGTACCAGATGCAATTATTAATGAAAAATTTCATTATATTTGTAATTGTTTATCAGAAATAGAAAACAAATTTAAAGTACCAAATTGGAGTAATGAAGGGCAAATTGTTTTAGCGTTCGTTGACGTTTGTTCTAAGGTAATTTATATTTATTAAATTTTTAATTTTACAAAAAATAATTTTTTTTTTTTTTAAATTTTTAGCTTTCATCATCAAAAATTATACATAAAAAAGACATGAAAGCACAATGGAATTCTTTAAATCCAGTTATTTCTGAAGTTTGTTCACGTTTAAATAATTTTCCTTGTCCAACATCAAAACATAAATTATGTCAAAGTGAAATGGCACAAAAATTAACATGTTTAATACGAACATTTTTATTGGCTTGGCAAGATGATAATACAAATAAAATATTAAAAATGACTTTGGGCTTGTTACCATTACCGCAAGAATTTTTACAACAAGAATTAAGATTTCTTTTTGCAAATATTAGTTCTAAAGTTTAAAAAAAAAAAATAGTTCTAAAGTTTAAATATAGAAATCTTGGAATTAGAATAAATGTCCTTATGTTAAAAAAATGAATCAATATGTTAAAAAAATGTCTTAAATATTTTCGTAAAATTAGAAAATTAAAAAAAAAAATCAGTCAATTTAAATTTTGTTCTATTAGTACTTGTAACAAATTAAAATTTAAAATTTTTTTTTAAAGAAATAAAATATAATTTATAATTATTCATAATAACTTTTTTGTTCCAATTATATTGTAAAAAGAAAACAAATAAAAAAATTAAGTTTATATATTTAGTTTAGTGTTAAAGGTAAATTGTACGCAGGGTAATTCTTGAAATAAAAAAAAAATAAAAAATGAAAATTGCAAAATTATGTTTTATAAATTTATTTTAAATTCATTTTAATAAAATAAGCCTACGCAGTATGACACTTTATATCTTAACATTTATATGCATTTATATATATTTATAATTTATAAATATATTTATGTATATATGTATAAATTATATTTGTTAATTTTTACAAAATAAAACAAATTCTTTTTTAATATCACAAAAGTTCAATACATTTTCTAGCATATTTTGCTTTATACGCACAAATATAACTTGCAAATATACCAAATAAAATTGCACTAATTAAATAACAAATAATTAAAAGATAAAATTTTTGATTTTTCCAATGTTCAAAATCATCCATATATAAAAATTTGTTACGATAATGTTCGGGTAATTCAAATTTACTTTGATGAGGAAAAAAAGATATGTAAAAATCTTCTAATAAATTTCGTACCATTTCATTTTCTTCTTTTAAATGTGGATCTAAATTATCATTGATACAATTGAATTTTCTAAAAAAAAAATCATATAATTAATAAAAGTTTATCTTTGTTTAAAAAAGTAGTATTAATTACTTTGGATTACGTCTAAATTTATCCAAGCTATTTATAACTTCAGTTATATTTGATTTTAGCATCATAAAATTACTGTGCATTTCACGTTTACTATTTATCGAAAATTTATAACAATTCTTTTTACCAAAATGTGTTATCATAGCCTCTTTGAAAATACTACAATTTTCTATAAGATCCTTAGAAATTAATGGCTAATAAAAAAAGAAATTAATGAAAAACAAAAAATTACAAAATTAAATTAATTTACCATTTTAGAATCTTCATATCGTTCATATGCTAAAGTATTGTATTCATTATGAATTTCTTTTTCTTCTAAATTTAAAAGTTTACTACAATTATTAAGAATTTGTTCAGCATATCTAACGGCGGCCCAATCTAACGGTATTGGATAAATTCTTGTTAAAAATGTTCTAATTTCACGATCAGATAAAGTTTCAGAATTATCTGTATCAAATTCATTGAAAATTTCAATAATAGTACGATTTTTCGTTTCACTCATTAAAAAATTATAATATAAAAATGCAAACTGTACATCTTCTATTGATCGAAAACGATTTTGAGCTGTTTTTTTAATTTCATTTTGAAATTTTTTTTGCATTTCTTCAATAACATCTTTATCTAATAAAAATCCAACATGTCCCAGTACATAACGTGATTTAAATCCATATACTAAATTTAATAATTTATTTGTATATACCAAGGAATGCATAAATATATCTGTTGTACTTTCTGGATTGTTACTTTTATCAACATTTAAATTTATATTTCTTGTTCTAATTTTATTTTTTTGTTTTAAATTAAATTTTTCCACATAATCTTTTAATTCTTTTTCATCAGTAAAATTTGATTTTTTAATATAATCTTTAAATGAAATATCTTTATTTGGTAATAAGATATTGAATTTTCTTTTAAGTGATTTTAAAGTTCTAAAAGTCCCATTTGTTGTACTAATATTATCTTTAGGAATTTCATAAAAAACTGTTTCTGGTATATCTAACATTTTATCCAATATATCTTCTAAAAAGGAATATATGCACATAATAATTATTAACAAAATTTAAAAACCCAAACTCTTCGGGAAAGTAAATAAAAAATTATTATTACCTTCATTTTCTTCAGTTTCATCATTTAGAGTACAATCACCACCATCAAATTGACATTCTTCAATATTACAATGTTGATCACATGTTCCATCTCCAATATAAACCCAAGGACAATCTAATGCACAATCTGGTACAGTCCAAGCATTATATACTTTAACACCATCCGCATTAGTATATAAATCTTCAGGATACAATTCAGCGTTTAAAAATATATCATCATTCATATAAAGAAATTTTTTTGATAAATTAGGTATGCGATGAATAAAAGTTTCAATAGCTGAACTTGAAAATGTTGGAAGATTATCAATACTATGAGCAAGTTCTTTATGTGTTACAATTGTAACTTTAGAATATGATAAATCTAACCAATGTGGTATTTGCCCATTTGTAACAATATAAACATGTCGAATCCATGGCGCATATTTTTCTAAAGATCTTAATGAAAATCTTAATTCATTTTTATCATCAAAACGTGTTATATCATAATTTTTTTTATATTTTGATATAGACTGATTAAATCTTTCATCAGAACCATTCACCCATGTATAAATAACGTCAATTGATAATTCTTCAATAACGTTGTGACATTTTTCTTGATACACGTTTTGAATTTTCTAAAAAAAAAAAATAAAACACTAATTTTTTAGTTTTAAATATTGCGATGTTTACCATTAATAATAAGATTATAAAAATCAAAATTAAAATGAAGCTCCAAATAGAAATTTTCTTTTTTAATCTATAAAATTTGTCAAGAAAGCGATGTTTTATTCTCTTGAACCGCATAATGATAATTAACTGATCTTCGATATTTTATTAAAAACATTGTATTTTAATAATTTTATAACAAATATTGCTCATAATCTTAAATATTTATTTTTTTCTCCTGCAATAGTGCAAACTGCAAATGTTGTGTTGTGCTGTCAAGAATTGTTTTCATTTTTTGTTGTTTTTTTGTCACGTAGCTTGCGAAAATATTGTGCTACCGTTGTCAGTTTTACATGTAGTTGGCCAACTACTTTTTTACTTAAATGTTTGTGTAAAATAAATACCTACACATTTTTTTCTAATAAGCTACAATTTAAAAACTTGTGTAATTCATATATTACTTTATATGTGCTTTAGACTTTAAAGTGTTATTAATTTGTATTTCAAATTTTAAAACTAACAATTTTAGGTTTTATGATCCTATCAAGAAAGAGAAATAATATAATAATTTTATGTTAACATTTTGGATGTTTTATTAATATTTCCTTGGAATTAAAGTTTAATTTTTAAAAATAAGTATTTAACTACGGCAAATACTTGCATTACATTCTGTTTATGATTTAGTTAATACATAATAGCATAGCAACTATATATTTGTTTATTATTACAACATTTTTACATAACATAATGTTGTTAGCCCTGACCTGACAAATAAAAACAAAAATGCCGGTAACTTGATTCTCGTCTTTTATCGATTCTCGTAAAATGTCATCTAAAAGAAAGTGTAAACTTTTTTATTTTAATAATCACGAAATTATAAATTTTTAATTAAATATATGAATTAAAAGTTTAAAATAATAAAATTCATAAAATTAAAAATAAAAGAAAAAGTTTTTAATATGGCAGATGAAAAGAAATCCGCTGAAACAAAAGTTGAAACACATATAAATGAAAATGGTGTGGCTTGTAATCCATCATTGGATGTCACTGAGCTTCAAGGTATCTTTTGCATATTAATTATGTTACATTGGTTTTTTTTTATTTGAGTCAAGTGCAGAACTCTCGTTTTTATCTTTAAAAAAAAAAAACCGAACCAATTGACATTTTGTATAATAGTCCATCCTTAATACCACTTTTAATATTATAGGTGAAGATCTAGAAAAAATGAAAGGAGATGCTATTGGTGACACTCTATATAGTGAAAGATTTGTTTTGAATACTTTGTTAAAACTTACGAAAATAGATAAAGATCTAAGTGAAAATGAAGAATTTGAAAAGGATTTATGTAATTTATGGGATATGACAATTGAAAAGGATGTTGTTAAACTTTTATTAGAGCATAATGTTTTAGAATTGTTTTCTAATATTGTGGTAAGCTCAGAAGATAAACGATTGACTGAAGTTTTAATTGGAATAACCGCAAATATGTGCAACATATCAGAAACAAGACAACAGCTTTGCAATAATGCTGAAATACTTGGACCTATAATTGATTTGATATCATGTTCTGATTCTTTAACACTTATACAATTAATGAGATTGTTCCATGCTTCATTGGTATTCGAAAATTCTGGTGATGAAATTGTATGGTTTCAACATTTTAAAAATGCTAACAATTTCGTTGAACACTTTGCATTCATATTGAAAAATTCAATCAATAAACAACTACTCATTCATTCTTTGGAAGCTTTAAATGCAATTTGTGCAAAGTTTGCTGTTATTGAAATCCAACCTGATGTTCAAGATCTAAGATTTTGTGATGTTTTTGTTAAATCAAACCTTGTATCTGGAGTAATAGAAGCTTTTAAAACATTGGTACCACAATCAACAGAAATTGAAAAGAAAAATGATGGTGATGAAGTATTACCTCCTTCACAAAATACAAAGAAAATAATGAGTCTATTTTTGGGTAATTATTTTTAACAAATTAAATGTCATTTAACAAGGCATTTTCAATTTTTCTAAATTTTTAGATTTAAATGTAATACTCTCACAATACGATGATGTTTCGAAAGAATGTTATGAACAAAATATGAATGATTTATTAATATGTGTTTCACAAATCTTAACTCCATTATGTTCCTCAATTAATTTACTTCCATTAACTTTCAATGAGCAGGGTATCGTTGAAAATTTAAATGAAATATTCTTAGCAATTGGTGATCCATACGATGAAAATATTTTTATACAAATGACTACAATATGGGATTTAATTGAAACAGACCAATCAAATAAATATGCTAATCAAGATGATGAATGGAGTGGCGACAATGATAGTGAAGAAGAGATTAATGCTGAAGATATGTGTATGACAATTTTAGAATTTCTGACAAGAACAGTTAAAAATGCTACTGACACACAAATACAAAACTCAATAAAACTACAAAAATCAGAAATAATACAAAAATTAATTGATGCATTAAGTACTGGACAATCTGAAGATGATATAAGAGAATGTTATGAGAAAATTAAAATAAATTTTGAATTGATAAAAGAGAAATCAACAAAAGTTTGTAATGGCGACACAAATGCAGATAAAGGTGAAGAATCTGAGGATACTAGATAATAAAATAACGATTTTTATTTCACATCCAAATAGAATTAAATTATTTTAACTGAGAATTAAATTTACTTTAACAAAGTATTTAATATTTTTTTTTAATATCAATATTTCTTTAATATCTAAGAATGTATGAAAAACTAATGTAATTAAATTATACTTTTTGAAAAAATTCAAAAAATGTTTCTATTGAATTTTCTATTAATATTTATTCCACATTTAAATAGAATTAAAATATTTCATTTGAGATTTTGTATCAACTTTGAAAAACTATGAAGAACTTCTTTTATGAATATATTTTTAATACTTAAGAATGTATGAAAAACTAATCTAATTATCCTTTTTAGGAAAAATGCTTACATGATTCATGCTAGTTTTCCACAATTTTTTTTTTAAAACAAAAAAATAAAATTAATTTTATAAACAATAACATTTTTTAATAATTTAATTAAAATTCAAGCTAAAAATTTCTTTTTAACATAATAGTTCGAATTAAAAGATCTTATTTATTAAATATTTTTTACTTGGTTCAGTTGAAATTGCATTGAGTTTATCCATGAGAAAAAAAGAAACGAAACAATACTTTTATGCAATTCCCATTTGTGATTTCACCGAATCAGCCCATGACATTTTACCAAATTTCAGTACACCAGCTGAGCATATCATTAATTTACTCTTTTTATTTTTATCTCCATATTCAAAATGTTTTTCATCCAAGAGATATTGCATTAAATGCTTTACAGATTCTTCTAATTGTATTTTGTCTGAATGTAATTCAATATATGAATTCAACTCTACTATATCAGAAACATTTATTGTCACATTTTTAGATTTATTTGCTACTATAATGTTATCACCTACAATTTCGGAGAATTGTAGATTTAAGTCACCTCCCTTTGAGTTAATATAAATATTTCCATGAATACCACCTATAAAAATTAAAATTATTATATTACAAAATAAGAAATTGATTTTAAAATATGCAAATCTTACTCATTTCAATATTTCCTTGCTTTAGAACAAAAACTTCTGAAGATTTATGTATATTCTTTAAATATAAATTTCCTTTTTCACAAGCAAAATTGCTTTTTTCAATATAACTTGAATTTACTTTAATGTCACCATTAAATGCTTTGGCATATAATAAATCACCTTGTAATTTATCCAAAAGAATATTTCCAATCTCCTTAACGTGCACATCAATTTTTTGTGCTAAAGTTAATCCACTACAATTGATATTACCTTTTGTGGTGGATAAATCGATTGTTGTGCTTTTCAAATTTTTAGTGAAAATTGATCCAGAATGTGCTAAAGCTTTAATTGTATCTGAATACATGTCAGAAATTTTAATATTATTATTACTTTCAATATTTAAATTTGATTTTATTGGAACTTCTAAGAGACACATAATATTTGGTGGTTTTTTTCGTTCCTCAGATCGTAAATCATTGATGTTAACATTTTGTTCATTAATTTTTATTTCAATTTCTTTTGTTATATCTGGGATTTTATCTTTTTTATAACTCTCTTTAATTGGTATAAATGTAGCACGAATTTTATTCGCATCTGGACAGTCCAATAAATCAAACGGTTTAATTCTAATATTCAAATCTGATTTTATTAATACATTTGAGTATGGATCAACAATTTTTGTGATTTCATTAGATAAATTATAAGATGATAATGAAAAAAACTTGTGATTAATTATAGTTTTAAACGAATAACGTTTTAATAAAATCATATTTTATTATAAATTAATAAAACTTAAATGCAATTTTAATTCATTAAACTTGAATTAAAAATTATTTTATTAGATTTAGAAAAGAAAAAAAAATTTTTTTTTTTGTTTATCAATTTTACAACAGCTGACTGATATTTCATTTTTGTCAGTAACATCCTTGAAATGTCGTGACATTGGAATAAGTTGAATTGAAGAAGTGAAACCGATTTATTAGAAATCGATTATTAATAATTATCAAGTTTTGCCTATAAATATTGTATAATAATGGATTTCGTTATGCATGAACCTAGTATTGTTTAACGTTTCCATAACAGCAATATTTTTTAGAGTAAATAAACAAAATTGACTGTAAATAAAATAAATTAAAAATTAACAAGGATATTTTTTGTTTCTTCGAAGAACCTGGTTCTAGTTCATAGTGTGAACATGGTATTATTATACCATGGTTTATGGTTTTTTATTTTCTGATTAAGTTTTATAGTTTTCCAAGTTTTCCGGACCCTACTTAATCAAACTTCGCGTTTCGAGAAATAGACTACGAACTATGTACTGTCATGTATGTTTTTTATGTACTGTCGCAGAGCAAAAATATAACGATTTTGGTATAACACTACAAATTACTAAGAAAATATTTCGAATAATCAATTTGACCTTTAAACGACATTGACGGTCAAGCTGTCTGTTATATGAAATTTTAGTGACATTATGAAATTCCGTTATACAAAATTTCATTGCAATAGAATGCGAACGGAAATTATAAAACTTCGAAAATATTCAAAATGAAAATGGATAGGTATACAAAATATATTCAAAATGAAAATGTATAGGTTTGTACAAAATGTTCTAATAATATTGAAATACATATGTATACTATACCACAAATTACGTCTTAATTATTAACCACAACTAATTCAAAGATTTAAAACTTATTTAAAGTATTAAACTCAGATCACCACTAATTAGTACTTCGGCACAGAGCGTCACTAATTAAATCATGTATTTTAAACCAAACATTTAATTTAAATTTTCCTCTGCGCATACATACCTACATACATAAACATTATAATTAAACATTCAAACGTATATTCAATGGATTCAATCATCTTTTCAAACATTATTATGTATTTACTTTAAAAGTGCATGTTATATACAAATTTTTCAGGAAATATAAATAACTTGTTTAAAAATTGTTTTATTTTTTTTTTTTTTGCAAATTGCAAAATTTAAAATTAAATATGTATAAAACAATGTATATAACAATTTGTATACGAGTACTTTTGTAAGTCTTTAGGTTTTATACAAATTTTCCTTCCCATAAAAAAAAAAAAGTAACCACAAATTTAAACAAGATGTACACACACACCATTAACATGTTCAACAGGAAAAAACATTTTTTTTAGTTATTTTTATAAACATGTTTTATTCATATACAGTATATATACTCTTTTCATGTGAACTTGGTCCTTTTTCACTTGGTATTAACTTGGAATGACATATACAAATAGTCCTAAATAGTCCTAAATTTTCAAATCAATTTCATTCATATTTGAGCCTCTTCGTAGAAGAACTCTGAAATATGTACGTAACTCTTTTAATGTCACACCTCCAAATTGGTTAACCACATTACCCCCATTTGTGGTTCCTAATATTTATGATTTAGAAAAAATTTTGAAAAAAGCCAACATATCTTTTGGCATTCCAATTTAACTCTTGATACAGTTTTATGTCAAATCGATTCTTTTCAGCCATTATATTGCGCAAGCAGATTGGGTGTTTATCTAATGGCTACGCGGGGACGTGAGTAGAAGTCTAACATTATTGGGGGTTTTAGTATTTCAGATGCCTCTTAAAGATTTTTTCCTCACTTAGAAAAAAAAAAATTAATTGAATTGATGATCCCTGTTCTTTTGGCTTCATCAGTCGGATCAACGTATTGGAAAACAGGCACAGTAGAACGCAAATACAGCTTGAAAAAATTAAAAGGTTTAACTCTTGTAATCGCCCCAAAAAAATTGCCGCCAAAAAATTAGGTGCTATTTTTTGCTTACCTTATGTTTTCTTTCTTTTTAAGCTTCTACTACAGAATTGTGAACTTGGTGCTTCAAATTATGTCATTTTCCAAGATGTGGGTGCGTTTTTTAAAATATTAACTAATTGATTTGAAAACAGACCAATTTCATGTGAATAAGGACCAAATTCATGTGAAAAGATGATATATTATCTTATAACATATATGTACAGTATTTTATATAGTATCTTATTATATACATAGTATATAATATGTACATTTAAATCAAAGTTCCTCTAACTTCATTTAAAAGAATATATCAATTCAATTAAAATTTAAAATAAAATGATAATCATCTAAAGATCATACCAAAATAAGCAAGTTCATAGCTTAAACTTGGGAAAATTTTAAATTTTTCTCAAAAAAAAAAAAATGAAAAAACTTTTAAACAAGTTGATATATTATGTATTTACATATTTCTAATTTTATATACTTGTTTTACACATTTTTTATTTTTATAATAAAAATGTTGTAACAATATATAAAATATAAGTAGATCATATAATATCAAACAGGTGAAAATATGTAGGTAGTAAATATATAATAAAAAATAAAAAATATTTACTTTAATTTAAAAAAAAAATTATTTAATAATATTAGGTTATTGAGGCTTGAAGCCATATTATGTATTTAATATTATTATATATATTAGATGGCAGAAGAAAATTGATGACCAAAAGAAATTACTTAATAAAAAAATATTTTGCAATCTTGTATAATTTTATATACAAATATTCACACTTTATGACTTTGTGTATATGTGAATATGTACTTCCTGTCTGTTTACAAGTTACAAAAAAAACATAAGAAATTTAAAATTTTAATTTTTGCTTTAAAAATTACTATAGATTAATAAAGTCAATAAAAATGTCAATTAGATTTGATATTAATATATATAGGACAATGTAAAAATTTTAATGATATTTTTTAATTATAATTAATAAAAAAATATTAAGAGAATTAATAAAGTAAGTTCAGTGGTCAATACAGTTAAACATTTTTAAATGTAATTAATATGATGCAGCTCTTTACCTTTTCAAATATTTTTCAAAATTTCAAATATTCAAATATGCCAAAATTTCAAATATCCAGCTTTACCTAAGTATTGAGGTATTTTCATATCCAAAAAAGAAGTTGTATGGCAGCTACTCGAACCAGTGGAGCAAACTGGATGGATTTACTTTTATGAATAGCGATGTCAGCTATTGCATAAAAGCGAATTTGTGAATATTTCAGAATAGTAGCATCTTTACTTTTTGAGCTATCGTGGGGACAGACGTACGAACACACATAGCTAGATCGATGTACGTTTCGACTCTGGTCCCATTTATACCTGGGGTCTATATGTATCAGACTCCTGCACAGCGTCACAAATGTAATGGGAAATTTAGTGTACGTCTTTGACCTATAGTCATTGAAATTAAACGGAAACTATCCAGTTTTTTATTTATTTAATGTATAATGGAGTTTTGTATTAGACGCTAATCCTTATAACTCGTAAAATTGCAACATTTTTGAATTTCCTCGAAAGTTTGCCTTGAAAATTCCTTTTTTTAGAATTCTTCTTATATATTCAAATTTAAAAAATTTTAATGTTTTAATTCAGATATACCTTTTTCTAAAAAAGAACCTCCATATATTACTTTTATAAAAAAGTTTTCCTATGAAGTAAATTAAGCTTATATAGAAAATATTGTAAACTTTCATTATTAATAAAAAAATCAACTATAAAGGCTTTAAGTAAATTTGTTAAATAAAGGGGTAAAAATTTGAAAGTTGAAATTTTGATATGATGTAGATAAATTCCCAAATTTTATTTTAATATAATATTCGGTATATATGGATACAGATTTAATACACAACATTTAAAACTAAAATTGGTAAAAATGGGCACTTTTAAAAAAACATAACCTAAAAAAATCTTTAAAAATAAATTTAATATCAAAAAAATATCGAAGCTTTTTCTCAAAATACATTTAAAGATTTAATTTTTATTGCGCAGCTTACAATATCTTCTAGATCTAGATCTGTATTGTATTTAATTTAATTTAATATAATTTGTAAATCTAGCATAAGCTTAGGTTAAAATAGAATTAATTTTTTTTTTCGAATTTCGAAAAAATTAAACATTTCTTCAATATAAAATAAGGTAAGTAAACCTCTTAACTAAGCCTAATCACCTCTCAAACGATTATTATTAGGTTAATTCCATAAATTTGTCATCAGGTAAATTATAAAATAGAATTTCTTAATCCTATTTTGAGTTACAGATAAAAAAAAAAAACTTTCAATAAACTTTTATAATTAAATAAATAATAGAAAATTAAATAAACATAGAAATATTTCGTTTATAAAACATTTTAATAATTATAATATAAATTCGTAATTATATACCTAAAGTCGTTTAATCACAATTAAAAGATATATTAATGTTTTTGTTTTTTTTTTTATAATTTAATTGCATGTTACAAAATTTCATGCACATTATAAAAGATTTCTAATATAGCTATTTAACTCCTTTCCAAAACTTTAAATTTCATTAAACTTTTAGTAAACGCATATTTCGACATACAAAAATATACAAATATAAATGGCATGTAATTCCTTTAATTATTAAAAATTTTTATTAAACCTCATTAAAAATAAAAGCAAAAGACGTTTTAAGTTAATATAAAATATAATGACTTTAATTCACAGTTGTGGCAATATTATTATAAATAAAAAAAAAAAGTTCATAATTGAAATATTTTGAATTTTTAATATTTTATTGTATGTTAATATATGTAGTAAATATAGTTCATTGATCCCTATATATTTGTTATTTTATATTGAACAGTTCGTTTTCGACAGATCTTCAAAGTACATCATGAAGTCAATGCATCTGCGAATGCAGCTGAAAGAATCCTATTTATTACTATAAAATTAAAAAAAATTAATTATAAGAAGCAGACGTATATATAAATTTATTTATTTATAATATATTACTATATTGTCAAAATATTGGAACTCTAAATCTCCAAGTTCCAACTGACCAGTCTTGGCACATATTTCCAGTGCAAATCAAATTTTCTTGACAACGATTAAGTGCCACAGTAGTTTGAGTGCTGACATTTCATTTGAGAGGCCCGCATTCGAATACCTGTAAAAATAATGAAAACTTATTAATCTAGTTTTTTATTAGACTCAGTTATACCATTTATCATTAATCAGGATTTAAATTAAAGACCTAACAAATAATTAATAAATTTATATCTTTAATAAAAAATTCATTAATATACAAATAAAAAATATAAACAAATAATTTAATTGAAAAATATAACTCACAGATACAGAAATATCTTATTATAATATATAGCAAATTAACAAATAAAATTGTAACTATTGAAAATCTAAGATGTTTTTACATGTTATAAGGGGTAGTTCTATCTCATGTTTAAATTTGTATGTGGAATTTATTAAAATCAATTATAATAACACGAATATAATATGACTCCCTGTTCCAACATGTACCTGTGGTATAGTCAGACAGGCGTATTAGCTTAACAGTTGATAGTTAGTACTTAAAAAAATACCACTCACAATGTTTGTATATAAAAATTTCAATATGTACTAATGAGTTATTTCTTCATATTTGATAGAAAAAATCGTATACACACATTTATTTTACTGAAACTGTTTAATTTTGATTATTTTTTTAATTTTATATTTTTTTATTAAATTAAAATAGTAAATTACTTTTGATTTTTAAAAAATATAATTTAATATTAAATTATACATTTGATAATGTTTATTTTTTAATACAATGAATTTAAACATGTGTTTGATTGAATCAAACTTGTAATATATCGACTTTATTAGTAATGTAATATACTAATAACTTCTTTACATTTTCATATTTATTATACCCGTATGACTATATAGTCCAAGGGTATAATAAATTTGCCATTACGTTTGTGACGCAGAGAAGGAGGGGGGGTAGATATAGACTCAAGTGTATGGATCGGATCAGAATCGAAAAATAAATCGATTTAGCTATGTATGTCCGTCCGTCCGTCCGTCCGTCCGTCCGTCCGTCCGTCTGTCCGTCTGTCCGTCCGTCCGTCCGTCCGTCATCACGATAACTCAAAAAGTAAAGGAGCTAGGATTATGAAATTTTCACAAATTCGTTTTTATGCAAAAAACGGAATCGAGTTTAAAATTCAGCCATTTTGGTCCACGGGTTCGAGTACCTGCCATACAACTTCTAATTTTATATGAGCATTACTCTATACCTATGAAAGCTGCGTGTCTGAAATTTTGCCAAAAGTAGTTTAGTATAATGGCCAAAGTTACTGCAAAATTTGGTTGGTCTACTGCAGAGGGTTCGAGTAGCTGCCATACAACTCCTTCTTTTATATGAGCTTTACACTACACCTGATGAAGCTGGGTGTCTGAAATTTTGCAAAAAATAGTTTAGTGTAATGTCCAAAGGTACTGCAAAATTTAGTTGGTCTACTGCTGAGGGTTCGAGTAGCTGCCATACAACTCCTTCTTTTATATGAGGATTACACTACACCAAATGAAGCTGGGTGTCTGAAATTTTGCCAAAAATAGTTTAGTGTAATGGCCAAAGTTACTGCAAAATTTGGTTGGTCTACTGCAAAGGGTTCGAGTAGCTGCCATACAACTCCTTCTTTTATATGAGCATTACTCTACACCTAATAAAGCTGAATGTTTGAAATTTGCCAAAGTAATTAACCGGATGATATAATGTATATGTTACGGTCATACGGGTATCCCAGAGTTGACACAGTCTACTCTACTACACTCTTCCTCGTTTTTCCATTATTTTTACTCTTTTTGAATTACAACGCATCCTCATATGATTTAAAACAATTATTAAGTAATTATATTTGAACAAACTAATCATGAGTATAATTATAATTTGAAAATTAAAGTTGAAAAACCTCTGGACACAGAGTGATTGATATTTTATTGTAAATTAAAAAAAAAAAATTTTAATAATTTTTTAAACTTATGATCTTCCCCCACTCCAATCTATATTAAACTAGTAGAATACTATTATTATTCTGCTACCGCGTAATAATTACATTTTTATTTTCTATTTTTTTTTTTTTTTTACTAATTATCCATTTTTACGCATATTTTTTGTTTTTTAATTTAAACGAGTTGCTGAGACAGAGGAAGATTAAAAAAAAAACAATAAAAATAAGAAAAACAGATTAAAAGGTCATAAAATCAGGATTACATTTTTTATATCTTTCCGTTTTCATTACAAAACAAAAGATAAAAAAATGTACAAATATACATTTAAGATAATATCATTTATTTGACCATTTAATAGATTTTTGTTATATAAATTTTTATCTAATTTTTCTTCTTTAAAACAGGTTTTTATTTTTTTACTCTAATCTTTTTGTATGTACCAATATTGTTGATATTGTAAAATGTTGTAATAACAAAATCATTGCGCTTGAATTATTGACTATAAAATTGTACATTTATATATATGTAAGTAAATTGTCAAACAAAATTTCTATAGGTTTACTTAAATAAAAAAAAATTTAAAAAATTAATTAAATTGATTTAAAAAAAAATTATTCAAATTTTAGAGGTTTTTTTCCCGAGGGCGGGAAACCTTTAAAAGACTTCATAAAAACCCATAAACTCTAATAGTGAAGGCTTCTACGCCACACTAAAACCACCACCAAACTCAGCCATAATGGTAAAAAAAACCCATGAACTGCTGTACAGTATGGTACCTCAAGAATTTAGGGTTGGAATGGGATTTGAAGAGATATTTTATTCATTTTAAGATTAAAAGGGAAGTTAAGTTGACTTCCCTTTCGAATTTTTGCTAATCTTAAAAATTAGCAAACACATAAGGTGATAATGAGTTTCGCAATATGAATGTGTAACAGATAGGAAACAGTACCTATATATCAGAGTGCTAGTTCGAGTAAGCATAACAGTATGTAAATGATAAGGTTAGTTATCTGCTAAAGAAATACTTATTGTAGATATTTTATAGAACATATACAGGGTGTCCGAAATTAAAGGATCCACGAAGAGCGGAGGTGATAGAGAAGTTTATAACGAAAAAAAATTCTTCCAGATAGACCCCCATTTCTAATAGTAATTTCGTAAATTTTTAAAAAAACAAGGAAGAGTGTAGTAGAGTAGACTGTGTCAATTTAGGGATACTCGTATGACCGTAATATAAACATTATATCATCCGGTTGATTACTTTTAGCAAAATTTCAAACATTCAGCCTTTTAAGGCTTAGAGTAATGCTCATATAAAAGAAGGATTTGTATAGCAGCTACTCGAACCCACTGCGGTAGAACAACCAAATTTCACTGCAGAGCTGAATCAATTGTAGTAATTTAGTAAAAAAATTGGGAAATAATATTTATAATACCGTGTCACATCGAATATAATTGATCCCATGCAATATTCCTTAAGAGATGCAGAATTTATATTATTTCTTTCAATTCTAAGTCCAGTACTCTTCATTTTTATTTTTAAAACACTATTTAATTTTAACATTTAATTTTTTACGAACCACTTATATGAAATATAATAAGCGGCAGGTATTGTTTTCCCACCAAAAATTGGAACCTGACATTTTTGAATACATGCATTACGTACTAAGAACGGTTTTTTTGTGATATCCGTCTGTGTGTGTATTTCTGTCTGTGCACATGTGTACAGCCTAGACTGCTACGAGAAATCTTTTCAAATTTCATGCAGAAGGTTTTGATGTTAATATTTTGAATTGATCAGCTTTTGAAGAAAATCGGGTAACCCAAAGGGGTACTTCTCTTTAGTAATTTTTACGTGTTAAACGAATTTTTCATAAACCAGAAAAGGACGCTCAAATTATTTATATAAAAGTTCTTTAATAAATAAAGAGCTATTACTTTGCAATAGAAAGCTATTTGATCTGACAAGCTTTAGAGTCCACTTAGTTAATCAAATATTTGATGCAAAATTCAAACTGAAAAAAAACGAGGAAAAGTGTAGTAGAGTAGACTGTGTCAACTCTGGGATACCCGTATGACCGTAACATATACATTACTAGTAAAAAAGCCTGTCGGACGACAGGTATAATTTTAATTTCTCTTTTTATATATATTCTTTTTTCCTGCTATTGCGCTACTGAATCAATAAAAGGAAATTCGTTACCTAAAGAACATTAAGTTAACATTATAATAGTTTGTTTTAGTTTTGTAAGTGATAATAAAATAGAAGTATGCATACTAAAGTGTAAAAATTATTAAAATATTCTGTATCTACCTGTTAACAGATTTCTTATACGTTTTGATTTTTTTTCTTTCTTCTGTTCATAATTTACATTTATCAGTTTCATTTTTTCTTTCTTTTTGTATATAAGTATTTGTTATTAGAAGTATGTTACATGTGTGAATAACACTTAACATTAACATAATGCAACAGTAGCAGCAGTTTGTCTTTTATTATATTTAGACGTATGTATTTTCTTAAAGACTTCTTATACGTTTTGATTTTTTTTTTCTTATAAAAAATAAAAACTATAAACTGTAGTTAGTTATTAGTTCTGTAAAATAAAAGTATACATACTGAAATGTAAAAAATAGCTCTGTACGTTTTTATTATAATTTTCTGTATCTACCTGTTAACAGATTTCTCATACGTTTTGATTTTTTTTTTTTTCTGTTCATAATTTACATTTATCAGTTTCATTTTTTCTTTCTCTTTTGAATGTGAGTATTTGTAAGTATAAGTATTTTACATGTGGGAATAACACTTAACATAACATAGGGCACGTCAGTCAGCAGCAGCAGCAGCAGTTTGTCTTTTATTATATTAGATATCATCTGGTTAATAACTTTTGGCAAAATTTCAAACATACAGCAATTATTAAGTGTAGTGTAATGCTCATATATAAAAAGGAGTTGTATGGCAGCTAATCGAACCCTCTGCCGTAGACCAACCAAATTTTGCTGTAACTTTGGCCATAACACTAAACTATTTTTAGCAAAATATCAGACACCCAGCTTCATTAGGTGTGTGTAATTAATGCTCATATAAAAGAAGGAGTTGTACGGCAGCTACTCGAACCTTCTGCGGCAGACCAACCAAATTTTGCAGAAACTTTGGCCATTACACTAAACTATTTTTGCATAAAAACGAATTTGTGAAAATTTCAAGATCCTAGCTCCTTTAGTTTTTGAGTTATCGTGCGGCCGGACGGACATACATAGCTAAATCGATTTATTTTTCGATTCTGATCCGATCCATACACTTGAGTCTATATCTTATATCTACTTTATAAAATTTCATATTTGGAAGAAATTTCATATTACATTTTTACTGTAATAGCAATTGGTTATGTGATGGACACAGTATATTTTGTTTTATATTTTCTTAATATCACACATTGATTAATGATTTCATTTGAAATTACAACTTTATATAAATTTTACTGACTGTACACATTCATATTATAATCAATTTTATTTCATGTATTTTTGTTTAATTTTTATTTCATTTCTTTTTGGTTAATTTCCGCTTTTTTTTTAATTTTATTTTTCTTTTAAAAAGAAAAATTTTGTTAAATTTTCACATTGATTTTTCATGTCTCTGTTTTATTTTTTAACGTTGTTTTTTTTTTTTAATTTCTTTACTTTTCATGTACGTACATATTTGCTAAAATGAAATTGAAAGTAATATTTAGATATTTCGCGTGTATTTCTTTTACTTTTTTTTTTAACATTTGAATTTTTTCACTGCATTGTTTTTTTTTTTGTTATATTTATTTACAAATTGAAAAAGGGGAATTCTCTTAAATAGCAATACACAGTACTGATTTCAGTTTATTTAAGTTGAGATTTTTCTAAAAATTAGACATTAGAAAAGTGTGAAAAATTAAAAAAAAATATAGGTATAACAATATAGGTTAAATAAATAAATTCATATATTTAATAACTTGTCAAAATGACGTCATTTTTAATAATAACGGTAAGTTTACAATTTTTTTAAAAGGATTATTATTTTAAATTTTTTTTTCTGTTAATTTTTGTGTCACACAAAAGTGAATTTGATTTTAATATTTTATTAATAAAAATTAATATTTTTTTTTTAATTTAATTTAATTGTGGGTTTTTTTTCAATTAAATTTACTTTCTATTTTTAAATGTTATTTATAAAAAAAAAACAGTGTTTATATTTTAGTCCGTTACAATTGAATTAGTTTTAAATTAGTTAAAAAAATAAGAAAAATGAATTGTGTATTCTAGCGTGGAAATAAATGTACATGTATACTTGTACATTTTCTTAAAATATTTATATAAAATATTGATTATTTTCTGATTATAACTTTATTAAAAATTACTAATTATGATTTTATTAGTTAAAATTTAAAATAAAATTCAAATTTAAAACAAATTCAAGCAAATATTTTTAAAAATTTATTTATTTATTAATAAAAAGTCCTTACTTCATCCAATGTGATAAGGTAGTTGAAGCATGCCTTTCCTTTTCAGGCATGACAGATTGTACTTTGTATTAATTTTATTAGTAATATTATTTATTTTGTTTATATCATATATTTTTGTATTTTATCACCATGGGGATTTGTAGAGAAAAGTGTTTTTTCAATAACCTGCAACCCCTCGGTGAGTAAGTCAAATGCTTATCCACTAACCCACAAAGGCCCCAATTTTTAAAAATTATTAATTTTAAGTTATCAACTTATTTTGATTACTTGATGTTTTTTTTTTTAAATAATAAAAATCAGCTGGATGAAATATGTTTTACAGAGAAAACATGTCGTCACTCCTAATAAGGGATATCGTTTTAGTATTTATATTACAATGCGGCTCAAAATTAAATTAAAATTTAACTAACAATATTTTACAATAATTTTATAAATTAAAAAACAGTTTTTCTATAGAATTTAATACTTGTAGAGACGTATTTAAGCTGAAAAGTATTCATCCTGTATTACTTACCTTGCTTTAAGATATGTTTTTTGTAAAAATAAAAAATAAATACAACGAATATGTATAAATTACAAATTTTGAAAATTTTAATTAAAACTTGAAGTAATATTCTGATTAGATATAACTCCAAGTTTAAATGACCTAATGAAAATCCAATATTACTTAAATGCATAGTAAAGGAATAAAAAAAACCTAAGTAGAATAGAAAATGTATAGGGACTTTTTCATGAAAATATAAGTTTTGTTTATTAGTTTTCAGAAAAGAATGGGACAGTATACAATTAAACTACGAACACTGTAGAACTACTATCTGGAAAACAAAAACTAATTAACGCTTCTTTGTACTTTTCTATTCCTCATTTTCAATTTTCAAAAAAAAACTGACAACAAATTGTTTATCTATTTTATTAAATTTCCAGATTTTATTTAAGTTTTTTTTTAATATTTGTAAAATTGCTTAATTTTTTAAAATTTCTAACAGAAAAACTAGTAAACATTTATAAACAATTGTCAAAATAAAAAAAAACCCCACAACTAAAAAAAGTTGTCCAAAACGGATCTGAAAAAAAAATGAGAACAGAAAAAACAGTTTATTAAAACTATTGAACACAAAAGTAGAAAAATTTCGGACAAAAAAATACTTGTTCTAAAACTAAAGAACCTCAAAACCTTTACCTTTCTATTATAAGTTGTTTTAAGTAGTCCTAGAACTAACTAATAAACACACTTATAATAAAATATTTCAGTTTTATACATTTTATTTACTTGTTTACCTTAGCTAGTTGTTTACTTTTGCTAGTAGCTCCTATATACTAGAACCTAACGTCTAAATTTTTTAGTAAATTAAAATATGTTTAAATGATCAAATTTTATTAGTAATACATAAACAAATGTTAACAAATAATTCTTATTTAATAATTTCTTAAACCTCAGCATTAAGGAATCTAAATTTAATTTCAAATTCTTCTTAAAATCTGACAGGTGAAGAATCCGATAAAAAGTCTTTTTAATTTAAATAAAGTTTAAAAAAATTAAAATAACATGAAAATGTTATACAAATAACGGAAAGCTAAACATTTGGATGGTATCGTAAAAATCCTAAATGATATGTCGAGTAGCGACTCTGACGATTTGAACACAAAACACCATTGAATTTTTTGTTTCGTTTCCTTGAGTTTCAAATTTTCGATTTTTGCTGATCCTAATCGATTGTTAATAAATTTTTTTTTTGTTTTTCAATTTTTTTTGTTTTTATTTTGATTTTGAAGTTTGAGAATGTAAAAAAAATTTGCCGCCTCTTACAACTTGAATTGAATAAAAAAATATTGAAATATAAATAAACAAAAAAAAAAATTATGTTAGGAGAAAATGCTTTAAATTTAATAAAAACACTTAAAAGATCATCAGATACAATACCAGAATTTGATGATGAAGGTGTACGTAAAGTATTAGAAGAAATAAAACTTTTGTATGAAGAAAATTGTGAACAGGCAGCTAATTATTCAACATCTGGTGATCGAAATATTTGGCCATTATTAAATTTTAGACATGCAGCACTTCAACGTAATAAAAGATGTTTATTGGTTTATTTAAATGAACGTTTGAATAAAATTAAATCATTAAGATGGGAATTTGGCCCAATTATACCAAATGATATTAAAAATTCATTATGTGAACCAGAAATATTATTTTTTAATAATTATTCAAAATCATTAGCAAATTATATGAGAAGTATTGGTGATGGGTTTGGAATTGATTTGACATCAGATTTAAAACCACCAAAAACATTATATGTTGAAGTACGTTGTTTAAAAGATTATGGTAAATTTGAAATGGAAAATGGTGATGTTATATTTTTAAAGAAAAATAGTCAACATTATCTTCCAAGATCAGAAATTGAATCTTTAATAAGACAAGGAGTGCTTAAACATTTATCTTAATTAGTTAGCTAATAATTTTATTAAAATTATCTTAATAGTTGTAGGTTCAAATGACTTTGCTTTTATATTATAAATTAAGTAAAAAAATAAATTATTTTAAACTGAGTACCTATGGTTATTTTATTTATTTGTTATTATTTTGATCCAGAAAATTTTAATAAAAATTAAGAAAAACTAAAATTTTAATATGTACATAATTTCTTTTTGATTTTAGTTTATACTTTCTTTTACGAGGATCTTGAATGCTCAAACCACAGTTGATATAGTCGAACAAAATTATCCAAATAATGCAAAATCAGCACAAACATTGAATTTGGAAGGATTAGATTATTTATTACGATTTGCCAATAGTATGTTTGATAAAAATACGAATGCTCAATCTTCAGGTGTATCAACTTTAAGACAAATTGAACCTGAAAGTATTGTTAATCAAAAACTTTTACCACCATATAATAGTGATAACGGTTATTATATGCCACTTTATATGACATATGAAAATGATAAAATTGACGGAAAAAGTAAACATTTAATAAAAATATCACCACCAGAAAAATCTAATGAACCAAATTATTATTCAGTTAAGCCGAAAAAAATACCAAAAAAATATTCTTCAACTGTTAAACATGTTAATATAAAACGTGAAGCAATTCCAAATAGAAAACAATCAAAAGAAATTTCAACAACAACTACTGTATTACCTCAAGAACGATCACAATTCGTTATGCCTAAAATGTATTATAACGATTGGATACCAATTGTTGGTAATAATCATAAAAATGCAAGGGGAAACTATGATGTGGTTTATGGAACTTATGATAATGCTGATTTGCATCCAGCGGTACCTGAAAGAGATAATAATCAGGAAGATAATATTGATCAACCAAAAACAAAAAAGACAAGGTCAAGATCACGTAGGGACGTTTACGATATTTTATCAAGAAATGAAAGAATTAATTATCAAATGCATGGGTTTGGTGGTCCAAAAACTTATAAGTTTGGATATGATACTGGTAAAGGGTAACTTTAAAAATAAAAATTTACTTAAATTTAGTTTTCTGTATTTTTTTTTAACTGGAATTTTTTTTAATATTACAGGAAAGACCGACACTTTCGGTTTGAAGAACGAAAAAATGATGGTAGTGTAAAAGGCGAATACGGTTTTCTAGATGATCAAGGAAAATTAAGTGTAGTTAGATATTCTGCAAATTCAGAAACAGGTTTTCAAGTTGAACATTAATTTATTTTTTAAGTATGTAATTCAATCTGTTAATATGTATTTAAATTTATATACCTATATATATATATTTTGTTAATTTGTTATATTTAATTTAGTTTTATAAAATTTAAATTAAGAAATTAATTATGAAAATCTAAAAAAAAAAAAAAATAAAAAATATTTTTTTCTAACACAATAAGCTGAATTTTTGACTTAATATCCCAGAGCAGAATTTACACATTTTTCAATATCATCCAGTAAACTGGATGCACCAAATCTAAATAAATTAGGATTTAACCAATCCATTCCTAAAGTTTCTTTTATTAAAGTCATCCAAGCGATTGCATCTTTAACAGATTTTATCCCTCCGGCTGGTTTAAAACCAATTTTTTTACCAGTTATTCTATAGAATTTTTGTATAGCATCGATCATAACAAGACTTACAGGTAACGTTGCATTTACGCCTTCTTTACCAGTTGACGTTTTAATAAAATCTGATCCAGCCATCATTGCTACCATGGACGCTTTTTTAACCTAAAATAGTTTAAAAATAATATTTCTTTCATTCACAGTTTTTATATTTACATTTGTCATAGTTCCAAGTTCTCCAATAGCTAAAATCGCCTTCATATGAGCTTTATTACCACACGCCTCTCTCATATTAACTAATTCTTCATAAAGTTCTTCCCATTTTTCATTTAACGCTAAATTACGATCAATGACAATATCAATTTCTGTTGCACCATTTGATATTGCATATTTGATTTCTTCTATTCTAGAATTAAGCGGATATTGCCCAGTAGGAAAACCTGTTGCAACAGCTGCTATTTGCACTACATTTAATTTTTTTAATTGTTGTAATGTTTCGTATGCATCTTTTACTCTCGCTATAAAATTTTAATTATTATTAAATTTTTGTCAGTCTAAAAACGAAGACAACTAAACAACACTAATTTTTATGATTTTATTTGACTTAAAATCAATGGACTTTTCATGTCCATTTAAATAAAAAATTTGAGTCAATCAAAATAACGAACTAAATTCTTCTTAAACGTAAAATTCTTATATATACTTATTAAAATGATAAGATTATTTATGATTTTACAAGCCATACAACTTTTAATAATAAGCTTGCTGTCGCACATTCATTCAACATTAATATCAAAAGTTACAAATAATAAATATGAAAATAAATTTTTCTATTTTGATTTACAAGAAGAACGAATAATACACTTAGCTGTTTTAATTTCATATTTCACACATGCATCAATAAAAGATGTAAAATCTCTATTTAGTTTTTTTAATTTCAAATCAAAGTAACGAAAAAAAATTAAAAAGACCTTAAATAATTTATATGTGTTAATATACCTATACACTATGCATGCAGTATAGATTTAGCTTTTCATACTTTTATATGGAATAAGAAGAATAATGTATAAAAATAAATATGTATGTATGTATGTATATACCCTTCATATAGTTTTTTAAAGGTATATTATACCACGTTCAGAAACTATTAATATTGGAATATGATGTTAATAATGAATATGAAGTGTATAATGTTCGTAATATGCTATACATTTTTCAAAAATTTCCTGTCAAACATTATACACTTACGGAAGTTAATATTCTCAATATACACATATTATTACGACTTTCGTCCCTGCAATTTTCGATTATTTACAAAAATTTTATTCAACCCTTGCTTTGTTTTTATATTTTAAAATTAAACTGTCATTTTCAGTTAAAAATTTTTTATTTTATTTTTATGAATAGCTATTTCAGGTATAAATAAAATTACCTTTTGAAAATATTAAAGAAAAAAGTAAACTCTAATAAAAAATATTATTTCACAGGTATAGAAACGAGTCAAAAATTAGGTTTCTAATTTAAAAAAAAAAGTGTTTCTAAAATGGCATTTATTTACGTTTTTGAAGTCAGCTGATTATAAATATGTCAAATATTATTGAATTAATATCCCAAAATTGATTGTAACCGTTTGACATTTAATGTAATATTCTAGTTAATATTCTAGTTAATATCAGAGTTTGTGAACAAGCTATTAATAAATACTCAAAACAAGAAATTGAGAAGAATTTTTTTTTATTTATGAGTTTAAAAACCAATTATTCTCAATTTTTAAGTAAAAATAATTGTTATGAGAATAATTTTTGAGTACTGAGTAAAAACGAAAAATATTTTTTAAAAAAATTGGTAAAAAAATTTTACTCTACGTGAATACTCTATATTATATGTTACTTTATGCTTAAATGTAAATATTAAGAAAAAATTGATAGCATTAAACAACGGATTTGTTTTATATTAAGTATATATACTTAGTATTAAATCATAAAATTATCATAAATTACGTCTAAGGTCAGATAAGAATTAATAGAATAAAATTTTAGAACATATCTAACCTGGATAAACGCAAACAGCTGCAGTGTGAATGTTAGGCCGAATTTTCGGATCAATTTTATTTAAAATTTTAAAAGTAAATGGATTTGCTGCACGTTGACAAAGACGTGCAACATTTGATTTTGTATCATCACCAGCTAACGTTGTTAAATCTGTTAATGTCAATGCTTTTAATGCCCAAATTGCTTCATCTTCCTTGTCAACGTGTCCTCTTAATATAATGCTATAAACAATAAACAATTTATTTTATCAATAAAAATTTCTATTAAAGTTGTATTTCTTAAAAATTTATATATGTATAATTTTTTTGATATTATTCTTCATCTTTATAAATAAATGTATATCATACTAACTTTTTAGATCGTAAAACAACTTCTCTATATTCCACATGACAATAATCCAATAATGTTTCATCTAAAATTAAATTATTTAAAGGTTGAATTACAAATTTGATTGTGCTAAAATTTATTACTATAAGGAATTGATTTATTGCAATGCATAATTTTTTATTTAAAAACGGATTAATATATTTAAATTAATAGTAAATGTGGGAGATTTATGTTGATAAGAAAAAAATAAACCTGTTATCAATTTTGTTTATATTTTTTGACATTTATGTTCGAGAATCGATCTTTCATTATTGATCTTGACATTGAGTAGTTTTTAGAGGAATTGAAGTGACCATTTCTATTTGTTAATGTTTTTATAAATAAAGTTGACGATTATAACTGAGTGGGGAAGCTCCGCATAGTGAAAGACAAATTACCTAATTCTGCGTATTAAATGTTAACGAAGAGACATTTTTAGTACCATTAAAAAAAGTTCACAAATAAGTTATTTGGCTATTGACGATTATAATTCAGCGGGGTGGCGCCGCGTAGTGAGAGGCAAATGTACCTAATTCCGCATATTAAATGTTAACGATGAGCATGAGAAATAAGTAGTAAGCTAACAAATAAGATATTCAGCTATGAGATTTCGTTTATTGAAATTTTTAATTGAATTTCGATTGAAATTGTCAAATATAAAAATATTGGAAAATTCAAAGCTACCTAGTACTATTTACTATCATACTATCATTTATTAAAATTATTCCAATCCTAATATAAGAATAAACTTGTCCAGTTCTTTCTTTTCTCCCCTGTTTGAATACATAAGAAATCATGTACTGATTATAACTGTATATGATGTGTTCAAAATTTCCTTTTTGATTTTTAATATAACATATAAAAAAATTAGCCATTTATGAATAAAACTAGGGATTTTTTTCAACAATTTCATTAAATTTTAATAACGAAAATAAAACATTCACTTTAGAACTTTTCAATTTACATATTGCTTTTAAATTTAAGTATGTATGTTTATTATTTTTATTGCTATCTATTATCTTCCTTTGCCAGCCTGTTCCCAATATTGCTTACTTTGCATTTCGTGTAGTCTGGAACGGGCTCTATCAATAGCAAAAATTTCTTCTGAATTTGTGAAAACGTTTGCTCCTGCATCTTGCTGGAAATTTATATTTGTAAATTTTAAGAAATAACAAATCATAAAAATTATTTAACTTACAGAACCGTGTTTGATATCTAAGTCATCCATTAGTACTCTATTAAAGTCCGACATTGTATCAGATTCATGAGATATAGCAAATAAATCGTTAATTGATACATCACATGATATAACAACTCTATTTCTGTTATCGTATAGGGTGTCAATTAATGTTACAAATCTTCTAAATTGAGATTTCAAAATGGTTGTTAGCTGTGGTACATTTCTAATTATTACGGTATGAAAATATTGAGAAACTTGTATATAATCGTTACCACCAAAAGGCTTTAATTAAAAATTATAATTTTAAAAATATTCATTTTTTATTTATTACTATAAGCTTACTCTATCGCAAAGTTCCGCAAAATTACTATCTAAAACTTGACCACAAGCTTTCGCAAAAGTTATATTCCGTCCAAAATGAGTAATGGTTCTTGAACGAACAGTATCATTTTCTTGTGTACATAGTATTTTAAATATTCGATCAATTTCATCTGTTTCTTTTCCCCCCGATTTTCTAGTTAAAAAATATATGTTTTTAATTGTAAATAATTTATGTTTTTTAAGATTTTCTTACACAAAAAAATAACTTTCACTAGTTCCCTTAGCAGCCAATTGTCTATAATCAACACCTCCATCTACAGCCACAATATGACATCTTGACTTTAAAATCGGTATAAAAGGAAGAAATTGGCTACGTTGCAAGCCATTTTTATATAGATCATCTGGTGCTCTATTACTGGTAGCAACAAGTATAACTCCATTATTAAATATATGAGTAAATAATCGTTTAAGTATCATAGCATCAGCTATATCAGTTACTTGAAATTCATCTAAACAAAGAAGCCATGATTCATTTGCTATTTTATTAGCAACTGGTAGAGTTGGATCAAATGGTGTTTTATCATTATGATTAAGATTCATCTCTATTTTAGCTTCATGAATAAGCGAATGAATTTTATTCATAAAGGTATTATAATGAATCCTATTTTTATATTGTACCTAAAATAATTCAAAAAAATTTCTTTCAAATCCTTAGATTTTTAGATATATTTATTAATTTACCATATTGCAACAATTGAAAAAGATGTCCATAATTGTTGTTTTACCACCCCCAACACCGCCATACAAATAAACACCTCTTGGTGCATTTGTATGAACTATATCACCTCTATGACCACTACCAGTCAAAAAAGTTTTAAATATATTGCCACTTTCACCTGCATTAAATTTTGGAGTATAACCAGAAAGTTTTCGATGTAATGCATCTAATTGCTTCATTGCTTTCATTTGATGAACATCTGACACAAGCTCCTTTGAGTCAATTTTTTTCTGGAGAGCTTGTAGAGGAGTTTGAGATGAATATCGAATAACATCATTCCATTTGTTTAATTTTAAGTACTCTTTAAGTAACGTATTATTGGCTATCTTTCCATTTTTAAGAATTGCCTTATTAATTAAAATATTGCTCATTGGCGATAATACTTTAAATGGATAAATAGGAACCACAAGAAATTAATAAACAAAATATAAGAAAACTAATTTAAGTATACAGGTTAAAGAAAATCGATTACATAAAATAAAATTGAATAGTATTAAAATTGGTTACCTTATCTTATGAGTGATGACATCAATGACCATGGGGATCTTTACAATTTACCAATCATAATTGTTTATTTACGTTTTTTATTGCTTTAATTTCTTCCAATTTCAAATGTCAAATGCGTGTTTCATGTAACAAATAGAGTAACGCTAGCAGCAATATGGTTATAGTTTTTTTTTAGTATGTTTATAAATTTTGAAATAGTAATAGACCGAAATATTTCATAAAATAATTTTGAATTCAAAATTTTGTTTTATCTAAAACGAAACAAATACTGAAATTGTTTTAACAAAATTGTTTTTATAATTTTTAAAATGAAAATAAATCAAAACGTATGTAGTTAATTTAATTTTTAACATATAAAAGAGTTACCATATTTCTAAAATTTGTCGGTACAATTATTATATATGTATATAATCGAAACATAATACAATAAATAAATATGTATACCATTATTTATTAAAAACATTAATAATTTATAAATAATAAATAGGTATATATGTAATATAAAAGTAGTTATATATATTGTTGTAATTATATTTCTTGTATTTAATTAATGTTCAAATACGAATTTGTAAATTATTTGGAGTATTTGGTTAATCGAGTACTAGCAATGAAGAAGTCTGCATGTCGTAGACGAAATACTGGTATTTGTAAAAATAAATATTTTTAGTGAAATTAAAAGAAAACTACTTGTTTTTTATTTCTTTGATATGAATTTGTTGAATTATTAAAAAACTAAGGTTTTACAATTTTGCTCTAAAATTTTTTCAAGCAATTGAGTTTAAAATTTGTACATGTGCGTCTGTAGACAACACTCAACAGGAACTTATGTTGAGAACAGTAAAACCCAGAAAAAGTCTGAAATATTTTTTTACAGGCTTGTTAACCTTGTTAATTAGTTTTACAGACTTCTAATTTTTCTTTAGCAATGCAATGATAAAAAAAATTACAAAAATATATAAAACAGTTTCAATAACTAAATAAGATAATATATTGTATCGCCCAAAAAAAAATTTGCAAAACTTTGTCGATAGTTTAACAGTAGTTGTGTTCGTCTCTCTGTTAGAATTTTTAACCTTTTTAACCTCTTAATAATTTCCAAAGAGTTAATTTAGAAACTTTGAGTTAGAAATTTTGAGAGAGATTTAACTATCGGAAATAACTAAGAAACCCTTTTTAGAGTCAGCTTATGCCTCCGTTACAACATTTGTAACTTGAATAACTGTCCAAATATTTTTGAAGTATTTAACAAAAATTAAAGTTCCAACATTATGATAAGAACTAAATTGTACACATATATACTATATTTATTTCTTTAACTAATTGGTAATCAATTTTACTTTAATTTATCTATCCCATCTTTTATTTTTGCTTGGGTTTACCTAGACTCTAGAGTAGTCATACTAATTGCACAAGTATGATGGTCAAAAGTCAACTTAAGATTTAAGACAGTGATAAATTTGATGAAAATTTTAAACGCCTGTGCGAAAACCAAAAAATAATTTTAAATATAAAAACAACAAACAAACATAAATTAATTATTTTTATCAAAGAATTTTTATTTCCTTAAATATTAAACATTATAATTTTTTTTTTATCATTTTTTAAATGGCAAATTTGATTTCAAAAAATATATAAAAAAAAAAAATCAACAATTTCAATATTATTTCATATACAATAAAAAAAAAATCTTAAAGGAAATCACAGTCTTAATTCAAGGCTCCTAAAAGAGTATTTTATTTTTAAAAATTGTTTTTTGTTTTATTTATTAAGTATTTTTCCTTTTTGTATTTTTGTTGTTAGGTTTTTTTAAATTAAATTATTATTGTTTTTTCTTTGTTTTTTTTTTTTTTTTTTTGGTGTTAAATTTATAAATTTTCCAAAATTCCAATATATTGACCATTTTGTTGGGCTAATTTATGATCTTCTAATTTTTTAGCAAAAGCTGGATCTGTTCTTGCTCTTTCTTCAATTTCCTTCTTTCTTTGTTCAATACCAGCATAAATTTGATCTAAACCTTTTTGAATTTCTTCTGGTACTGGTGGTGGTGTTGGAATATGATCACCTGTTGCATGGAAACCACCTTCATCAGCTGTATATTGTACATTAATAATTTCACCATCAGGTGATTCATATGAATATTGACCATGTTGTACTAATATACCATTTGGATTTTTTTCAGAGAAATCTTTTAAGAAACCAGATTCTTCATGGATAATATTGTTACCAGTTTCATATTGTGTTTTATAACTACCATCTTCACTTTGTTCTTTATTATATTTTAAAATTGGAATCCATGTTGTTGTTTCTCTTTCTTTATGATCTTGTTGTGCTAAACATGTAGCAAAGATGAATACACTAGCAAAAAGCTGAAATAAATTGAAAAAAAAAAAAATATTTTAAAAATCAATTTTAAAATTAATTTTTTTTAGTTTTTTAAAGATTTTTTTTTTTTTTTAAATTTATTAATGATTTTGAAATTAAATGTTGTGAATTGTCAAAAATTGCACAATTATGATAATCAATTGAAGTACACGTTAAATCTATTGCTTAAGAAAAGACAACAAATCGATTGAATCAAATAAAATATTCAAAGTGTAAGATCTAAAATTATTAAATTATGACATTCTTTAAAAAAAAAACGATTTTTTTCAGAATAATAAAATATAGTTTATGATTAATAACGGTAACATGTTTCAAAATATAAAATTTGCTTGATTCTCAAATAATATAAAAAAAATATGTTGAATAATCATGCATTTCACTTTCTAATTTGAATTTTAATTAAATGAAAAAATAATATATAAAATATTGAATTTTTAATTAATATAATTATATAAGTATAATATAAAAAATAGTTCTTTAAAAAAATAGAATAACAATTTCTAAATTGATAAAAAACCGAAGTATAATTTTACAGTTAAAGAATAATACTACAATTAATTAATAATTAATGATTAAATTATTTATTTAATTTGTTATTTAAATAAATTAGTTCGGTTTGACAAACTATTATCCTATGTTGATAGCACGATATATCGATAACGATATGTATAGAAGTCCTAACCCATATTTGGTATATTAATTTATTATTTTTAAAAATTTATGTATTAATTTATGTGTTAATTGGAAATATATGAGTGAATTTAATAATTTATTAATTTATTTATTTTTAATCTAATATTAATACAATAAATTAATTGTAATAACTTGTAAGGTCATTTTGAAAATTTAATAATTTAATTTTGTATTTTATGGAGTACAAATTATGATTTTTATATTATTATTTGGAATATTATATTATTAATATATGAATTAATTATAATATATGAAATATAAGATTCAATGTGGCCGACAGGGTCGTGTTGTTGTACAGTTACATTAAAAACGAAAGTGAGCACAATAATTAGCGTGTTTCAACTGATTAATATAAAAAACGGATGTTTTTTTGGAAAAATATAAAATTTTAAATTATTATTATCAAAGTATTAAATTTTAAAGTATTACTAAAAGAAAAATGTTGTTACCAAAGAAAAGGAATATTTACAAGAAGTTCATTAATAAAAGTCCGAACTGAATTAGTAAAAAACAGTAATATTTGCTCTGCAATAAGAATTTATAACTGTTAATGAGAATAATAATTAACTTAGAAATACACTAATATAAATCGATTCACATTTAAATTTAAATTTCTAATTAAAAAAATTATTCCGTTATATTAAAGAGATTATTGGAATTATAATTAAATTATAGGGTATAAAAATATATGTATTTTTATAAAGTGTATATTTGTAAATTGATTACAACTAATAAGATTTTGTAAAATTTAATTCTAATCTAAATTTTGTAAAATTTTATCTGTAATATAATATAGTTTGTAATAATAAAATAAAATAAAAATTATTAAATAACGTCGTCATCTATTTGGTCGATTTTTAGAAAATTATACTTTTTCATTAAGTTTCGATTTTTATTTCATCAGGAGTAATTATAAGTTTTTGAAGAGTACTTTTTAGTATGTACGTTTTCCTTTAGTACGTTTTTTTCAAAAGTTTAAAATCTGAGAGTGTCATCAAAAGGAATTAAATGGAGTTGAGATATAAATTATAATTAATTATTTATTATTACTATAAATTTAATAAAATAAATTAATATATCAATTTTAAGTATAAATTAATAGTATATATTTATTAAGTAAACTATTTTTTGTTTTTTAATTAATTTAATAATTGATTTCAAAAATTTTTATTAAATAAATAAAAAAAAAAAAAAAAATAATGACACTCTTAATAACTATGTACTTTAGTCGCAAATTAAATGATTTTCGCAGATTAATTAATAATTCAATTGCTTTTATTAATTTATTTTTCAATAATAATAATTGAGTCCACAGTTATTTTTAATTTCACATTTAAATTATTTTAAATCATTTATAATCATTCTTAAATAATTTTGAATCATTAAAGTCTTTTTGTATTTTTTTTTTAATATAATATTTTTATAATTTTTTTATTTTAAATTTATTTTTCTTATTTTTTATATAATATTTTTTGAATCACTTACAATTACTTTCATTTTTCTTAAATATTTTTGTTTTTTTTTATTAAAGTTATGTAATAATATAGGATTAAATTTATTTATGTAGAACTTAAGATAAACAAAATAACAAAAACAAAAAAAATATTGAATTGTTACACTTAAATGTTAAATTTTATATTTTTTGTATTATTTTTTCAAAATTTGATTTTTGGTGAAAGCAGGTTTTACAAAGACTGATCAAGATGAGGCCCATTTAAGCTTATATACAGTGCTGCGCCCGCAAAACTTGTTAAATGCATATACAGTATAGTTTTTTAGTACATTCACAATATAATATATATATGTATATAAAATGTATATATTTTTTGTTTTGTATCTTTTATTATTGTTTTCTTTTGTTATTTTGGTGCTTTTTTTTTCAATTTAAATTTTTTTTTATATTTTCCCACCAAAGATTTTGTTTTTTTTTTTTTTTTGTGAATTTATTTATGTTTGCATATGTGTGTATAGTTTAAAGTTAAAAGTGTGCTTTTTGTTGTTATATTATTATTATCTAAAAAAAAAAAAAAGTATCATCCATTTGTTAAGCTTACAATAAAGATGTGTAGTAGATACACATATGAGTATCCATTCATGGAACAATCATCAATTATTATCAATATCATTACTTCTTATTATTATTATTATTATTTTGGTTATTATTAGTATTGATAGATATGGTAGCCTACCTGTAGTCTGTAAAAAAAATCATTGATGATATATTTATTGGTAAATATTATAACTGTAATGATGACGATGATAATAATAAACAAAAAATACAATTATAATAATAAACAGAAAAAAAAAACAAGTAATGAAACAACAGTAAGTTGATGCAACCAACTTAGTAATACCTTACATCTGAAAAATTCAATTGACAGTTATACGAACCACCACTTTAATTCATCTTAGATTTCAGGAACATTAAGAAAACTGGACAGAACTACCTTGTACTAAATTTCAATTTTCTAACTTTATTAATTTCGAAGATAAGCTGGTTGGGTTTAGGGAGGCGTATGATAATTATCCAAACCACCAATTCAATTCATTTCAAAATTCAAGAACAGAATGAAAACCGGAGAGAAAATTCCTGAACGAAATTTCAAGTTTCTATCTTTATCAAATTGGAAGATATGCTTATTGGGTTTTGGAAGATTAATTTCGAAGATATGCTTTTTAGATCTTTGGAGGTGTCTAGAAAGTACCTGAACCATAATATTCCAATTCATCCTAAATCTTAAAGACATAATACCAGCAGAACAGAACAACGATATACCAAAAATCAAGGAAATATCTTTATTAATTTTGAAAATATATTTTAAGTTTTGGGAGGTGCCTGAAAATTACCCAAACTATCATTCCAATTCATTCTAAGCTTTAGGAACACAAAAAAAACATGAAAAAACACCCTTTTACCAAATTTGCCTTTATTGGTCTCCGAGATATGTTCGTTTGCCATTGGTTCAATCGAAAGTCTTCAAAATCCGAGGCCATGGTCTGATCACACCAATTTCGATGGTTCCTGCCTTACTTTCGTCATTACTAACCTACAGCATAGAACCTACACATAAAGATAGCATCATTATTTTTCGAGTTATCTTGTTTACGGTGGGACGAACTAATGGACATAGCTAAATCAGGAGATGATGCTGAGCTAAAATAAATATACTTTTCTATAGATGGTAGATTTCTTCCTTTTAATGGTTACAAACAACTACCAAAGTTAATATACTCCTTTACCATTTCAGGTGTAGGGTATAATAATGACTGTTATATTATATTAATAATACGTTTAAGATTTTTTTTTTTCGAATCTAAAGAAGTAGTAATGTACTTTTTGAATGGAATTTTTGCAGTCGTGCACAAATATGTACCAGTTTTATGATGTTTTTATTTTTGTACTTTTTCTCTTAAACGGATTTTTTTGTTTTTGGTGAATTTTTTTTTTTTTGTATTGTATTCAAAAAAACAAAAATAAAAACACAGACAAAAGGTGAATAATTTAAGTAGATTATTATATTGTAAGCTTAAAATTTTAACGTTAATGAATGAGAATCAGATTGTGATTGTATTCTTTATTTGATTTAAGATTAGATTTTCTGAAGTAAAACATTATTGAGAAGTGGCGAAGCGTATAATTGAATAATAATTCTGAAGTTTATATATTTTATGAGTATGACCTTACAAGTATTAGTCATGCCGTATGTATTCTCTCCTAGCCAATGCCATAGTGGTTAAGTAGCCGATTATTGAAGTGGAAGGTTTTGGATCAAAGCCCGGTCAGATCATATCAAATAAAAAAAATATCGTAAAATTGTATAATTTTATCGTAATATTAAATATGAAAATATGAAAGAATAAATCTAATTCATAATCTAACAGCTACAGTCGAGTAATAAATAGTGATTAAAGAAACTGAAGCCTAGTCTTGGTGGTCTTAATACTCCTAAAAGAGTGGAAAAGGAATAAAAAAAATATATTCCCCATTAGAAATCATTATTATTTGTTGTCATGAATATAAACTTAACATATTACCATTTTTTAATTTATACCGTGTTATTACAGTAGGTACATGCTGTTCCATTCAAAAAGTACATTACTACTTCTTTAGATTTGAGGTACATGCTAGTAGGTACATAGTGAATGATTTTTATGAAATAAAAGCTATCGGATCAGTAGTCCCTAGCTTGGAACAATTACGGTTTTTGATATATCTTTGTAAGTGCAAGAAGTGCTTCGATATGGATTGAACTCTCAATTTTCACGAAATTATTTTACGATATAAGTGGCATTCAATTTCGGACTCTCTCGGTTAATTAGCAAAATGCACTTATTCAACTATTTAAAAAAAAAAACATATTGCGTACAATGTAATACACCAAGTATACAGGTCCTTTATTCATAATAAAAACTCAATCTAATAATAACACCCTTCACAATTTATATATTTGAGTTTCCCAAAAATTTTACTAACTGGCAATTAGACTGACAAAAATAAGTATCAAAAAAATGATATCAAAAACATGAAAAAAAAATGCTAATATTAACAAAACATTAATGAACTTTGAGTAAAAGGAATTAATATTGCAAGAAAAAAAATATAAACAGAACATTCTAGATAAAATAAACAAAATATTTAAATTTTTTTGACTTTTTTGTTTCGGATTCTGAAACTATTAGTCTATTGATTTTTTTTTTCGTCAAAGAAATATGGTGTAAAATAAAAAAATACCTCCACGATGATAACTAAGCTTATGCATTATGGTCCTTTATAATATATGATACAATGTCGATCTAATACCAAAAATATGGTAACATTCCATAAAATTAATTTTATTCAGTGATTTTAGCTAAATGTTAGATGATATTTAATAAAAACGTTCCTGAGTGCTATGTTCAGTGTATGTTGGAGCTGCGATAAATGAATAAAGCGTCGATAAGACCATTACAAAATTTATATTGTTTATCGATGATCAAAGCGATGCTCCAATATAAACACCTCTATTTAAATCATGTATATAGTTGTCTGCGCTACGCTCTTACGATCACTTATCGCAGCTCCAACATAATCCCTCACTCCTAATTCTGCTTTTATATAGGACATTTAAAATTAACCATTATAAATCATTAAGTATTTGACATTTTACATGTCATAAATACTATATAGGATTGTCTGACGGTGTATATATATTATAGGTCAATTGTATGTAAAGAGTGTTTCGCCTTTCTAATACTCCTAAACTTATTTTAGAATTGCCTAGACAACAATTTTTTTTATTTTTAAAGAACTTTATTAAATTAGCACTTATAGTTAAAATAAATGTGACCGGCTTATTGGTAAAGACGTCGTATTTTATCTCGAAGGTTTCGGGTTTAAATCCCCCGGTCAGATTCTATATAATAAAAAAAATATCGTAAAATTGTATAATTTTATCGTAATAGTTAATATCGTAATATAAGATAAGATTTATTATTAAAATACAAATAACTCTTATTTAGGATAATAGATGGCTCACAAAATTAACATTTGTGTATTCATAAACTTATACCATAGCTACAGTCGAGTAATGAACGTTTTAGTGAATATAACGATTAAAGAAACTGAAGCCTAGTCGAAATAGACTTGGTGAATGCCCTGTACTCCTTAAAGGAGTGGAAAAAGAAATAAAAAAAAATTCTCTTAAAAATAGTTTTTAAACAAAATTCCTTTTTGCTTTTGTTCAAAATAATTATGAATTGACTGTATATACCGTTAAAAAAAAACAAAGTACAAAACTGTTAATTTTTTTTTTAGTATAACTGTATTATGTGTATTTTTTTAAAATATATATATATATATATATATTTTTTTTTTGGTCCATTACACCCATTTTTAGATAGATGCTGTATTGTATAGTTTGTTTATTTACCTATACATAAATATTTTTATGGCGTTGTCTGTTTTTTTTGTTATTATTGTTATTATTACAATTAGTTATATCGGTATAATTATATCTATAGATACTTATTTATATGTATATATATACAAATATAAATTTTTATTAAAAAAAAAGATATATAGTTAATATTTAAGAGAAAAAAATGAAGATCTTTTGATGCAAACACTTTTGATTGTATAAAAATATAACAGCTTTTTTATTTATATATTATATACCTATATGTTTAATAAATTTTGTTGTTGTTTTTTTTTTTTATTTTTTGATATAATTAGGTAATAATAAATGTGTTATTAATTATGAATTATAAATACATGTATATATATAAATAGGGATACATCTATACATACATATTTATTTAATATATATAGAACATGAATGTTATTTTATTCAATCCTATTACCCACTATTAAAAAAAATTTTTTTAAATTTTAATTTGAATCCCACCTTTGGATAAATTATTTTGGATTTTTCATTTGATATTTAATCATAATCATATTTTTAAAAAATTAAATTTTTTTTTGACATACACCCAAGTACCTTTAATTTTAATTTAATTTAATTTTGAATGAATTGATGAGTATAGGTATGTGGAAATTAATTACTTTACAGGTGATAAAAAATAGTTACATTATATCTTATGTCGATTTTTTCAATTACAATTTATATATATAGATAGTATATATAGATACATTTATGAATATAAATATAAGTATATAGGTAGGTATTATTATTAAAAAAAAAAAATTGTTCAAGGTTTAATTAAACACTTTGTACATAATTAATTAGTCATGTGTATATACAATTGTGTTCATAATAATACAAATGAAATTTCTATAGAAAATTTCAAAAGGATTAGGAAGTTAATTATTACAAAAAAAAAAAATTCAAATAATAATGATTCTTCCTGTTCATAATGTACAAGTACATAATAATATTATTTATGGTAATTTATTTCATTTTTTTTTTATTATTATTTGTTAAAGTAATTGTAATAAAAAAATGTATTCAATTTTAAGTAATAAATTACAATATAAGTACTTAGTTATACAAAATTTAGTTATTTTTTTTCTTTATTCACAATAGTATTCTATTCACAATAGTATATAATTTCTTTTTATATGCAAATTTTATTGTATAATAAAGATGTTAAAAAAGAAATTGTAGTTTTTAGTAAAAATTATTTTGAAAATAATTTAATAATATTTTTTGCATATTTTTTAGTGAAAAGAACCTCCATCCGGGGAAAATTTACTTTTCTATGAATTAGGTAGGTATCTATATATGAAAAGTTTTATATTTTAATTTCAATTGTATGTATGTTTGTTAATTTACATTTAATAGGTTTAAAGCAATGATTCAATATTTGCGAAATAAGTAAAAGTTTTAAATCCATTTATTTTATTATATTATAATGACTAATATAGAACAATTTTAAATTAAATATTATAGTCTTCATTTTCAAAAGCTATGAGAATTAATTTAAGAGATACTCTTCTAAAATAACATAGAATTTGTATTCAAAAGTTTTGTTATTCATTTACTTTCTTTTTCTAAAGACTTAATATATAGATTTAATAGATTTTTAAATTTAGCTAGTAAAACTATCATATGGTAGGAACGTCTTAGATTTTCAGTGGTTAGCGCAGTGACTTCGGGTGTAAATAGATGTGAGTTCGATTCTGCTTAAAAGATGAAATTTTTTTTTTTTTTTTAAATTCAATAGAAATAATAAGAAAAATTACAAATAAAATTAATTTATTTGGATAGTTTCTTTAAAAATTTGTAACTTTAAAAATTAAAATACTTCAACCATAGACCAAATAATTATATAGATGATCAGTTTCATATAAAAAATTTTAAGGGTTTTTTTTAAGTCCATTTTTAGTTCATTAATTTAAAATTTATACAAGTAGGTACTTAAATAAAAAAAAAAAATTTAGATTGAAATTAAAAAAAAAAATTTCACGAATATGAAAATTTATGGTAGATTTTTTGCATTTAAAAGTGTTTTAATATAAAAGTAAATTACTGGCATACTAATTGAAAGAAGAACTGTTTTTAATTTTAGCAATTTACTTTTATATTAACACTTTTAAATACAAAAGATCTACCATCAATTTTTGGCTAATGAAAATTTTCAATATTTTAAGCTTAAAAGTTTTTAATCATTAAAAGAACTGTTTCTTATAACAGCAATTTACTTTTATATTAAGTAGTTACAAATTCCCAAGATCTTCCTTCAATTTTTTATTTTCTACATTTTAGGGGGCTAGTACTACTTTAATAAAAGTATATATTGAAAAAAATATTTTTTTTTCCTTTATTTTATTTTATATTGTAATAGTTTTGTATTTGTGTTATATGGTATTCTATATCTGTGAGTTATATTTCAATTAAATTATTTGTTTATATTTTGTATTTGTTTATATTGTTATATTAATTTTTATTAAAGATATATATAATTTATTGATTAATTAATTAATTTAAACCAAATGGCGAATGGTATAGCTGAGTTGATAACAGATTTTTTACTTTAACTGGCATTCGAAGCCGGGCCTTTCGCATATAAGGTCGGCATTCTTACCACTGTGCTGTAAATTAAAGCTATCACAAAATTCAAAATTCTTAAATTAATATTGTATTTTTACCTTTAAGTATTTTTTGGGTGACCGGTCGATTAGTTAGTTAGTGAAATTGTGTCTAGTGAAATTGTGTCTAGTGGAATTATGCCAAGTGGAATTGTTTCTAGTGGAATTGTGTCTAGTGGAATTGTTCTAGTGGAACGGGCCTAAAATCATTTTTTGTAAACCTTAAAAGTCTTATTAAATCCTAAAAAGCCATATTTATTTTTTAATGTTATTAAATTTTTAAAATGAAGTCATTCATTCAAACGAAATATATCAGTTACATTTTTTCAAAATTGAACTTTAATATTGTTATATTTAGAAGTGACAAATTTTATTAATACTTTTTAATTAAACTGCATATTTAGTATATATGTATATCAAAAAAACAACCTTTTATTAAGATAAAAACCAGGAAATTAACAACTTTTATTTTTATATTTTATTAAAATGCTAATTAAGTATAAATGAAAAATTATTTAATATTCTTTCAAAAAAAAATAAAAAAAATTTAATTTTAAGATTTCTTTTTCATCATTGAAATCTAATAAATTAAAATTTATTTTCAAATGACTAAAAGTGTTAATCTGAAAAACACTTTCACTTTATCAAACAAATAAAAAACCTAATTTTAGAAATCCAGTAGAACAAGTAACAACCTTTGAATTCTAAATAAAATAATAAAATAGTTTTTTAATTTTTTTTATATTGTTTTATATTCAGCACCTTCCATGGTAACAAATTTACAAAAAAATAAAATAAAAAAATTAAACTATGCTAATTTTTTAAATTTTGCTTCCTAGACATGTTTATAAAATATATATACTCTTTTCACGTGAATTTAATCCTTTTTCAAATGAATTTGTCTTTTTTTTTAAATTAATTTGATTTTTTTTTCAAATACGAATAATCCTAAATTTTTGAATTTATATTTGTCATTTTTTAAATCAGTTCTTGAGATCCATTAGTCGGATTAACATACATGGACAAAAGGCACTCACCGATTTTGTAGTAAAATAAAGAAAAATAAAAAAGTTCTAACTTTTAAACTTATCTTAAAAAATAGCCCCTAAAATTTAGATGCCACTATTTTTGAATTTAAATAATTGTTTTTTCCTTTTTCAGCTTCTGCTATTTATGTTATTACGACTTTTAGTTTCAAGAAATATATACAAGAACAAAGGGCTATTTTTTAGGGCGAGTTTTAAGAGTATCTTGTATACGGGGGCATTAAAAAAAAGACGAAATTGGTTTGAAAAAAGACCAATGATTTGAAAATTTGCGATCATTTAATTTGAAAATAAACAGAAAAAAGGACCAAAATCGCGTGAAAAGAGTATATAAATTGATGTAAGGGTGTGAGAATTTATTTAAATTTTTTTGTATCTTAAGATACATTATTACAAAAGCATGAGTATAATGCAAAGTATTAAAAAAAAGAAGAGAAACAAGGACATTAAAAAAAAATAAATATGGAACATTGTACCATATTTTATGAACTATAAAAAATAGTATACAAAGATATATAGGTAATAATTTTCTGATCTGTGTGTATATTAATAAAAAATATATGTTTACAATTAATAACAATTTTCAAGGTTTTTTTATTTATCTAATACTCATCATCATAAGTTTTAAATTTTAAAAGAATGCCAAAAACAATAAAATAAACTTAACTATATAATATGTATATAATATAGTGGTTTTAATATTTATTATACCTTTAAATAAGTGATGTGTAATTAAAAAAAAAAAAAATAAAAAACACAAAATACTTTCTGATGAATTTAATTAACGCATTATGTGGAAATATAACGGTAATTGAATGCAAAATGTGGAAAAATAAAAAGAAATAAAGTACGAAAAAAAACAAAATATTCAAAAGACAGGTGAGGTAAAGATTGTATACTGTATATATATATATATATATATAGTATTAAAATATCAACCTACCTTATTTTTTATAAGAAATATATAGATACATTTATTGAACAGTAATTGAATCTTCTTAACATAATGTTAAGAACAAGTTATATTACATACATATATAATAAATATATATATATTTTTTTAAACCTTCATATGAATGATCAATTAAAATTGAGAAATTAAAATTCCCTGCTATTTAAAGAGTATGTTATGGTATTTAAATATATATATGTAATATATATATATATAATATATATATATGCAATTGTTAAATAACTCGATTTTTTTAATGTTCATTTTAAACAATAAACATCATTACAAAATTATGTAAAAACGTTTATAAAGTATATAAAAACAAATTGCAATGTTAAATACTTAAAAATAAACTTTGAATTTAAGAAGTTAAAAAAAAAGATTGTATTTTTTGAAATAATCAGAATACCATATAATAATTTCAGCTTGAATTAGTTTTACTAATTATTTTTTGTAGTAACAGATTAAAGTTTTTTGATAATATAATTAAATAGTTATTGTTTTTTATATTCAAGAATTAATAGTTTTTATTTTTATTTTATAGATGCTGTTGTATTAAAGAGGTAATTAAACTTATATATCCATGAACAAAAAAATTGTTTTGAACCTTTTAAGTGAAATTTAAGATACTCGTATTCATTTTAATTATATCGATATATTTGTTCTATAAGCTTATGCTAATTACAAATTGGGATTAGTTATACTGGTTGTAGTTATACTGGACGTCCATTTTAGCACCATAGATCAAGGATCGATTGAATTCATAATCAGTTTTTAATATTTCGGCTCCTGGTTATATGAAGACTAGAGTTCTGAATAAGAAAATCAATTATAGAATAGAAATCGCCATCAATAAAAAAGTTAAACATAGTCTACAGGAAAAAAGAGAATTACTTCTAATAATTAAAAAACGAAAAGTAGCCTATTTTGGATGTATAATGCGAGGACCAAAATATGAATTACTACATCTTATTGTCGAAGACAGAATAGACGGGGAGTAGACAGAAAGCAACATTTCATGCTCGAAAAATGTAATGGCAAGGGGACACGTTTGCGCACAATTACTAGGTTTGTGCAAAATTTCTATTAGAGGCTTAACTCACATATAGCCGCAAATGGAATGCAATATGCTAACATTGCATGCCACCTTAACATAAAATTAACACGCCGACATCCAGCGTTCGATAGGCATCAAAAGAAGTAGTATTGTTATATTATCAATTGTAGATTGAAATTTTAAAATGCAGTTTAAAATTAATTTATTCATCTGTTAATAATTGATTTTAAACAGATTGAATTTAAAATGAGGTTACAAAAAAGATTATTTCAAATTTTTTAAATTATTTGAATTTTTAAAATATTTTTCAAAAAAAATTTGTTTAGTAATAATTAGTAGTTATTATTTATATTACATTTAAATAAAAATAACGATTTATTAAAATACCAATTATAAAAATGTCCACATTACAATATTAATGATATATAAATATCTAAATACTTTTTTAAAAAAGAAATAAATTTAAATTTTAAAGATGCTGTAAAATAAAATTTTTTTATAAAAGAACTCATAAAACCGTTTTTCAAGAATTTATCTAAAATATTGTTAAATTACATAATATACGAGTATAGATAGAAAAATACCATATTGATGCTGCAATCGATATAAAAAAATCAAAAATAAAATAAAAACTCAAATATGATGCGTATTTAGTCTGTTAGTTTTTTTTTCTATATATCAAAGATATATTTAGGCGTGAATGTATAGAAAATACATAAACGTATATATAAAATATATTAAATGTAAATAAAAGCATAACATTTATTTTTTTTTCTAAAAAAATTTTGAAATTTTAAAAGCTTTTCGTTTTTTTCTTGCACAATGAATATAAATGTTTATTATCAATTTGATTTTTAATATAAATAATCTCGTTTACATGTATATGTTTCTTTAAAGGATCGAGTTAAACTTTTATTTCTTCAACTTTCACAATTCAACTCATTTGTTATATCGTATATAAATTAAAATTTACTAATATTACGTAATTTTTTATAAATCAGTTCAGCTACTAAGTTTTGCTGACGACGTTGATATTTAAGGAAGAAGACGACGTTCAGTCACTGAAGCCTTGACCCAAATTGAAAAAAAGGCGAACAAAGTGGGTCTTCGTGTAAACGAGAATAAAACAAAGTATATGCCGTCGACAAATTCGGAATCCAATCAAATCCTATTGGATGCCATATCACCGTCGGTGCATATAACTTTGAGGTAGTTAAGCAGTTTGTCTACCTTGGGATCAATATTAACATCGAAAATGATATAAACGTAAAAATAAGACGTAGAATAACCGTGGCAAGCCGTTGCTACTTCGGTTTGTCAAAACAGCTTGGCTCAAAACTCTTATCGTGTAATACTAAAGTGCAACAGTACAAAACGCTCATACTCCCAGTTCTGCTGTACTGAATGGACACTGCCAAAAGTAAGTGATCTAACACTTGGTATTTTTGAAAGAAAAATTCTAAGTAGAATATATGGTCCTGTAAACGATGGTACGATCAGGCGGAGAAGATATAAAGTCGAACTCAACGAATTGTATAATGACGTTGATGTAGCCAAGAAAGTAAAATAAGACGCCATAAACCGGTGCTCCTGTCAAAAGGATATTTGAAGCCAGACCTCAAGGGAAGCGACGCCGTTGGAACCTCCGTTGGGGAGATGAGACATCGGCAGATTTAAAAAAAACTGCATATGTTCAAAACCTGCTCAGATCATCTAATCAAATAATATCATAAAACTGTATAATGATATGGTAATATAAGATAAAATTTAATATAAATATATAAATAACTCTTGTGTAAGTTTATAGATAACGCACAAAATTAACATTTTTATATTCATAATCTTATACAATAGCTACAGCCGAGTAACCATAGGCTTAGTAAATATAACGATTAAAGAAACTGAAGCCTAGTCTTAATAGACTTTATGAAAGCCCTATACTCCTTAAAAGAGTGGAAAAGGAATAAAAAAAGAATCTAGAATTAAGGGAAAAATAAAGATAACTTGTAAAAAGATAATTCTTAGGAATTGTAAAAACGTATAAATATATTCTAAAAATTATTTTGCTAGTTCTAAGCCATGTCCGTAATAGTTTTAATAACTGAGGGCAATACAAATTTTTCTCAAAACCCAATATTGCTTAAATTGTTGTTTTTCTAAATATTAAACTTTAAATTTTTTTTATGTGCAAATTGCCCAATTGTTCGTCTTACAAGTCTCTGCATACCTTAGATAAATGTTACATTTTGGAGCGACAGGGCAGGTCCCAGAAGTTACTGCAAATATAATATCTTGGACTTGGTTATCTGTAATTTATAACTGGAATGAAAACATTTACAGTATTATTTTTTAAATTTTTATTTTATTATTTTTGTTAAACATTAATTCAATTCAACTGAACTTGATTATAACTCAACTCTATTTGAATTCAACATTATTTTCACATGTATACTACTTTAAAAATTGTCATTTTTTTGTTAGAAGGTGAGGTTGATCAAAGAAAAAACAAAATTACTAAACGAAGATCACATTAATATTTATCACAGCAGCGTCAATATAAGAAAAAAACAAAAAAAAAAAAAAAAATAAATAAACAAAATTTGCATTATTTGAATTTTGAATTGATTTTGGTGTAGGAAAAAAAAAATTTCATAAGTTCAAATGTTTTTTATTTTTGTTTGTATTTTATTTTTATTGACACCAAAGAAGTGCAATTTTAAATAAAAATAGAAATTTTTAACGCTTTCTTTCGAAATTTATTTATTTCATGATTTTTTTTTTGGACTATAATAATTCTAGTAAAACGTTTCATAGTTGTCTGTCAAACTAATGTCAATTTCTTGTTGTGTGGATATTTTAAAAGATATCAAATTATTTTTTTAAATGTAGATTGAAATTTTAAAATGCAGTTTAAAATTAATTTATTCAGTTTATGCAGTTTAAAATTAATTTATATTTTAAAAGATATCAAATTATTTTTTAGGAAATTTTAAAGTAAAGTTGTTTTATAGTTTGTTGCATTATATTCGAAAAACTTTTCTAATTGTAAGATAAATTTAAGAATTTTTGAAAAGTTTTAAAAAAAGATTATTAACTCTAAAACTCGATACTTAGACTGACAAATGAGTGAGAAAACCAAAAATCAAAACTAGGTTAATTATAGTTAGCTTGAATGGTAATATGTAACCGTAATCCTTCACTGCATTTTAATATTAATTTGACACTTGTAGAATGTAATGGATTCGCATCTCTTAAGATGAATATTGAATATAGTTTTACACATATATATATACATAACAATGATAATAAAATTCTTAAATGATTGCGGGATGAAAAGTTTTAACTTAAAAAAAAAATTTTACTTTATATTATAACTCACATACAAAACTAATTAATCAGATAAAAAACAAGGATAGCTGCAAGGAAATTTGTATATCGAGTATGAACCAAAGTAAATATATAGCTTAATTCTTGCGGTAAGATATTGATTTAGAGTTCGGACAAAAAAAATTGGACGAAAAGAACCAAAAAAAAAAAATGGAAAGGAGACCAAAAAATCGATTCGATATATCAAATGAGTGGTGTTAGAAAAATATCGGTTACTCGATATATTTACAACAGAATCGATTTATTGATAAATTTAGAAATCTGAAGCATTCTACCTAAACAATTTAATTTATTTATGACAAACAAAACAATATAATTAGACTATGTTTGGTTGGATGTCGTATTGAAAAACAAAGAAAGTTTGACTTTGTATTAAATAAAACCAAAAATTAATTAAATGTATTTAAATAATTATTTTGCTAAGCTAATATTAATTTTAATACACAGGTATTATATTATAATGTTTTCAATTTTATTTATATAAATTTATATATAATATATATTATTATATATAAATAATATATATTATATTTATATATAATAAAAGTAATATTTTAATTTTATATACATTTGTACTTCAATTGTAAAATGTACATATGTTAAATTGATACTATAAAAATTGCAAATTTTTTTAAACATGTTAATTAAAATAAATTAAAGGGGATCCGTCACGTAATATGTCAGAGCATGTGTTTTTGAATGAGTTTAGTTTACAATTATAAATTTTGAATGCAATATTACTCAACAAAAATTGACATTTAGTTTTTGAACAAATATTGACATTTAAATAATTATTGGAAAAATCGAGACAAAAACTAGTAATTGATATTTTATCGATATATCGGAAAAAATTAATAAATTCATTATTTTTTAATCTTTATTTATCAATATTAGATATTATCTTCTTGGTTAGGATAAAATTTATTGAACAAAATAAAAACAAATTAATGTTAACTAAAGAAAAAAATATTTTTGCAAGAAATCAATAATTAATTTGATACCTTTATTATAGTCAACTTGTTTAACGTAAATATATTTTTCATATTGTGATGCTAATATAGCTAATATCAAATATTGATAAAAAAAAAAAATTGAATGACCGTGACCCTTTATTTTGATCTGATATGATATATGCTCGTTAATATATTACTTAATAATTTTGTTAGCCATTATTTATTTTTTAAATCATTTCATAATTTGCATAAATTTCTTTATATAATTTTAGATTTAAATTTTTTTTTGTCTACCATTTCGGAGATATATAGATTTATTGAATGCATTTTTATATTTGAAATTACTTGGATGAAATATCAAATGTATTGCATTATTTGATTACCTACCTATAATACTGTATTAATCTATTAAAAGTATGATTAATATATTAAAGTAATAAATGATGAAAGTTTCAATGTTGATTATTGAAAAAAAATATAAAAAAAAAATTAAAAAATAAAAATAAAATTAAAGAAATATTATGGCGATGATAATATAATGCAATACATATATGCTCTGAAGAAAAAAAAAAAAAAAAACAAGATGTCTAAATTGAGGTAATATAGTATATAGTGAATGAAAGTTAATTAAAAGATTTTTAAACTTTGACTCAGTTTTTTTTTTGTTTTCAGGCACCACTAAATCGTTAAATAAGAAAATAAAATATATTTATTTTTTTTATTAATTTACTACACCATGACTGATTGGTGCCATAACTCTAATAATATTATAACATAAAAGTGGTTTGAATTTCTTTAATTTTATTTTTTGTTTCAGATTTCTTCACTATAATAGACTTTCAGAGAAGAGGATTTAAAAGTTAAAAAAAAAGTTCAAAATTCATAATGGAGTTCAAATATTATTTAATAAATGTTAGATTTATGGATAAGATTAATTTATAAATCGTATATGAAGAAAATTTGATCTGTTTTCCCATATATTATTTGTTCGCGAAAAGGAAAGGAGTTAAAATTGGATATTTATTAAAATGCGCTTACAAATATTGTAGAAAAATCATTTTAGAGGAAAAACAAATACGCTTGTCAATATTTTTAAAAGACGTAGTTCAGGCATTTGATAAAGTCTGACACGCAGGTTTAATGATTATTATCTAATCAATTACTATCACCACAATGTGTTGGAATACTGGAATCATCGGATAGATCATTTCGAGTAAAACAAGAAGATGAATATTTATCCTTAAAAATGAATATTATCCTCAAAGTAGTATTCTAGAATATGTGCTTTTATTTACTATACACTAGTGATCTATCAGTAGCAGAAAATGTAACTATATTAACTGTTGAAACTGCCATATTAGTAGTAGGATCAAATATCGATGTGTCTACAATAGACAAGGAATAGACATTTTAGAATTAGGCTTAAAAAAATGTTTAAATATTTCGTATAACAAGAATATAAAGCAACTACCCTTTTGCTTGCAATTAAAACTAAAAATATTCTAAAATTAGAGAATTCTCCAATAGTTATGTCGACAATAAATGAGAACTAATTGAATTTATTCTGGTTAGATCTATGTTTAGGTTTATGAAATAAATAAATAATGAATGCATTAATCATGTATTACGAATATTGACGAAGCTACAAAATTACAGAAAGCAAGTGAAAAAATATGTTTTTGGACTAATAAATGGAAAATAAAATTAAATGTAAGTAAATCGGTTCATGTTAATTTTAGTAATAGAAATATAAGAAACCCATCTAAAATAAATTTAAATGGTATATTTTTATCAATCGAAAATTCAGAAAAATAACGAGGAATGACACTGGATGTCAAGCTAAGGTGGAATGAACATGTAAAAAAAATACTAGAACTTGAAAATAAATATAGAGAAAATTACTGGCTGCTAGGGCGTAAGTCTAAATTAACAATATGTAATAAAGTGTTAATTTACAACCAAGTAATTAAACCTATATGGTTATATGGCATTCAACTTTGGGGCTGTGCCAAGCAAACGCATATTAAAAAAATACAAAGCTTTCAGAATGAAGTCCTACGTAACATAGTAAGTGCTCCCTGGTATGTACGAAATAGTGATATTCATAGAGATTTACAAATTTCCAAAGTTATAGATGAAATAAGTAGATATGCCATAAAGCATAAAGCTCGTCTAGGCATATAGTTATGGAAGCTGCTCAGTAAATAAATAATCAGATTATAACAGGATGGAAAAAAGAAAAAAACCGTTAGATAATATAGTATAAAGAACAGATTTCGTAATTAACGGTAAGCCAGTTCGACTAGTTCTTTCGAAGATTCTCACCAATCCACGTAAAAAACAATAAAAAAAAAAACAATGTATTACAAAACGTTGTTTGAAACCCCACTTTTAGGTGGTTTAAACCACATAAGGTGGTTTAGCTTCTTATTATATTGCTAAAGTAAATTTGTCAAGCAAAGCATTTCAGCGGAAAATTTTATACTAAGGGTGAAAAATTTGGCATTAAATTTAAAAAAAAAATTATAAAACCAAAAAAATTACATAAAAATGCATTTCCTTTATCATAACTTCACCTGTAAGTGGGGTAATATCTTAACTTTGAAAATGACTTTTATGGTTTTTGGTGTTAATATAAAAATATTTAATCGATTAATTTCTTTTATACATTTATAGCCAAACTATAATTTTATATTTGATGATATTTTATACTTTCATTACATAAAATATTTTTTTATATTTTTTCTTAATTTTGTTTTTTTTTTTATTTTAATTTGTACTCAGTTACCTTGATTGATGTCTTTAGGCAAAAATTTGGGATATGTAATTATGTTCAGATTTGTTTTTTTATTTTGTTATTTTGACTTTTTTTTTTTGTGAATTTTTATTCAGATGTCAGTTACATTAAAGATGCTTTCATTTGGTTGCAATGATCTCTCTAAAAGTGAAATTTTCCGTAATTTTATATTTTTTTTTTAAAAAAACTTTTTCTTAACTTTGTGGTTAAATTTTTTTTGGATCGATTAATGATAGTTTTTTTGCAGAACAATTTGTATTGCACTGAATAGTAAGGCAATTATGACTGGAAGCCTTATTTATTTTTAATTAAAATAAAATTATTTATTTTATTTTTAAAATATTCTTTTAATTAACTATGTAACATAAATTTTACAATTTTTTAATATTACTGTTAATTATAACAGAAAAGATAACCAAAAAAATCATTTGGCCGTTTTTTAAAGTTTACTATTACTCTTTTGGGTTTTTATGGTAAAGTTGCTTTGGATAAATAAGTTTTGAGAATTAAATCATCATATAAATTAATTGGCTTATTCGGTGGCAAAATTGCCGGTTGCGGCTTTAATATTTGTATATGAATAAAAAAATTTATATGATTGCGACAATCGCTCGATTCTAGCGCTAGGAGGCACTAGTTTAATTTTAATAGGTATATGAATATAAATAGAGATGTCTTACTTCTTCTATATCACTAACTATTTTTAAATTAATAATTACAAGACCTGTGCGTTCACTAACTCTCTGTATAGAAACTCTTTTAAAATAAAAGATATTATGATTATCTATACTTAAAATTTATTCAAGGTTAATTAAACATTATTTAAAACGACGAAGATTATAGTAGCCCTTGTTCTTCTAACCTTCTTACACTTATTGTATTAAATACAATAGAATTTTAAACTTGTAGTCTTATTGAATCGGGTTGAGAATTTTGTATGGCTGCTAGTTAAAAATATAAACCAAATGTTTTTAAATATCGAAAAATTGATTTTTATATTATTTTGCAAACGAATTTTATATTCCAATTTCTAGTTTTATTAGTTGCAACAATATATGCACTATGGTTCCCGGAAGAATTCAAAATTTGTAAATGAGTTTGCCATATTAATTTACTATAGCCTAGTTTTAATTTCAGTGTAATTAGTTCTGAAGATCTGTATGTAGGGTTTATAATTTTGTATGACAGCTACCCAATAATAAGCTTCACGGAGAAGTGTTTGGCCTATTATATTTAATTATTGAGTTTAGTTTTTATTGAAATTGATTTTAAAACTTTGTATGACAGCAATCTGAAGCCCTGTTTTTTAACCAAAAATAACAGGAAATCTATACATTGTCTACGAAAGCAGTTTGTGTGAATTTTAAAACTATAACTGTTTTATTTTTCGAGTTATAGTGCTGATGGACTGACGAAAGGAAATTGGACATAAGTAGATAAATCATTTTACTTTTCGAGGCTGTGATGATCCATACACTTGAGTATTTATAAATCAATGGGTTACAGTTGGAGAAACAATTTTTATATAAAGTCGTTACCGATGTTTGAAGAAGATTGGCCAAATAACTTGTGGGAAATGACCACTTATTGCTCAAACCTCCATGTAAAAGATTTTTTCTAATAAATATTGTATTTAAATGTAGCGAATAGAAGTTTTTTTAATGCTTAATAAAAAATAATATTTTCTCAAACTATTATTTTTAATAAACCTTTCTTGTGGCAGGTTCCAAATATTTATAGGAATGACATTTTGTTTATTAAAGTTAGACAGATAAAAAACTAGCAAACCATAATGCTAAATAAAACAAATTTTATATTTAAAATTTTAAATTATTACTAAAGAGCTTAAAAAGCTTTTGAAACGGTTTAAAATTGAAAAATAATTAAAATAAGATAAATTAATTTAAAAAAGTTAAGATAGCTTGTCTCCTAAAAGTATGCAATATATTTAATTTATTTTTTCCCATCTGAAATTTTCTTATTTATCATCGTAACATTCAATATTACTAATATCATCTGAGACTATTGAAGGTTAAATACTTTTATAAAAAAAAAACATTTTATAGTTTTAGCTTTTTTTTTAGTATATATACTATAGAAGGAAAGGTTATAAGTTCGTTGGTTTAAAAAAAATAGTAGAATTTGTTCCGTCCTAACTAAAGCTGTTCCATTTTGTATATGCATATATGTCTGTAAACGATAACTCGTGTAAATATCAAACGATTTTGATATAATTTGATATAAATGCTTTATTGGTTAAAAGAAGGTTAAGGTTAAGGTTATATTGTTGATGAGCTAAATCAGTCTACGGAATCGGGAGGCTCCCATACAAAAAACTCAGACTTTACGAGAAATGTAGTCTTCTAACCGTAGCAATGAGTTCAAATTTAGTTCATATACTATTGGTGCGTAGCTTTGAAGGGTAGCTTTTATAAATTGATTCTGGTACAATGGGGTCAAGAGCTTCCAGGAATTTAGGAAATGTTAAGTTCTAATGATTCATCAAAATCTCAACTGAATTTAATGAAATTTGGTGTGAATACTTTGTTTTTGCCAAAAAAAAGAACAGCTTCGCAGATAGCGAAATTGAACGAGGGGGAAACCATATTATGCAAGAAGAAAAGCTTATGCAATTCATTTTTTAACAAGTTAGATTTGTTAAGACAAAACTTTGATGAGCTATGCTTTATACCCACATTGCTTCGATTAATTAGACACGTGCTCAATCACGTTCTAAAGTTCTCTTATATAATAACATTACATTAGTCCCAAAAATGTTAATAATTTTCTTATTTATTTTTGAAATTAATATAATTATAACAGTTTTTTACAACATAGGCATATAATTTTACAACCGGCTTTTTTTTTTTTTAAAGTGATAAGTCTAAATATCAGAAAATTTATTATTTAATAAATAAAGAAAATAATAATTAGATGTTAATTTGTTGTTCATTTTTAGAATTTGGTCAGTAGCTTGTTATGTGAATTTGATCATACAATTGAAAATAAAAATTATGTCAATTACTGGCTATTAAATTCAAAAAAATTATTGTGCAAAAATAATTGGCTAATTTTAGGAAATATTTTTTAAAAATTCTAGTAAAAAGTTTGTTTATGCTAAAAATTAGTAAGTTTTGATTATTATTTAATTTTACATAATAATTATCATAGTAATGAAAATGAAAGTTCAAGGGATTAAAAGTAATTTATTTTTATTTTTCATTATGATGATTTGTATTAATTTTGATTTTATTGTTATTATGTATGACTATTGAAATTTAAATGAAAATATATTAGAAATTAATGACTTAGATCACAAAAAAAATAATACCATAATAAATATTTAATTATTTAAAAATTATTTTATGATGATGAACTAATTGTAGTTGAAGAATCAGTTGTTGAACTTGCGTCAGCTCTTGTTGAAACATTATCTAATGATCCTATTCTTTGGAATTGTGATATATCATCTGTGTATGCAGAATTGGTATGACCTGATATTAAACCACCATTTGGAAATGATGGATTTGATCCTACATTGGTTGATAAACCACCATTTGGAAATGATGGATTTGATCCTACATTTGTTGATAAACCACCATTTGTTTGGCCTGATATTAAACCACCATTTGGATATGATGGATTTGATTCAACATTTGAGGATAAACCACCATTTGTTTGACCTGATATTAAACCACTGTTTGGATATGATGGATTTGATTTTATATTTTCTGATAATCCACCATTTATTTGACCTGATATTAAACCACCATTTGGATATGATGGATGTGATTCTATATTTTGACTTAAACCACCATTAGGATAATATCCAGTACCAACTGAAGGATTTGTTACTACATTTTCACCTAAACCGCCATTAGGATAATAACATGGTGGTCTTAAAGCTTTTGTAATAATAGTTCCAACTACTCCTCTATTAGGATAATTACATGGATTATATGATGGTTTTGTAACAACGCTTTCTCCCAAACCTCCATTAGGATAATAACATGGCTGATATGATGGTCTAGAAATGACAGTTTCAGATAAACCTCCATTTGGATAAGCGGATCTTGTTGATTGCCCATTTGGAAGACAATTAATTGAATTTGATGGTTTTGATTCTACATTTTCCGATAAACCACCATTATAATAACTTGGATATGTTGATCCACTGGCAATAATGGTCTCTCCTAAATTGCCACTTGAACGATATGAAGGTCTGGAAACAATTGTTTGTGAAAGACCACCACCATTTGGATAGTATCCTGAATTATAGGATGGCTGAGAGTGGATAACTGTAGATAAACCGCCATTTGTATTTGGATAATATCCATATGGTCGATTATTATATGGTTGTTGTTGTTGATAATAGGGATATCCAGATGAATATCTATAATCATTGATTGGTCTATTTTCAACTAAACCATAACCTGGTTTTATGGAATAGTATGACAAATCTCGAACTCTTCTTTGGCCATAGTTTTGTATGGGTCGATCTTGTGTAAATTGATTTTGTGCGTCATTTCGTCCATAATGTGGTCGGTTATCTTGAATTGGCCTATCTTGATATGTTGGTTGTTGGTTATCTTGAATTGGCCTATCTTGATACGTTGGTTGTCGGTTATCTTGAATTGGCCGATCTTGATATGTTGGTTGTCGGTTATCTTGAATTGGTCTATCTTGGGTTAATTGTTGTCGATTATCTTGAATAGGCCTTTCTTGATTTAATTGCTGTTGTCGTTGTTGTCTTGAATTTTGCTGAAGTCTTAATTGTTCTTCAGATTTTGGTAAATGATCTCCAGTTGGTTGAAAACCATTTTCATCAGCAATATATTGTAACTGGATTTGGTTACCGTCTGGATCAACATAACTATAATAACCACTTTGTACAAATATATCTTCTTCATGAGCATCTATTACTTTTCCGTTAGAGTCTTCAAATCGTGGGATTTGAATTCTTTTAAAATATCCATGATTTTCAACTTTTGTACCATCAGAGGCTTCATAGCTTAAAATAAAAAAAAATTATTGAAAGATATGAAAAGTCATTGAAATTTGATTTTTATTATTATTACGTTGAATTAAAACTGCCATCAGGTGCAGTATTTTCTGACTTTGATAAAATTTCTATTGGTTCATGATGATCCCGTGTTTGTTGTTGTTGTCCTGGTATTAATTCTCTTCTTGAATAAGCACCGTCGGCAATTAGAATAATACCGATTATTAATAAAGGGAAAATTTTAATCAACATTACTGTCTTCGATCCGGATAATAAAATGTTCTAAAAGCACTGAAATCAATTTAGCAACTAATTTAAAATTTTTAAGTATTCGTTTTTATATAAATCAATTATTTATTAAAGGAATGGGGGTAATTATAATGTATAAAAATTTTATTTTTTTAAAAATATTATTTACTTGTGTACTTTACAATTACTTAGTTGTGGTTATTTTAGTAGCTACAGCAATGTTAATAAGAAAATCTCACACGTAGTTTTTTTCATCTAATAAATATTCTTAGAATTAATACAGGCTGATTCCAAAATACTGAGAGGGAATTTTTTTTAAATGTGATGAAATTTTTATCATTTAATCTCAATTTTTTATTAAGGTCTCCTATATCGAATATAAATTTTTTAATAAAAGATTTAAAAAAATTTAAAAACGAAGAACAAGGTGAAAAACTATATTTTAAGAGCAAAACAAGTGCTAACATCGTTTTAACTACAATTTTATTAGAAGGCCAAAAGGACAAAGGAATATTGAGCTTAATTTGTCTCAATTTGCTGAGAGGTAGAAACCTTTAAAAACAACTGGAATACTACGCTCCCGAAGGTTGAGCGCTAATCCCAAAATAATGGGGTAAGCACTCAACCTGCTTGCGCAATATAATGGCTGAAGAGTAACGATGAAGCATATATGTCAATCACGGGCTTAATGGGAAACCCAGAAGGTATAAGGTGACTTCGCGCGTTGCAGAATTTTGGGGTGCTATTTATAAAAGAGTTCCTATATTTCATAGTTCAGATAAGTTCTACAGTATATAAAAAAAATTGAGCTACAAAACTTGTATTACAACAACGATGTATAAGTTTAAATTTTTGACATTTATTTTTTTATATTTGTGCCAAATTTGAATCACTTTGTAAAATCAATCATTTATGTATGGTATGATTAGTTCCAAAATATGAAATTTTCATATTATTTGTATAAAATTTAAAAAAAATAATCACATAAAATTATTGTACATTATGTATGTATATTAAAATACCCGACTTGTTGTGTTGTGCAAATAATAATAATTTTAGTAAACAAATTCAACTGATTTATGAATTATGATCAAAGCCAAGGTCTAGAAAAAGTTTACATTTTTAATTATTTACTTTTTTTTTGGAAAATTTGAAGATGTTATGCTTAAAAAAATGTAAAATATATATTAGTAATATATTATAATAAATTGTTTGAATTAGGTACATTAATTCACAATAATACGGATTAAATATTCTAAGTTTTCTGAGTTAGTCATACAGAATTTATTTAAAAAGCGTTGGTCAGAGGGAATTTTTAATTTTTTAAAATCATTTACTAATTATTTTACTAGGGAGTGCAAAATAATGTTCCGATGATTTGCGAAAATTAAATTTTTGTAATTTATTTGCACAATATTTAAATATATATACACGAATTAATTAGCACTTAAATTTAGAAAAAAAACCCCAAAATACTCTTTATGAATGAAAATGTATTAATTCGAAATGTTTAAAAATTTTTAATTACATTTTGTTTTACTAAGATTTTTTTTTAATTTTAGCGGATAATAAATTGTTGTAAAATGATGCGGTTTAAAAGATATTAAATAAAAGTGGGTTTACAATGAAATCTCGAGCTTTAAAAATTCATGTATCAAAATCTCGTATCTCAAATTTTTTCGTTTTACAACCAAATAATGTTTTTTAATCCATTATGGATTAATTCACTAAGTAAAAGAGAAATAAGGCCATCATTTATGGTCTTAATTCCATTTCGAATGGAATTTAATTCATAATTTCAAATTTTGGACTTTAAACCTATGGAACTGGTTCACTAAACACCTATGGAACTGTTGTCTCCTGCTTTAGTAAAGAAAGTTTTTTTTATTTATAAAGCGTTAGCTATAAATCATTTAAAATAATAGGGGCTGCCAACTCTTAAAAAATACTTTTAGAGACGGAAAGACAAGCTTTTTCGAAAATTTTAAGAGGTGAGATTTTAAAAAGCGTGATTGTAAAACCACGAGATTTTAATTCACGAGACTTCGATACACAGCAATTAAAATCACATTTTATCTTAATAATTTATTAAATATTGTTAAGAATATTTTGATTAAGGTTTAACATTCTTATAATATTGTTAAACAATACACAAACATAATTTTTCTAATACAATTATTAAAACTTGCGCATGTTTTCAAATAAATATTAAATTAGTTTCAATTTCAAATTAAATAATTTTAGAAGTTTAGAAGTTAAACTTAAAGTTCATTTCTTGTTAAATAAGACAATTCTATTGGTCTAACAGTGAATCACTAACACTGTGAAATATTAATTTATTCAAATAAAGTAAACAAAGCTGTATGTAATCCTTTTAAACTGTTATTACAAAATATGAGTATCTGTTATGTAAACATATGTATAATATTAATGCTATATGTAAACAATGTTATATCATTTATATTTTAAGTGAGAATTTGTTTTTAGCGAATAGTTTGTATATATATTTAATGTTTGAAGTTAAGTATAGAATTTTGATTAAAAAGTTGTTAGAATCTAAAAAAAAAAAGATTCACCATTTAAAATTAAAAAACTTTTTAAAAAAAGGTGATTTTTCGATTGAAACTAATGTAATTGAAATTATTTTTTCACTTTTCTTTTAGGATGATTTTTAAGTTTTAATTTGAGAGTGTGATTGTAAATCAAATGACGTTTTTAAATAATAAACTTTTAATACTAAAACTATTTAATTTTAAAAAAAAATTTCCTAAAAAAATTTCAATTAAAAATAATTTTTTTTTTGTGCCGGCATCTCTACGTGCTAATTGTTTACTGTTATAGGCTAAACAGTTTGACTAAATATGTGCATGTCGGACCCGGGGGGAAATATATTCCTATATTAGAACTGATCAAATGAATTCCACATAAAATATAAACATAAGATAGCACTAGGCTTTATAATATTTAGAAACGTTTTAGATTTTCAATAGATACAATTTTATTTTTGTTTATATTGTGATATTTTGTATTTGATTTTTATGATATTCTATATCTGTGAGTTATATTATTTAATTGAATTATTTGTTTACATTTTGTATTTGTTATATTTATGTATTTTTTATTATTATTATTAAAGATATATAATTATTAATTATTGATTAAGTCATTAATTTGAACACAATCGAAAATGGTAGCTGACTCGAGTCGAAAACCAGAAAAGTTTTTTCACTTTAACTGGGAATCGAATCCGGACCTTTAGCATGAAAGGTCGGTATTCTAATCATTGTGTCACCCAGCTGTTATTGACAATTGAAGTAAAGTTTCTTCTATTTATTGTAATTACATTGATGCATCGATATTATTAACATATGATCAACTGCATCTTAAACAAATGCTTTATTTTAGCTTTTATTAAGCTCTTAGAAGTTTTTTGTCCTGTAGTAATACTAGTGGTCGACTTGTAGTATTACGTTATATTAAACTTTGATTGATTCAATTAACTAATAGGTAATTTAATTCTTAAAGGTAATTTTACGAAAATCTTCTGTGAGTTATAAAAATCAATTAAAAATTTTCCTCCGTAAAATATAATCGATTGCACTAATCATTTAACTGTTGGTAATAATTTTATGTAAACCAATTATATCAACGTGTGGTTTGTTGAACCTCCCTTCTTTGTATCTGATCTGATTGTAGAATTATTGAAAATAAGAAGACTAATAATTACTATATTGTAATTAATCATGATTGCATTCTACTTCTAAATTCATAAAATATTTTGAATTATTTATTTAAAGAGCCTTTTTTTGGTGTATTTCCCTTAAAGTACACATCCACTCTTCTTAAAGCACTGCATACCATATGAGACTAAAATTTGAGATTTTTATTAAATTTTAAAATAATAATTCGAATTTAATAAAAAATTATGGAATATTTTTGTTTTTAAGTTTATTATGTTTCATTTAACAATCGCCTTCAGACTTTTTTTTTTTTAAATACATTTTATAAATAGACGCAAAAAAAAAAAAAATTAAAAAATTAAAATAATTAAAATATAAAACTTAAAAAAAAAAACAAAATTAAAATCAAACATTATTAACAATTAATATATAATTCTTTTCTATTCAGATTTAAGTGGCAGTGGCATATTTTTCCTGTTTTTTTCAATTCAATTAAAATAAATTTGAGGATTTTATAATTTTTCATTATTTATTTTTTTTCTTGTGGTGGTTTAGCTGTAGCCAAATATTCTAAAGCACGTGCAATAGCTTCTGGAATTGGTGGTGGTGTTGGAATATGAGCGCCTTGTGGTACATAACCATTTTCATCAGCAGTATATGATACACTGTATGTTTGACCATCATCACCAACATATTGAAAACCTCCTTGAACAGATTCACCGGCATTTTCTGGATCAACTTGTTTTAAATGACCATCAGCATTAGCTTTGCTACCATCACCAGATTCATATCTATAAAAAAAAAAAATAATTTGCATGCGTTGTAGAAATTGTAAACATTTTAAATAATTTTAATAAATTGAGTATAAAGTATAATTATCTTAAAATTAAAATGATATTTATTTATAGGTCGTTTTAATTAAGATAACATAAAATGAGTCATGACTGCTTTAAATTTTAATACGGTTATTAACCTAATATATTACGGTAATTACTGTCATAATTAAATTATTATATTTTATGAATGTTTGTATATCCAAGTTTGTTTATAAAAAATTTAAAAAATCAAATGACAAAATGAGTTAGTACTCAAAATTGTGAGTATTATTATGAAAGTTATGAGCCTATAATTATGCAATTTTTTAAAAACTTTTTGATTGCCGTATTTGTTTTGATAAGATAATTTATATTTGTAAATAATTTATTTAAATTGTAAATTCCAATCATAGAATAATAAAATGTACAGTTAAAAATGTAAAAGTATTCTGGTAACACTTTTCAGAGACTTTTAAAAAAATGTTAACTTTAAATCTACAATGCAGGATTGCAATTGTTCAAATTTCCAATTACAGTTAATGTTTAACTATACTAAAACACGTTTTGATAAATCGTACAATCTTTTAAGGTCACATCCTTTACAATGCAATGTAAATTGCATTTTATTTTATTAAAATCCTTGAAATACTTTTTTAATAATACATCGTGTATTGAAAGATATTTTCATTTAGTTAATCATCTTCAATTTAAAACAAAAAACTCGTTTAATTAATTTAACTAAAAAAAATCTTATAAATTAAAATTATTCAAGTTTAACGAGCCAAAAAAGAAATTTCAATTAATTTATAGGTAATTGAACTAAAATAGTTCCTATAAAGTACAGTTTTTATATTAAAAAAAAATCCGGTTTAATTTATGTAATCAAGAAATTAATTAATAAATTGTATTCAATTTAATAAATTAATAATCAATTGAATAATTAATAAATAATATTATAATAAATAATATTAATAAAAAATAATTAATAATTTTATTGTAAATTATTAATATTTTTAAAATTGTAACTTGATTTTGATTCTAATTTTCAATACAAAATTAATTATAAATAAACTTGTTGATATTTTTTAATTTATTCACAACTTTTAAATACATATATTATATATTAATTTAGATACGATTTTAAATCAGTCTATAAACAATTTGAAAAATAAAAAATTATTAATTATTAACAAATTTTCAAAATTCACATCAATAAAAACTATAAAAAATAAATTAACACTTTAAATATTAAATACAAAATTTATTTCAATGAATTATTTCACTGTAACTGTCAATACACATTTTCGACTCTCGAATTCGGTATTTTAAATTTCAAAACCGTTAGATAATAACTGTCAAATTTTTCAAAATAAATTCACTTGATATTTTATTAAATTATTATATAAATATATAAAATTATATAATATATGTATATATTTATATATGTATAATTGACGCTTACTGATAATGGAAATTGCCATTATGTTCTACATTGGATTCTAAACTGATGATTGGAATGTGTGGTTTTAATTCTTTAACATCAGCAATAACGACTGCGAACATTAAACAGAAAGTGAAAATAGCGAATTTCATTTTTATTTTTTTTTAATTAAATAAAAATTTAATATTATTTTTTATATTAAAGCTCTTTGAAGCACGATTGAAATTGAACTAATAATGAAACATTAATAATTTTTGCTTTTATACTTAAAAAAAAATTAAAAATTATTTCAGGAATTTTAGAAAAGAAGAAACATCATTTCTGTTTTTTTTTGTTTTTTTTGTTTTTTTTTTTAGTTGTTAAAATTACGAGTGGTTTTGACTTTAAAAAAAAAAAAAATTATATTGTTTTCTTTTTGTCTCTCAATTTAATTCATCAAAAAAAAATATTTGAATAGAATAATATGGGGGAAGAAGAAGAAGTACATAAGAAAAAACTAAAAAAAAAATAAAAAATAAGAAGAAAATCACATTAACTGGTAATAATAGAATCCCACCGTATATGAGCCTTTTAGTTTTCTACCAATGAATATTTTTTTTCTTAAAAAAATTTTTTGAATTAAATACCGGAGAGATTTTAAAGTTATTATTTTAGGAATATCAATAACTTAATATTATTGTACTCTGAATAGGGTAAGTGAACAGACAGAAGAAAATTAATTTTGCTCAATCTTAGGGGCTAGATTAATATAAATAGTTTTTTTTTATCATAAAAGTATTTTACAATCAAATAATTTTCTAACCTATTTATAACCATTTTATATGTATATATAAACTATTAATGAAAAAAACAGAGGGTTTTTCAAAAAACACATTTTCAAAATTATATGGTGTTTCATATTGAATTTTATTTTGGGAGTATATGCACTGGTGACAAAGTTACTGATTTATAAAAATGGAAAATTTTTAAGTCCTAATAGCCCTTCAACGGGAAGGTTACCAAATTTTTACTAAGTGAACTTATGATGATTCTCCAGGATCTAACCACGCTTCACAAAGCCCAAAATTTAGCGGTTTTACAAATTAAATTATGGCTTCCTAGAAATTAAAAGACACTTTCTTCAATTTTAATTACCCCTTTTAAATTAAGGAAAACCTTTAACACAAGTTATAACATAATGTTGGAGCTTTAAATTTTGTATATTACTAGAGAAAAGTTTGAAAGGGTATTTAATTTATAAGTGCTTAAATATAATAGCTAAATTTTAATTTTCGACTCCTAACAGCTTTTCCAAAAATTTGAAATTATAATTTGAACATTGATATGCGGGGCGAAAAATTCAGCAAGAATTTAGTTTTGCATAACGGTGAATTTTAGTACCATATGGTAACTCTATGAATTTGCAACTGTCTTTTGCAGACAGGACGGACGAACAGAGTGAAACTAAAAGGCACATTTTTACAAAATCCTTTAAAAATGTTTTAAAATCGTAAAATTACTTTTTATATAATAGATATATATTTTGCTATTATTAACCGTTTTTCATTTTCGGTTTTAAATCACTGTGATTATAGGGCTGTCTTATTATTTGAATCCCAATTGAAGTGACATAGTCTCGATTGAGTTTCGACCAATAATTAATTAAAAATATTTAATAACAATTACATTAATACACCTATATATATAAAAGTTTTTTCGTTTGTAAATATTTTATACTTGTAGACACTTAAACTATCTATCATACCTACTTTAAATAAATTTATACATACTTTAAATTTACAACATGAGTAATTTTTGTGTTAATTTTTTTCAATGACATCCACATCAATTAAAAACCCATCGAGAGGCGCAAAAACGCGCACCAGTTATAAGCTATTTTTATAATTGAATAATGTCTCACAGATATGGAAATACTTTATATATTACTTAAATATAAAGGAATCATGTAACAAATAGAATTGCATAAGTTGAAAACTAAGACATTCTACAAATATCTAACCTCCAAAACGTTCTGACCCTTATCAATCTTAAATATATGGATATATTATGTCGAGTACCTTATCTCCTGCTCCAATAGTGAACTATTGTATACACAGGAGAACATTTACAGAAGAAAACAAAAATTTTTAAATAACAAATCATTTACAAGAAACTGTTCTTTGATATTATTCCGTTTTTTTTAAATAAAAAACATTAAAAATTACCTTCATTTTCAGTTAAGGGGGCCTTAAAAAAATTAAAGGTAAAATTTAAAAGCGTGTTATTAAATTTAAGATACAAATATTGTGTGTACTTGTAACCTAACTATATAAACCTATAAAAACAGTCTTAACTACTAAAGAAAATAATAAAAGACAATACAACAACAATAAAAAGTATCGACTCACCTAAAAAGCTGGAATTAAACAAAAAAGAAAAAGAAAATAAAAATAAATATCATACCGTTTTAGCGCTTTTGTTGAAAAATTGCGAAAAGTTTTTTTGTTTTTTTTTTGTAAGTTTCTTTGTAAGAAAATCCAATTGATTGAGTAAAGGAGGCTAAAAATTACTGGAGGATAGGTAATATTATTCAAGTACAATATTCATATATACGAATTATTTATAAATATACAATCAAACAATTGTATTTATGTACCGCAAAGAAATTAAATGCAGTTATTTTTTTGCAAAAAAATAAATAAATTGAAAGAAATTTATGTAGGTCTATATTTTTATAGACATTATTATAAAATTGTATTATAATGTGAGTGTGTATGTAATATTTGAAAGGTTTTTTTTTTAAATTAAAAGTCAAAAAATTATTAAGAAAATATAATCTATTGTAGGTAGCTAGTGTAAAATTACTTATGAATCGCATGTAAACATAGAAAAACCGTTTAATTATTATTATTGCTGTTTTTTTATATAATTTTGACAATTCACTGATACACTTCTAATTTTATTTATGTATTAGTGTAATGCTTTTAGACGTAATAATTCTTTTGAAAATATTATTTTGGAGTAATGAATTCAAATAAGAATTTAATTCATTTTTAATTTTACATTAAATTACAGATTTGAAATTTATTTTTAATTTTAATATTTTTTTTTAGTCTGAAAAGATATTTTAGAATTTAAAGTTTTATATATTGAATATTTTGAAGTAAATTTTTTTTGGATTTTAAATTATTTGAATTAGAAACGTTAATTGTAAAAGTTAGTTTGATGATCAGAACGGGGGTGTGTTGCATATGTTTGGTTTAAAAACTTGATTTTTCTTTTCTATTATTGAATTAATAAAAGGAATTACTTTGAATATAATATTTTTAAATTAAATGAAACCTTTTCTAAAAATAATGGAACATTTTGTAATACAATGTAAGCTCCTATATTTTGTATTTGAGTTATATGGTATTCTATATCTGCGAGTTATATTAATCAATTAAATTATTTGTTTATATTTTGATTTGTTTATATTGTTATATTAATGTATTTTTTATTAGAGATATATAATTATTAATTATTTATTATGTCATTAATTTGAACCCAATGGCGAATGGTAGCTGAGTCGAGTCGAGAACAAGAAAAGTTTTTTCACTTTTACTAGAACTCGAACCCGGGCTTTTTCGCATGAAAAGTCGGCACTCAATCACTGTGCCACCGAGCCGTTATATTTAATAAAATATACCATATTTTTGTTTTTAATAAACCTATTTTATCCTTATTAATTACAGTCCTAAAATTATTTAACCTTAGAACCTGGTCTTTTATTTAAATTTAAAACAAAATATAGCATAAGAATGAACTTGAAGGTCATACAAATGTTATTCATATAATTTTGTTCTTTTATACTTGGATCAGAATTCTGTTAATATTTTTTTGGTAAACTATAAAAAAGTTAGTTGCTCTTAGGAACTAGTAAATATATTTACAGGTTTTTTTTTAAGATTCATTAAATTAAGTTATACAAAGATTCGTTAAATAAAAGTCCTGAATGCTGTCTGCTATAAATTCTACGAATTTTGATTTTTTTTAGAAATTTTTTGGAATTAATTTAAAAATATTACTAATTTTATTTAAATTTTAACGCAATAACCAATTATTATTATCGTAAATTAAATAGTAGTTAGTTAAATTAACATAAAAAATAATCTATTTACAAAACTAAAATCAAAAATTTCACTACAATAAGTTGATAATTGATTTAATATGTATTTATTTAGACACCATTATAGCCACCTTAAAAAATAAATTATTATATTATATTGGGATTTAAAATTTTTTATTTATTCTAATTATATTTCCTCATAATAACTTTAAATAACGTTCTAGACAAATTTGTTTTTTTTTTTATAGAATCGATTTAATATCGATTTATTTGTAATTGTTCACCTTATTTATATTCTTGTTTAAAAAAAAAAAGAAAAGAAAACAAGAAATAAACAAAGAAGGAAAGAAATTATTTAGTATTTAGTATTTGGTTGATGAATACAAAAAGAAAATTTATAGATACTAGTTTTAAACAATGATTTGATTCATAAATCTTATCTTCTATCAAAAAATTAAAAAAATCTTCCTTATTATTTTATTGTATCTAAACAATATGTTTTAAGATAATTTCGATCAATTTCGATTTAATAAATTATGTTATAAGTGTCAATATATTTATAATATATTTATTATATTTTAAAATTCTTTTTTTTTTTAAATAAATTAAATTAAGGTTATTATTGATTTGAAAGAGAGTTTAATTTATATAATAAAAAAAATTGTATAGAGTACTTTTGAATTACTATTTAATCATTATTCTAGTTATTTTCGAATTATTTTTTAATTTATATTATTCTAATTAATAGTTTTTTAAAGAATGTTTATTTATTTTTTTATTTACATGAGCTCCACTACTGTTCACCATCTTATTAGACAATATCCTTAGGAAACCTGCAGCTCGCAGTGTTGAAATTATTTATTGGTCGAATGATAAATATCTAGAAGACTTAGACTTCACAAATGACATATGTCACACAAGATGCACAATTGAAATTAACCCACCTACAGCAGACATCTTGTGAAATTCGCCTAGCGATTAACGTAAATAAAATTATAGTTATGTATGTACACCTAGTAAATGACAACTAAATCAAATTAGATTCTTTTATCTAGGAAATATCATCTCATCTACAAATGCCACCAAAGAAGATGTACAAAACAGATTCGATAAATTTAGCACAACGTTCAGTACACTTTCTCCCATATGGAACAGTTCGCAAATATCAATACGAATCAAACTAACAATATTTAAGTCGTGTACAAAATCTACATTAACATATGCAAATCATGGGTGCTCACTAATTCCATTAAGAATAATTTGTAAATCATAATAAGAAATGCAGACTTGCGAGTACTAACAAACGAAGAACCAATAGTAAAGGAAATCACCAGAAGAAAAAAACTGATAGATTGGCACCAAGGAATAATGAAGAATGTATAACAAGAATGGCGCTAGCCTGGAAACCTGTACAAGACGTATACCAGGAACAACATGAAGAACAAGGATGTTGGATGAAATATCCTGGAATAGTAGAAAAATCTATATAGAAATGAATGGAGACTTCAAGTTGAAGCTCTATGCTCCTAAGTGTGGTAACTAGAAAAAAACAAATTAGGTACCAAAGTGCATTCTTCGTTTGAACGGTCAACGTCATTAAACACTACGTTATCGTTCAAAAGATTATATTAGAATATGCAAACTTTTATATGTTTGGCTTGTATTACACACAAGGTTTTTTCTATTTCGACTACACAATTAGTGAAACTGCTTTTAGTAAAAAAAAATTTCTACATATTCTTTCAAATTCTATTTTTAATTATGATCTTCTTAATGATTCTCTAAATATGGTTTTTGTTATATGAAATTTACAAAATCACCTTTAAAATTTCAAAATTTTTCATATTCATGAAGTCTTTTGATTTAAAAAAAAAAAAATTCTAGCACATGAAATACATAATACTAAAATAATATATTTGATTTTAAAAACACGAATACCTTTAGTTCTCTTTGAAAATAATGTAAACTTTTAGGTAATTTTCAATGATTTCATATCTGGTTTTAAAGTGAGTCAATTGTTATATTTTAAAATTTAATTTTACCAAAAAACGTTTCCCAAGGGAAAATTTCAAATCAAATTAAAAGTTTGAAATAAATTAATTCTTTTTTTAATTGGAATGCATTAGTTTTAAAAGTTTTTGTGATAAAGTAGAATAACTTAGCAAAATGTATATAAAATTTATACAATTTACATCCTGTAGAGTCTTATTTAAAATTTAGTAAAAAAAACAATGTTTCTTTAAAGAAAGAACAAACATTACATGTACAAGTCATTGAATGTCACTGGTAATAAGATATTTTAACATCAACATATTCTTAAAAGGCAATCTAAATGATTCACTGTTAAAACCAGGAAAATTAAAAGAAAATTACTCCTTTTATCAACATAATTCTACTTTAAAGTTTTTATACAAAAGATTTAAGTGAGGAACTTTTATTCCACAGTGACTTGAAAGAATTTCTTTATGAATTTGGTTTAAAAAGTAATAATTTCAAGATTTACGTTTAGAACACAATCAGGAGTTAAGATTATAAATACCATTAAATTATAATGTATATTGTATTTTAAATTTATGATAGAAAACAAACTGCTGCTTTTTATTTAACTCGTTCATTGGATTTTCAAAACTAATTTTTAATCGTTAAAAATTCTTACCATTCATTTTATATAAATATTTTTTACCAAATTTTTTAAAATCTCTATAAAATTCAATAAATAAAATAAAAAAAATTTATAAATTCCAAATATTTTGTTTTCTATTCAAATTTAAATTTTATTTTGAGACAAGAATTTAATTTAATTCTTAAACTTATTGCAATTTTCATTTATATTTTTTCAAGTTATGAAAGAAGTATTTTAATATAATCAAAATAAAATACTATAAGATTCTTAATATAAAAGTTTAATTTACGATGAATCTTTGTTGTTTATTTATATATTTTTTTTTATTATTTTTAAATTCTTATATTTAAAAAACAAAATTTTATAAAAATAGAATAAAATCAAAAAATTCTAAAAGAATTGCGTAATTAACATTAAGTAAAATAAATTTTGTTGATTCGAGATAAATGAAAATGAAAGTTTGAAAGAGATGTTAATAAAGTGTTAAAAAATATCTATAGCAGTAATTTTTAGTCTTTTAAATGTCAGTCACATCCGGATCAATATATAAACAAAGAAAATATTTATCTAATCAATAAACCATTTTAAAACAAATTTGAAAACAAAATATAATAGATTCTAATATAAATTTTCTAATAAAATTAGCAACTATTAAAATAATCAACTTTTAAATTTAGATATGCAAATTAATAGAAATATAAATTCCAAAAAGAACAACAAAAATTCTAATTAGAAAATAAAATTAAATTAAAATATTTATTGAACTTAATAATTTGTCACAAAATTGAAAAATATGAATTTTTATTTTCAAAATTTAAAAAAAAAAACTAGTTCAAACAATTTAAAGACTTTTAGTTTATTTCAATTTTATTTTTGGAATCGGTCAAATCAAGTTCAATCAAGTTTATTATTTTAATCAAATTATTTAAATCGTTTTTGTTTGAAATTAGCTATGGTAGAGAAACAACGTGATCTGTTTTTAAAAATATATATATTATCATTTTTATTCTATTTTCGTTCTATAAAAGTATTTAAATAATATTTTCAAGTTTATGGGTATTATCTTTTATATTATTTAAAAATTTGATGTATTAAATCTTCTTCAGATTCAGTATTGTTTTTAAATTAACAAATATTGTTTAATCTTACGAAGTTAGCTATCTTCAAGTCTCCAAAAATTTAATAATAAAGTTATATACCTGCAAAATCAATGCCTATGTTTTTCATTATTTAGTGCAAAATAAAAGTATTATATTTTTTAAATCTTATTGTAAGAATCACAAACTTTCTTTATCTTTTTTTACAGTAAAGTTTTTATTTATAAATTGTAAATAATTATAAATTAGGTTTAAATTAGAGTTAATTATATAAATACAACAAATTGATTTGGTATAGTTACGAGATACCAAAATCAAGATTAATAAATAATTTTGAAGTAATTTTTTTCAAATATTTGAATATTATTAATATAAATAAAATTTAATTTCATTTGTCGATTTGAAATTTAAAAAGTGAATCATATTTTGTTTTTAATTTTAAAATTTTTTTGGAATTTGTAAAAAGTTACGTGTTATGATTTATAATAAAGTAATAATGATTTAAATAAAAAGATAAATGCTGTTTATATTTTGGAAGCTTTTAACCGCTAATATTTTAATTCTTGATTTTAGTTCGTGTGGCGATTTATAAACAAATGAAATATATAATAAAATATATAGTACATATCTTGAGTAAAAAAATATTTGAATATCTAGTAAAAGAACTTTTACCGAAAAGTATTTTACGAGTGTAATTCAGAATTTTTTAAAAAATTAAAAAAAAAGAAAGTAAATGCATTATGTAGATTAAGAATATTTTTTAATTCAAGTTTCTCACTTCAGTCTTTCGAATTTTTGGTATTATTTTGTTCTTAACTTTAAAAATTTAGGTCCTACTCAAATGCAAATTCTAAATTTTATAAAGAAAAATATGAAGGATGATATAATAGTTAACAACTGTTTGTTTTTAACAGCAATGTTAATAAAGTCTATTACCTATTTTTAATAAAGTTCTTTTAAGAAATTGGTTAAACGTGTATTAGTAAAGATCTTTATCCTTAAATTTATTTGTAAGTATAAATTTGATGTGCATAGAAAGTTGAACTTTTAGAGTTAAACTCAAATCGTGTATTAAATATTATTTTGTTTAAAATTAATTATTTAAATAAATTAATAAAATTTATTAATTTAAATAAAAAAATTTAGTTGAATGAATTGTTAGAACTAATTGCTAAAATTAACGGATGCAATTTTGTTCAGTATTTAAAAAATGTATATTTTTTGCATTAACATTTTAAATCGGCATAATTATATTCGTCATTAGTTTTTACACAGCTTTCAAAATCGAATTTAGAATTAAAAAATATCAAAATTATTGTGTGCGTTAATCATGTGCGTTGAAGTTATCTAACGATTATGTAACATATGCAAATTTAATTACATATTTTTTTTTAACATATTATTTAGGAATTAAAAAAAAAATAATTTAAGGTAAAATAATTTATATTTTTGACATTTAATTTAAAGTAACCTTGAAAAATTGTAATTAAATTGAATTATTAAAAAAAAAATAACTGTATAAATTATCGGTTTTAAATTCATATTATTTACCCTATATGCCAAACTATCAATCATACGTTCATACAAAGCATCCATATTTTTTTTTTTTCTATCAAGTAATATTTCTAAAAATTTAGTTTTAAATGTATTTGTATGTATGTACATTTAAACGTATTTCACACCCATTAAATTTGTAATTATTATTTATTATTATTTATAAAAGAATCAATATTAAGCAGCATAAATTACTCCGCAAGATGACTCTATATATGAAATGAATAATTTTTATTCGGCTTATACCTTTAAAAAATAAAACAACAGAAGAAAAAAAAATTACTTGCAATTTCAAAGTTTCATTTTTATTATTAAAACATTATTTTCATTGTTAATTCCAAATTAGGTAAATGTACTTGCAAAGATTCAATTCATTTAACTATAATAACTAATCAATAACCTTCTTTGGTATGGTATCAAATTCAATTGTTATGGTTCATTTCACACCTTATTTTTAATAAATATCTTGTGTATAATAATAGAATTAAATAACATATACAGGTTTATCGTTCAAATAGTTGCCAAATATAATAAAAATTAAGCAAATGTTATTGTAAAGCTTAAATTATAGTTACTAAAACTCAATACAGTAAAATAATAGAGGATCGAATTCAGAATAGGAACTACGCACAGTTTCAATAGGTCGCTTTTGTAGCTTTGCATGTCTCTTGTAAAAAAAAACCAGAACTATTCTTAATTATCTAAATGACAGATCATGGTAGGTAGACAATTTTACTTTTTATAGACTGCAAGAATTCCGAGGGACTAATTCTGATACCTTATATCGAAAATTTATAAAATTTTACTATTTTCTAATTCAAATTTAAAATCTTTTAATATTTCCAAAGTTTTTAGTTAAAATAAAAATAATGGAGATGATTCTATTGCTTTAAATTACAAAAAGACATAAGTCATTTAACATCGCTTGACAAACAAACATTTATCTACTTAAAAGCATATAATTTAATTAATTATATATCTATTTTGTTTTTTAAATTAATTCAAAATCTCATGTATTTCTATTGATTTTAAAAATTTAATGCAAGTCATACTATTTAAGAAATATGAATCACAAAGATGAACTTTTCATATGACCTCGCAAATGTAATAGCATAAAATAATAATAAAACACCCACGTTTTTTTTTAATATACTTTATAACATAATTAAGAATTTTTTTGTTTATATGTGTCTATATACTTTATGTATATAAACATATATATTTTCTGACTATTATGTACTTAAAATTGTCAAAATAACTAAGAAATTGCCCTTTTTTTAAGTACTTAAAAAATTAAATTCAGACAGAAATTATGTAATAATATTCAATGCTCTTCAGACTTTTTTAAAAGTTTTTTTTTATAAAATTATTTATTTTTAATTTTTATTTTTTTTTTGAAATTTATTATTTTTTAAACATAAGTATGAATTTATTTCGAAGTATATATATGTAACTAAACCTTTAGGGAGTATTTGAAGAAATTTGAAAGTAATAACCAAAAAAAAAAAACCAAAATTTGTTATAATGGTTTGAGAATTTAGTGTCTAGAGTAAAACTTTAAGTTTCTTTTTTTTTCTTAATTATCTAAAACAAATTATTGATTGAAAGTTTATTAGTTTTATGTTTTGTGGTGTTTTTTCATTAGTCATTTTCAAGTAATAATTATTTTAAAATAATTAATACTTCCCTGAAGAAATGGATTCTTAAGGCAAATTATAATGAAACCTAAAAAATAATATAAATTTATATTAATTTCACGATCTTGATGGTACAAAGCTTGAAATAATAAGAAATGTTTTGCTAAAGGATTTGTAGTCAAAGCATTTAACATTAATTCTGGGAAAAAAGCTTAATAAGCTAAATCTAAGCGCTAGCTACCTTATAAAATGTGATCATAGTAAAATAATATAGTATTAAAACTTTCTAATGATAGTAAATTAAACGATTAGCAGAATTTTGAAATAAAGTTATGAGCTTTAAGTTTCTTATTTAAGATTTTTTAGAAAACTATTCAATGCGCTTAAGGCATAATTTCTCACGCATTTCCAAGCTCAAACACATTGGTGTGTTTTGAACTAATTGAATTTAACAAAATTTAGAGCCACATGACTATTAATTTAATATTTCCAGGCAATAAATTTACGAGCGCTAGCTAGTGACAGGTACCTCGGATAAAATGATAAGACAATTTGACATGTTAAGTAATTAGGATAATAAGCAAAACACGTTAATTAAATTGTATTGATAAATTTTGCTGTTAAGTCTAAATGATTTATTTCCGCTTTAAATGTATTAACACCATATGATTCAAAATGTTAATATTGATATTATTGAAGCACATATCATTAAAGTACTGTATAAACTTAACAGTCGTCCTTGATAAAATTTTTCAATTTAAAACGCAAAAATCTTTTTTTTTTACTTTCTATTTTCATTAAGTCTTAATAAAATAATCACGACTTCTGAATTTAAATTGCAATCCTTTTAAATTTAGTAAAATTTTAACATTTAATTGAATCAAATCGAGTGGAATAGAAACACATTAAAGAACAGTTAAATTAATAATATATCTATATATATATTATTAAGTATTGAATTACGTATTTTTCTTATTTAAACGGTATATTATTATTACTTACATAGTATATGTATAATTTAACCTTGAAATTAATTTAATAAAACTATAGACAAAGTAAACAATTGAAAAATTCGTTATCCTAAAAATATGCAAAATAAAACAAAATAAACAAAACAATGCTTGTATATATTTACGATAATATTTATTTTAAATTTACGATAACTTTTGACGTAAAATCCAAATAGATATTAATATAAAATATTGATTCTTATGTATACTAAATGCTAGTGAAAATGTACTCTTTCATACTATTAAAATGCTTTTTTCTTAAATCGAAGTATAAAAGATAGTTATTAAAATTCATTTTAAATCTTAAATTTAGGTTTAGGTAAATTTTAGTTGCTTACATTATGGAATAATTTTGAGATTATGTTTTTAAGGTAAGATCTAATATTTAATAGTAACTAATCTTATATATAAGGCTTGAAGAATGGAGCTTCATAATCCTTTCTGCATTTGTTTTGATTTAAGTTTCTCGCTTAAGTTTTTCAATTTTTCTATATGACTTTCATTTGGGTTCGTATCGAAATATATTTTTTTATCAAATCCCGTAAATTGAAAACCCGCCATTTAAAATCCCGACACTGAAAAATCCCGAAATTAACAAAATCACAACAGTTCAAATTCATCTTTAATTGAAATTCTAAAATTCCATTTTTTCATAAGTTCTTAAGTTTGTTTGTAAGTAACGGTAAAAATATTCCATGCTAAAATTATTAATTATTGGTTATATTAATTCACAATAAATTTTAAAATATATATAACAAATGTATGTAACATCACATAAAATACACATTGCAAATATTGGTAATAAAGCTTATTACTTTTGGTAAAATATCAGATTTCCTATATAAAAAGAAGTTTTGTACAGCTACTCGAAACCAATGAGCAAATATGTTGAATTTCAGTAGTAACGTTTCTCATATATGATATTTTGAAAATTTCAATGAAATAACTTAATAATTTTTGAGTTATCGAACATATGATGAGTATATTAAGTCAAGTTTTTCTTACAACTATCTTTTCAATTTTAATTGGTTTCATAAACTTAAAGGCCTATATTATCTTATCTATTTGTACAAACAAATATATAAAAACCCTTAGAACAACTTCCGAAAGAATAAAAAAAATAAAATTCAACTGAAAAAAACTCTTAAAATAAAATTAAAAAATAAACCATTTTTTTTTTAAAGAACTTATTCTTTATTTGCCTTACATTATTTAACATTTTTTTTTTTTGAGTTTTAATAATAACTGTTTTTTTTTTAATTATTTTCTTACGTTATCACATAACAGAGATTTTTTTTTTTAACGTTGAAGTGATATCGAAAATTAAAAAAAAAATAAAATAAGAAATTCACAGCAATAGCTTTTTTTTTTGAAGCGTTTAAAGTTAATTGAAAATTTAATACAAAAGATTTCAAATATAATTAAAATAAAATATTTAAAAAATATTAGTAAATTTAGATTAATTTAGTTTTTTTAAGATATTAATAGAAGAAATATAAAAAATATTAATAAATTTTTGATCATCATATTTTTTGTTTTTGTTTTCGAGTATTTTGAATACATATTTAGTCCAACTTGTACGTATTTTATGTGAGTGTACAATATATGACACGGTTTTTTTTTGTTTTTGTGTGATGCTAACAGTGGTGGAAATTTTTACAAAATGTTCTTGTTACCATTACTCATATTTGTATATATGACATTTTCTTTGTTTTTTTGTTTATGTTCTTATTTTTTTAATAAATTCATAATTTTTTTTTTGTTGTAATTCTATTCATAATTAATTAAAAATTTCATTAAAAAATTAACAATTTTTTGTTTTTATTTTTTTTTTTTTTACATATGTATAAGTTTAATTGTATTTGTTTTGTAGGTTTTAATAAATTTGTTTTATTTTCATTTCCATTTTCATTTTAGTTTTTTGTTGTGTATTTTATTTTGTTTTTTTCAATGTTTTAAACAGAATTTTATTGTCAATTTAACGACGACGTTGTGGCGGTAAACTTAATAAATAATCTAAAGCTTTTTGTATTGCTGGTGGTATTGGTGGTGGTGTTGGTAAATGATCACCTTGTGGTACAAAACCGTTTTCATCATCAGCTGAATATTGTAATGTTATTAATGTACCATCTGGTGCTGTATAACTAACAGAACCTTGTGCTACAATAACATCAGATGTATCGGCTGATGTTGCCTTTTTTAATGTACCAGTTTCTTCACCTTTAATACCGTTATCAGTTTCATAGCTTTGGGAGGAAAAAAGAAAAGTATATTTTAATAAAATTTGAAAAAAAATGATTTTCCGCCAAAAGGTATGCAATATGAGAAAATAGATTATTTATAATTTAATACCTGTATTGATATGATCCATCTGGTTCAATATTTGAATCTTGACTAATTATTTGTGCATCTTTATCAGATTTTTGTGGTGCAGCAATACACACAGCAACGAAAATTGTGACAAGAAATATTTCCTATTTAAAAGTAATAAAAAAATTATAGAAAGAGTTATTGATTGATTGATTATTGGGTTTTTTTTTCTTGTTAATTTGGAAATATAATTAATATGTATTTAGTAGTAATTTGTATTTTGATTGGTAATACTGTTATTATAATAATAATGTTTATTACATTTAATTTAATATAATATCTACATATATATGATTATCGTTATAATTCAATGGTAACCCTTAAACATATTTAAGTTTAGTTTTTTTTTATTAAATAATTACAGTGTAATTATGAACTTCATTTGTTTTTCTTAATTATCAGATCACGACCTAAACTAATTACATCTAATTTTTAGAAAATTTAAATTTAAAATAACTACCGTGTTTACTCCACACACATGTATGTAAATTTTATTTAAATTAATCAAAATATGGAAGTGATTTAAGTTGCTATAGCACATTTCAGTTTTAAGAACAAGTAGTTAAAAGTTTGATCTTTTTTTTAAGTCTTTTTATTTTCATTTCACATTTGAAAAAAATGGATAATTTTTCTTTTGTAATTTTCTATAATAAAATAAAGTTTTTATTTTTCTATGTTTTAACAATGCAAATCAGGTTCATATAAACATAAATTTAAGTGCAGATAAAAAAGATGTAATGAGATGCAATAGCATGTTATTTTGTTGAATATAGTAAATTACATCGCATTACTTTTGTTCATTGTATGTCAATAACAACTTAAGTAAACATGTTATGTAATATTTTAACACTATTTTGTTCTTCTGTTTTTTTTACATGATTATTCTTTGTTGTTTTTTATGTTTCTTTTTTTGTTAAGTAAACGCCTTTAGTGTTATTAACTAATTTGTTTTTGTGATTGCTCCTTTAAAACATTGTAAACACTTTAATAAGTTATTTACTTATTAAATTTATTTATTACAATATTTAATGTAGTGGTTTATTATAATGTTAAAAAGTTCAGTTTAATTAAAAATTTATTATGATTGCCTTTCATTGGAGGGTTGAATTGTGTTTTTACTTAATATTACAATATAACATAAATTATGCCTTATAATTTTAAAGCTTCTGGTAATAAAGTAGCATAATAGCCAAAATCATTACTTTTTTACTTAACTTTTGGTTCAGTTGTATGTATTGTAGGATTGAAAAAGTTTTTTAGAACAAAGTGAATACTAAGAAATTTAAGACAACAAACCTGGGATCATCAAAGATAGAGAGATTTTATAACGTTTTTGCTTTAGGTAGATTAAAATATTTGAATATATATTAAAATATTAAAGTTTGTGTAATCTTTAAATCACGTTATTATAACACGTAATAAAAAAAATTTCCAATTCACTTTTGTTTTAAATTAATAATTTGTCACCGCAAAAGTGACAATATTTATTATTTTAATTTAATTCAATCGTGCAAACTAAATAATTAGTTGAAGATGCATTTTTTTCTACAATTGAAATAATTTGATAAAGAACAATAATGTTAAAATAATGCAATATAAAAAAAAAATACTTGATGATTTTCAATCCGCAATTGAACGAAGAAATGTTGATATATTTACATCTAATTAAATGCAGTATACTCGTAAAATAAATTATAATTACAATTAGTATATAGAATGTTAATGATATTCACATAATAATTAGTGTAAATTATTGAAATATTGAATTAAAAATTAATTTATGCTTTTAAGTTTTATAGATTATTTAAGTGAAAAGACGGTGAAAATGATAAAGACATATTTTACACATTGTTGTTGTTTATATTAAATAAAAATTTTAATTACCATTCTTTATAATTTTTCATGAAAAATGATAAAATATTCCCTAGAGTGGTTTGAGAGTCACCACTTTAAAATTGAAATACTATTGAGTGATTTGGAAAAAAATTCAATTTTTTATGGATCAGAAATCAATAAAATGTAATCGTAATTAAAGTTTTAATGTAATGTTTATGAATATTAATTCAAATTGGACAATAAAAAAAAACATTTCTAATGAACATTTTTTTTTGTTTTTTAATTTTAAGCTTAATACTATAAAATATAAAATGAACAAATAATAACGATCAAAAGTTTGAAAATTCAGATTTTTACATATTTTTCTCCTATAAGTCTGCAATGGAATTTTTTCTTTTAACAAAAGACTTAAGCGAGAAACTTCTTTTTTTGTTTAAGTTGTATTTATTACAATTAAATACAGGTTAATTAGTATTTTTATTTTAATTATTAATATTTCGAAAATATTTTCGATAAATTAGTAATTTAAAATTATAAAAATCATGTATAAAAATTTAAATAATATTTTTGATTGATTAGCTAGATGTACTTTCATACAATTTTAAAAAATTTTTTTTTTTAATTTTTATTTATAGAATAACAGGTTTATTAAGGGTTAATAAAAATGAATTATTAATAAAAAATCAATTAGTGAATCATTAGTATTTTTCCTTTATCGTGCATCTTCTTAAAATATTTCATCATTATAAAATCATTATTTTGAAATATTATTGAATATAATTAATATTAATTAAAAATATTAATATGTTATCAACTAATTAAATAGAAAAAGCTTGTTAGATTTATTTCGAAGTTAAATTAATATTGAAATTAAAATGATTAATTAAAATGGTTTAATTAATATTTATTGTTAAAAAGTCGTGATATTATATTTTGCAAATTGATTAATTTTAAATTAAAACGTAATTAAGGGTTATATTCTGTAGGTGTATATTAAATTTTTAGAAAATTTGATAAAATCTAATGAGTTTTAGAATTATTAAAATAATAATTAAAATACTAATATATGAAACAATCACTAATCAAAACTTTATTGAAACTAAAAAAGCTTGGAAACCAGTAAACCGGCAAAATAAATACGTGAAATAATTGTAATATATATTTGAGATAAAATCAAAATAATTATAAATTGATAATTAAACTGTAGAACTAAATATTTGAGATAAAATCAAAATAATTATAAACTAATAATTTGACTGAAGAAGTAAATACAATTTATTTATAATACTCTGTCTTAACTGTTCTTATTTTGATTTAACATAATGGGCAAATTAGTAAATAATTGAGGTTAATCGGAAACTTATAGTAAAATTTAAAATAATCTTATAAAACTTTTTCCTAATATATTAAAATAACTTTTTTATCTTTCTTAAATGTTATTTCAAATTGTTTTTATTTTAATTAATTTATTTTTATTTAATTTAATTTAATTTTTGAATAAATTATTTTCATAAATAATATTCATAACGAACAATTATAAATAATTGATATAGTCCATATATTGTAAAATTTTTTTTCTTTTAATCTTTCATAAAAAAGTTCTGCTTATTTTTTTCGGCTATTCTTTACTGTTCACTCACGAATAAAATATTCTATTCATTATTTTCACTTACGATTTTCATATTCACTAATTTTCTTTTCGGCCTTTAAATGCGGGTGTTCGAAATAGAACAATGGCGTTAATCCACTTAATAAAGCCGAATTTTTTTCTTTGTTGTTTTTTTTTTTAATTTTTAAAAAAAATTTTTATTATTTTTTTAATAATTATATTCTTTTGATAATATTTATATTTAACCGAACTTTGAAACGAATTTTAACAAGTGAATCGATTTAATGACATTTTAAAGCCGGGATCACCACTATTTATATGAAATTGTAATGTTACACCCCAGAAGATTTTCTAGTACTTACACTACTCATAACATTAATGAAATTTTTCTATAACTATAGTTATAAACTAATATATGTATATATATATATATAATAAAAAAAACATTATTTAACTAGTTAATATTGCATATATGTGTATATTAAAATTTAAAACAATTTTATTTGTATATGTGTGTCAATACACAATAAATATATAGTTAAGATGATGATTTTCTATATTCTTTAACTTAAAAAAAAACAAAATTATAAAAAAAAAGGAAAAAAGTTTAAAAAAGTTTTTCAATAGTAAATATAAAATAACATTATTTGTACATAAATATTTATATAGATATAAATTTATTTATGTACTTATAGATCAAAAGGTGTATAAAACAAAAAGAAATACACGGATAAATAATGCAGCAGCAAAAAAAAAAATAAGCAAAAATAGAAAAAAAATTGAACTTAAGATGCAACTGCATTATATAGTCACTTCTATTTTGTTTTGTTTTTTTTTTTTTGTTTTTTACTTTGGTTGAATTGTTTGCTTTTTTCTATTTTTGATATTTGAAAATTTTGAAGAATTCACTGTGTAATTTAATGTTTTTTTTTTATTTCGGTTTTTTGTTTTTTTTTTTCCTAATACAGATTTTTTATGTGCAAGTATATTTAAATTTTACAGTAATAAAGTAATTTTCAATATAATATGATGTTTTTTTGTTTAGTCTGGCCGTGGTTAAAAAAAAAGAAAAAAAAACAAAAAAGTTAATATGTATTTTTCTAAATAAAAATGTGACTGGCCCAACAATGATTTGTTTTTTTTTTATAAACATTTTGTCTTTTGGGCATATTTAAGGACAATCATTCAGTCCCTTTTGTAAAGTATTGAACTTAAGTTGAGTTTGTTAATATTGTTTTGATTTTTATAGAAATTTTTTTTATTAAAAAACTAAGATTTTAAATTTCTAGAGTTTTAAAAAAAAATCTGAAGGTGAAAATATTAATTAAAAAAATATCTTGTTTTTGTTTTAAAATAAGGTTATCCAAATATGAAATAATTGGAGCCAAAAAATCTTTGATTTTGATTTGAACCATAGAAAAAAGTATAGAGTTTTAATATTTTTTGCAGGACCTTGGTGACTTAGTGGTTAATTACCTGTCATAGATATAAATAGTATAGATATAATCTATTAATCCAAATTTATTTAAACCTATAATGGGCCCCAAAACCGATATTTTTCAAATAATGCGTTATCATTTTTAATATTTAATATTAATAAATAAATAAATATATAAATAAATAGTCCTTATAATTTTATTGCTCCTCTTCTAGATTCAATATTGAATTTAATAGATAAATTTAGCTTTTCCCAGACTCAATAAAAAGATATGTGAAATATTTTAAATGATTTAAGAGAAATTTAATTTAACCTAGTACATAATAATAATGAAATGAGATTAATTTTAAATTTAAATAATATTCTGCCAAATAATAAGTTTACCCTCAATGGTTTAACCCATAGGTTTATTCTAAATTTTTTGTGTTACCATTGTGTTTTAGTAAAAATGATGTCGTTATTAAACGTTTTAATAGTAGTATATATTACTGAATAATTTTATCTTTAGAGTCTAAATCAGGTTATAATTGCTATCTATTCCAGAACCTGCTTTTTTGACAATCTGGTATTTTTAATATTAATAAGTTAAATCTTTGAGTTCCTAAGAAATATTGTGCTATAAATATAAATTATTTGAAGTTCTAAATTAAAATAAGAAAAAAAATATTCAGAATAGTTTCAAAAATTGGTACAGTCCTTGTAATTTTTTTCTAATTATTCCCTTAGGGACTAAAGGACTTCCAAATAGCCTCTTTAATTATATTTGTATTGCGCCATTCTTCTTATTTTCGACCTTATGATTTTCCACATAGGTAACATTCTCTTTGCTCAGGTGTCCTATAAGTGGCTTTTATTTTGCAAAAACTTTTTCTATCCTAGGGGTTCCATTCTAGCTTTTAGCGAGTCACTGATGTGGTTGAGCGCCTTAGAATGTTTCCTAAGATTTGAATTTCAAATAAACATTAAAACAAAATTTAAAGTTAAATTGCCCTTAAATCAATTGTATCTATTAGCAAAAAAAAAAAAAGAAGCTTTTAAGTTACCGTTTTATTTTTATCTTCTATTTAATTCATTTTTTTTTGTTTGTATATTTTTTTAAAAAAAATCTTTGTTTTATTTTTTCGTCAGGTTTAAAGAAGAATTCAAACAAAAAAAAAAAAAAACAAAATTAAAATATAGGAGTTGCAATAGATCAAACTGTTGAGATATAAATTATTTTTTTTGGATAAATTATTGTACTTTAATAATAAGTTTTTAAGTGTAATTTTTAATTAGTTATCTTGAGATACTTAAATTAAGGTAGGTAAGTCTTTTTATTAAACGAGTATAGATTTGTCGTTTTAATAAGGTTTATTTCAAAAGATTGTTTCTTTTTTTTTAATAAATACCAAGATAATGGTGATTTTAATGGTAATTATGATAATAATGATATGAGGTTATAATTTTATAAAAAAAATTTTAATTTAATTTGAAAATGAACTTGTTTAGTAAAATTTAATTTGTTATTTTATATGTTTGTGTAACGATGGAATATTAAATATTTTAAATACTAATTAGCTTAAATAACGAGAATATGGGGGTGTAGTTCTAGTTAAATCAAATGTAATAAATATAGTTGAAGTAATCTCTGGGCCCTATTGCACCAACAATTTATCACCAATCAAATAATAATTTTTTTGGAAAATTTTTGTTGCACTAAAACCATATTTGGCAACAAAATAATGAAATTAGTAAAAAGACTCATTTATTACAAAATGATTGTTTAATTAGGGAAAAGTGGTAGTCGCAAAGGAGACCGAGTTTTAAAAACTGCATCTCTATGCTTAACATTCATTAGAATTAATTTAAACACTGATTATAATAAAGAGTTAATATAAAAAGTGGAAGCTTGGAATTATATGGTAATTGGAATTAATCATTCCAATTAGATGAAGAAAAATATCTGAAGATACTTTTATTAAGGTGCATAAGAAATTCTTTTTAAATGAATTTAAACATATTTCGTAAATATTTAGAATAAATTTATTTCAGTAAATACTTGTATCACCGGATAAATATTAAAATTAAATATAAAAATTAAAAAAAAAAAACATTGACACATCTATGCTAATTTTTGAGAAAAACATTCTAAAGTAGTTAAAGTGAAATAATGGGAATAATGTGCAAAATTTGAACTCACTGATAAACTATTTAAAAATGGCCTCTTATTACTTATCATTTATTTAAGAATAATTAAGAAAATAGTATAAATGACACTTTAATTATAGAAAACAAACAGCCATGCATAAGATTAACAACAAGTAAAAGTCCCGTCTATGTGTTAAAATTGAATTGCTTCTTTGGAATGGAGTCCTGAATTTCTTTACATAATTTGGTCATCAAATATTTCACTTCAATTTTCTGAATTGGCGCACGGGCCGTATGCGCTGTTACTCCCTACTGTTGGAACCAATTGTAGGAAGCTGCAGAGTGAACAAAATTATTAATCATTGTACGATATCTGTCCTCATTTACTGTCACAGCATTATCAACTTTATTAGTATGGAGCCCTATAACCTTTTGTGATGCCACCACACATTATGTTGTGCTTTTGAGCGAGTGTAATTGTCGGCAGTAAGCAACTCTGGGGTTTGCAGTACCCTATAACCCTTTTTGATTCCAACCCACATCATGCTGTACATTTGAGCGAGTGTAATTTTCGCTAGTAAACAACTCTGAAGTTTGCAGTACTCCAAAATAGCATATTTTGCTAATTCACATTCATTAAGATGAAAAATGCTCCATTACTCTTGTTTCAGTTGTTCAGTACTTTGGTTCATTGCTCATTGGTGGAATTTTGCATGTTGGTGTAGCAAACTTCAATTAATAAAAGCTGATAAAAAATTATATAAACGAAAAAGTTATTAAATTTTTAAACCCCATGGTGTTTTTGGTCCACCCTGTACCTAATATTGGAAGAACCATTAAAAAACATAATTTTAGGTAAATTTTTTGTTTTTTTAATAAAATTAATTGAATTGTAAATTAATATTAAATCAATTGACATTTAATTAATATACTTATTAAAAAATTTAGGAAACATTTTTTATTACTGTTGATAAAAATTATCGTAGGTTTTTACAATTTACACTTTTTTTAAAAAAATTTATATTTTATTAGCTTATTCAGTAATAAATTGGCTAACATTGTCGTATTTATATGCTAAGATTAAAAAAGACAAATTAATATTTACTATTAAGTGACATTTGAGTTTTTCTGTTTTGTTTTTATTTTTTTTTTTTTTCAAATATTTACAGTTAATTTAAAGTTTAGTACATAATTTTCGTTTTTTAATTATGTGTTTAAAAAGTTATAAAATATATAGTTGTTATGTTGACTCTAAGATACATTGAGATTTTAAAAATTTATTCAACAATATTATAGAAAATTTAGCTGATTAATAAAAAACTTGTTCGAAAGTTAAACCTTGGATCTTAAGATTACGTTTAATTTCTGTGTTGTTGTTTAAATTTTTCTAAACCCGCAAGAACTTTAGGAGACAAAAATTTAAACAAATAAATTAGATCCAAATAATTTAAATAGATCATAGACAGTACTTTGGGAATTTTAGAATTTTTTGTTATTTAAGGGATTTCTAATGTAGCTAGAGTATTTTCAGTAAAAGCTGCAATTACTTCACTTTTGTCTTGAAAAGTCAATGTTTGACTGGAGACACGAAAAGAATACCTAGTAGTAAGAAACTGTGAGGAATAAAAAATTTTTAAGGCTTATTTAAATTTTATATATTCCATATTTTGTTATAATTATAAATTTTGTCCTTAATACTTGGATGACAAGTTGTATTTCGCATTATATTGAAAGATATTGATTTAAAATAGCACTAGTTGTAACGTTACGTTTTTATGTCTATTTAAATTGTTTATCATTGATTTTCATAAAAAATTTTATTTAGTATTAACAGGTTCTATACAGTTTTACGGTAGATTTGCATAGTTCAGCAGAGTTAGTGATTTTCAAGTATTTTTGCACCTAAATGAATAAGTACCGGTACTGGAATTAATATGCAAAAAATATAATTTACTATTGTTGATACTGGGGAAAAAAATAGTGAACAGTAAAAATACTTATACTGGTACCCGCCAGTTTTTTACAGTATCAATTTTTACTTACCAGTAATTACCAGTACTCACCAGTCTCAACTATTAATCATTTCTGTTAACCTGTATTTACCAGAATTATTATACTAATAATTATACTAATAGTGGAAAAATAGTGGTGAGTACTTTTACTGGTACTTATATTTTTTCCAGTACTAGTACTAGTATTTGCTAATTATTTAGTATATTTTTAAGTATTAGTACTGGTAATTGATTGGCACTGGTACTTAAAAATTACCAGTTCTGGTAATCAGTTACCGCTTGTAATGAGTAGTGACAAGTTTTTTATATAAGATTTAAATGATTACAAGCTTTAAAGGTTACATTATGAAATAAATCATCAAAATTCGAATATAAAAAATAAAAACAAAAAACCAAACTTTAACAAATTACATTTTAAATGCAAAAAACAAACTAACTTTTAAGTACAATAATTAAAATTATGAAAAATAAATTATTTGTATGTCAAGTAATAATATTTTACCAAAGATAGAAAAACTTTTAATTTATTGCACAATACTTAATGTTAGTTTTTGTTTAGTTAAACAATGTTGCACTTTAAAAAAAAAAATTAACAACAAACCAACGGTGGAATATATAAAAGTAATTACATTAATATTCTGGTTAAAATATTTTTTTTTTTCATAATTTTTAAAGACGATAAGTTATTAATTAAATTCTTATTCATTAAATTTATTCTTTTAAATATTATTATGGTGGCCAATTAATAAATTGAAATGGTAATTACAATTTACAGTAAACGTAAACCAGTACCTGTCAGTCATATGTTGTACAATTGGATTTTTTTAAATAATTTTTTAGAATTAATGTTTTTTTTTTATTTACAAATATAAATTTTTATACCCGTGCATACAAATAAGGGCACGGATATATTAAAATTATTCTTCCGTTTGTAATGTATCGATCTATACGAGTTAGATACAGCGTGAAAGGTAGGTATCGGATCAGCATTGAAAAGTAAATTGATCTAGCTATGTGTGTCCGTCCGTCTGTCAGCACGGTAACTCAAATACTAAAGGAGCTAGAGTTTTGAAACTTACACAAAGCAATTTTTAAACAATTTGTAGATTCCCAATTGTTTTTGGCTGAAATCGGACGAAGACTTCGGGTAGCTGCAATAGAAATTTTTTGAACTGATATGAATATTTTCTAAACTGATAACTAAATAGAAACTACTGATTACGGCGTCATATTTTTAATCAAAACGTTTCTGCTCAAATCCAGGTTCAGGTTAAATATAATTATTTTTTATATGAGAAATTCTTATTCTATAGAAAATTTGACAGAAAACTCTCATTTATTTTAATAATTATTTATTTTTGTTTTACTGTTTTTTAATAAACCTCCAAAATGTTTTCAAAACAATACAATTGTTACCATAGTTACTATATACAATAATTTTCAAAAAAAATATTTTTTTAAAAATTTCAAGGCTTAGTGAATAGTGGTTAGGTTGGGACGCCGGCCTTTCGAAAGTGTCTAAAAGTTGACAAGGGCAACTATAATCTTCCTAGTTTTTTTGTAATTTTATATTTATGATCATAAATTTTATTTAATTTTAAAGATTTGTGTTTTTTGTTTTTGTGCAACTTGCACATTTGTTTATTTTTCATTTTAACACTTTTATATATATATATTTTTTTTAATTATAATGTTTGCCTAAAAAGAATTTTTATAATTTTATTTTATTAGTTATGTTTTTTTAACTAATTAGCTTGTTAATATAAGTAAAAAAAAATACTTAAAAGTTTTCTATTAAATATTTAAATTGCCAAATATTTAATTAAATAAGATATGTTCTTAATTCAATATACAGACCAAACGCCATAAAGTTCGGTGTCCTGGAAAACTTATTAATTTAAGTGTGTTATGATGTTTTTATTATGTTAACAATTAAGTATTTAAAAATTTATAAATAGGTAAATTTATAATTGTGTAAATTATGCATAATATCTTGTAATTAAATATTAAATCATTTGCAATATTTCTCCTGTAACGGTATAAAATTTTATAGAAAATTTGTACGAATTTAGTTTTTAGTATGTCTACCCACTAAATTTGCCATACCTTTTATGACGCTGTACAGTAGATACAGTAGGAGATAGGTATAAATTGTGTCTGGATAGGATCAGAATCGAAAAGCTAATCGAATAAGTTATATGTGTACATTTATCTGTATCTGACTCTGCATGATAAATAAAAGAAATAAAAGAGCTCGGGACTCTGTAATTTTCACAAACTAATTTATATGCAAATTTATCTTTGCATATAAATTAACCAGGTTTCTTTATAGGTTCGAGTAGCCCCTATAAGGGCTCGAAAATTGATTTTTTTTTTAAAACACCTGTAACTTGAATACCTGTCTAATTTTGTTTTATTGATAAATTTAAATTTAAAGTCCAATTAAAAAAATTAAAAGCTGTTCTTTAAATTGAAGAAAATGTCTCTCAGTTTGAACCATTTTTGCTTAAATATTTAGTTTCTCAAATATTTAGTTTTAAATTTCAAATTTTGGTAGAATTCACAATTTAATTCCTAGAACCTCAAAAAATAAAGGGGGGGGGGGAGGAAAGAGATTATATCCTTCAGAAATTTGAAGCTCCAACATTATATTTCGATCAAATACTCAGTATGAAACACTATATAATTCTCATCTTCTCATCACTTGTTTAAATCAAAGCTCAGCCTCAACCATTAGAAATCTCATAGTAATTTTTCAATACTTGTCTTCTTTAATACTATAAATGCTTGTACATCATAATAAAGGAATATAATTTTTTACTAAATATACCTTTAATGAGCCTTAAAAAATTAATTTTAAAATTAAACATTAAATCAACCAGTAACTTAAATTAATATCTTAAAGTTAAATTGAGTTTTCAAAAAACGTAAAAATAAAAAATTTTATAACTTAATTAAAAAATTAAGATACAATTTTATGTCGTATTGAAAATTATAAATGTTATGCTAATAGAATTCAGCACTAAACATTTTTATTTGATTTTTATAACTTGAAACTTTTATTATCTTTATCCAATTATATCACTAAATTCCAAATTACTCTTGTAATATTTATTCTTAAAAATGGACTCAATATTATAATTTAGAAAGTTTGCATTACAAACTAAATAATTTGTAATGAATTAACCTTAAAATTATTCACCGTGAATGTCCATCATATGACTCTGGTTATTAAATTTTCAATCATATTATCTACACATTTTATTCTAAAGTCTAGCCCAAGCGAAATGCTAAGAAATTTTTATCCCATATAAAATACATATAAAACATGTCAAAATTTTTCTCAAAGAGCTGGGTGGAACCCAGTGACAGTGAAAACTCTTTTCAAACGTTTGTACATGTTATAAGGCCCTAGTACTATCTCATGTTTAAATTGTATGTTGAATTCATTAAGATCAATTCTAATAACACGAATACAATATGACCCCCTGTTTCAACATGTAGCTATATGTTATAGACAGGCTTATTAGTCTAACAGTTGAACAGCTAACGCGTTAAAAAAAAAAAAATAAAAGCGGTACTCAAACCAGCAGAAATGCTTCAAATTTTTTTTTTAATTTAAATATCTTCCAATAGATGTCATTTAAAACAATTTATTTCATATTTAATAATCCGGTTAATTAAATGTATTTATTTTTGAAAATATGAGGAAAACCTCTGAAAAACAAAATACAGTTATATCAATACAAATATTGAATACAAATAATATATTTAAAATTCATAAATGTTGTGCCAGGCACTCTTAACATCCCTTGAGAATTTATCTAACTACTAATAATTTCTTATTCTATGCTTAAATATTTGACATATTTGTTTTATAGAATAGCTACTTTTTGTATCTTAATTTAATAAGTTCTATTTATTTTTGCAACATATTTTTTCTACACAAATATCATTCGTTATCAACATTCTAAATAAAAAGTATATTGCAAAAATTGCAAGTGATTGTAATTTGAAACCTTGATTTGATTAATCTTCTATTCTTAATTAAATCAATATAGAACGCATTTTAAATCATTTTTAATCTTTTGAATCATAGTATCAGATTACATAAATTAAGTTAATTTAAACATTAAAAACATATATTTATATAATTTAATATCAAATAAAAATAGAATTAATTAAAAAAAAATAAAAATACATACTTTATATAAACAAGAAATAATATTAAATACTAATTTATTTCTGTAATTACTGTAACTAATAATATGTATATATTATAAAATACAATGTATTTTTTTTTTGTATTTGATTGCATTCGTTTGAAGAATTTACAAAACAAACTTTATATTTGTTATGTTTACACATGCAATTTTTTTTTACATTTTGAAAAGTATTGTAATACTGAAAAATATAACTATGGAATAGTTTTTATGAAGCCGACGATTTATCGTAACTATATAAAGAGGCAAAATATAGTATTCTATCAGTAGAATAGAGGAGGAAAAGATATTGTAATATTGTTGGACATCAATAAAATTCAGCAAAATAACTTAACTAAACTTTGTAAAAGATATTCAGCTATTTAATTAACATTCAGCAAAATAAAAATCTATGACGGTATTTTCATTGAATTTTGTTTTTAACATATTTTGATTTTTGTACCTCCTTTAAACATCAAAGGTAATTCGAAGGATAGGCAAACCAAACAATGCATACTACTCTGTGTTGAAGATAATGAGATCTCGAGAAGTGAGCAGAAAATGTAAACTTGAGATGTAAAAATCACTCATAAGACCATGCTTCGGCAGTGAAACTTGGACGATCACCCAAGTGATTGCAAACTTATTTTCCCGTTTCAAGAGGAAAATGCTGCGTAAAATTATCGGGCCAATTATCGATCAGGGCCAATTTAGAAAACCGACAGCGATGTTATGACATTCATCATCTACAACGCCTTAGGTGGGCCGGTTACATGCAACGCATGCCAGATTCCCGTAGTCCAAAGAAGGTATTGAATGGGAAAGTAGAGAGAAAAAGACATGTAGGGAAGTTGAGGAATCGATGATTTAATCATCGAGTTAGAAGCTGTGTCAATGTTTCAAGAGCAAACTTGGATAACTGCTGGCCAAAATCGAGTGAAATGGAAGAGAATGATAAGGGAGCCCAAGGTTTGACAGCTGACTGTAGCGCCATAGAAGAAGAAGAAGAAATATCTCTCATTACTGCAAAAAATATTGATGATCTAGTTACTAGATAATTTCTCAAAAGGATTAATTAAATTTCGTTTTCTTTAAATTAAATGCAATGGCAATGCATCTTAATTCAATGTCTTAATAATCTGAAGCTGTCCAGAAACCCCTGTGTGATGAAACCATCGCCCTTCTTGTCTTTATTCGATCCTATATGGGGTATGTGGTGCCTAAACAGAAAAGGCCGCATAAATCAGGTATCCCATTATGGAATAACTCCATATCATTTCTCTTTTATTTTTGTTTTGTTTCTCTTTTATTTGTACAAAAATTGAAAATGAAATGACTGTACATATAAGTTGAAAATTGTTTTGAAGGTGTATCAGATGGTAACTAAGAATGAATAGTAAACTGTAAAAAAATTGATGCAATTTGATTATGCAAAGAAATAATCTAGTCAAGAATTTGAATTTTAAATGTATTTTTCTAGAAGACGGTTAAAATTGCTTAATTTTTACCATTTATCATCATCATCATCTTAAATTGAATTATTTATGGATTAAAGAATTCTTTTTTTTTCAATTGAAATTGTTTAGAATTGTTAACAATACCATAAAATAATAGACAAGATGTTATGTAGATTTAATATTATATAGATAGAACGTTGAATTTACAGTTATTTTAATAATAGTAAATGATTCTAAAAGAATTTTACTTTATAAATTGTATGGCATATGTTAAAATGTATGATATTGTTAATATCTGTTAATTTATTTTATAAATTTTTATGGCGTTAAAATTAAGGTGGCAATAGTGGAAAAACAAATTGCAATTGCTATAAATATATAAAAAAGGTATTTATTATATTTTATTTATAAATTTATTGAAATATTTGTAAAGTTTATAATTATTTAGATAAGGTAATTTATATAAATCTAATTTATATAAAACCCTTACACCTGAAATAAGTATACGGAAATATTAACTGGTGTAGCGTTTGTTCTCAAAAAAGTGCAGATATGCATTTGAAACATGCCCCCAAAAGTATGTTTATAGAGTATATCATAGTCAGATTCAGTTTGAAGCAAGTTTAGTTTTCGTTATAAAAATTTTTAGAAGTTTTAGAGTTGTAAAAGATAAGGAAGTTTAGTTTTTCCAGAACATATAAATTATTAGAGTCTATCCTTATCATAGCATTCCATATAAAGGGGACTGCCGGATTCCATTAAAGGGGACTATTTTATTTATTTTATTAATAAAATAAACTTGATGCCTTTTTTAGAAAATTATTCGAGATTTTTATACCCGTATGACTATATAGTCCAAGGGTATAATAAATTTGCCATTACGTTTGTGACGCAGAGAAGGAGAGGGGGTAGATATAGACTCAAGTGTATGGATCGGATCAGAATCGAAAAATAAATCGATTTAGCTATGTATGTCCGTCCGTCCGTGTGTCCGTCCGTCCGTCCGTCATCACGATAACTCAAAAAGTAAAGGAGCTAGGATTATGAAGTTTTCACAAATTAGTTTTTATGCAAAAAACGGAATCGAGTTTTAAATTCAGTCATTTTGGTCAACGGGTTCGAGTAGCTGCCATACAACTCCTTCTTTTATATGAGCATTACTCTACACCTAATAAAGCTGAATGTTTGAAATTTTGCCAAAAGTAATTAACCGGATGATATAATGTATATGTTACGGTCATACGGGTATCCCAGAGTTGACACAGTCACTCTACTACACTCTTCCTCGTTTTTTTATACAAGTTAGAAGATCATAACGTTTAAATCTTTTGAACATATAAATTATTAGGGTCTATCCTTATCATAGCATTCCATATAAAGGGGACTGCCGCCCCAAATCTTTGCTAAGCAAATTATTAGAGCCCTGATTTTGTATCCAACTCTGAAATCTTTCCAAATTTTTTTAATAAAGAATAAGTGAGGAACAAGCGTTTAATATAATGCAGACTGCCGACCCAAACCCCCGCTAAGCAAATGATTGTATCCCTGATTTTGTATCCAACTCTGAATCAAATCTCTCCTAACTTTTTTAATAAATAATAAGTAAGCAATAAGCATTTAAATAATTGGGACTGCCGTCTCCAAATCCCCGCTAAAAAAATGATTGAATCCCTGATTTTGTATCCAACTCTGAAATATCTTCCAACTCAATTTGGAGACTTTTTTCCTTTATTTTGGAAACTTTTATATAAATTGCATTTTAGGAACATATGAAATGGAACTTTTTGCAGGGACTTTTTTTAATTTTAGTTGTGGGGACTTTTTTCGTATAGCCTTTTATTACTTGTTTTTTTTTTTAATTTAGTTTAGAAATTTAAAATATTTTAATGGCTTGGTTAAAATAGCACTCACTCCTGTTTATTTTAAAATCCTGGACTGTAAATACTGCAATAAGAGCAATGATTTTCCTATTGGTTCATTTATCATTAAAAAGCTCTATGTGTGCTTTAAAACCTTCTTATATGCCTTCAAAATTTTCACGTACATTCCTATACAACGATATTTTCATAACGATTTTTAAAAAATTTTTTTAAAAAAATTAAATTTACGTAATATTTAATCATAACACAATGTGAACTATGTTTATTATTTAGGTTTTTTTTTTCAATTCTTCTGATTGTTACTGTCCCTTTTTATCTAGGAAAATCTTTAGCTGTTATGCTTATAAATAAATGGACGAATTATTGATTAAATCTCATAGTTACATATATATAAAAGTTGTAATAAAAAAATATTATGAAGTTTTTTAATTTATAAAAATGTTTAAAAGTTTTTATTTTATTCATATTTTTTTATTTTTTTGTTGAAGAAGTGGTAACCAAACCCAAATTATTTATTAATAAAATAAACTTGATGCCTTTTTAAGAAAATTATTCGAGATTTTTTTTTATACAAGTTAGAAGATCATAACGTTTAAATCTTTTGGACTAAAAAAAATTCATCATATTGTAGAAGAAGTAAAAAAATAATTATCTATTACTATAGTAACCATCAATAATATCTTTGGATGTGCATTTTTAAAAGGTCAACATAAAATAATTTTATGCCTAATTCAATTATGGCAAGTGGCTGCACGTCAATGTAAAATATTATAAGGCTGGAATATATTTTTTTATGGATACCAATAAAAATTAATTAAACCCGCATGACAGCATATAATTTAAAAAAAAAAAAATTGTTTTAAAATGAAAAATGATGAATATCGAATTAGTTTGAAAGGATCAATCTTATGCTATTAAATTTTTATTAAACTTCTATTTAGTAAAGCTAAAAAAATGAAAACTTTTAAATTTATTCAGAAAAAGAACTTGGTTTTTTTTAAGGTGAAAGATGACACTTTTTTAATCTGTGTAAGCAACTGTACATTATGGATATCATGTAAGCAATGATGAACCAAGTGTTTTCTTGCCTTAATTCACCGTTTTAAGTTTTTTATTTTATTTAAAAATCTGATACTACACTCAGTCTACTAAATAGAGTTTACTATTGCTTAAGAACCTAATCTTAAAACAATAATTAGTTATAAAGGAGTGTTTGGTCTTGTAACACTACTGAGTTCTTGAGTCTCTTTAATTACCAGTTGCCTTGGTATGATTTAAATTTTGATTAAAAAGTTATAAATTCAAAAAAAATTTAATAAAGAATCTTATGTGAGTTGATTTCTTAATTACTTTAAAAAATAAAATAAAATATAAAATAAAACGAATAATGGATGTTAAATATAAACATAACACTTGACAGTTATTACAAGTTTTGACAGTTGTTTTAAATAATAAACAGTTATAAATTATTATGCTTAATACACATTTTTAAAGTCATTGACTTAAAGATAAATAACAAGAATCAGGAAGTAACTAAGATCTTTCTTTCATAAAAAAATTAGAAAAATAAAGAGCTAGATCGAAAGCACAGTATAAAAGTTAGAAAAATAAATAATCAAGCATTTCTGAAAATCGATAAGAACGGTAAGAATATGTAATTTGCGGATCAAAAAATCTGGCAACAAGTTGAATCTTTCTTTCAATTTTTATCTGATTGACGTTTTGATTTATATCTGACGTTTAAATCAATTTATTACACTGATTTAAAATATGTTCAAAGGATGAAATTCAATCTGCATTTTCGGACACACATTTTTAAGACACTTCATAATTAATGAATTAAAAGAGTGAAAAAAAGAAACTTTAAAACCTTAAAATTGCCAAAATCAATTGTATTTGCATTTTCTGTTTTTCTTTAAAAATTTTTCGAAAACTTCATAAATTGGCTAAAAGTCACATAAAATACACATTTAAAAGTAATTTTTTTGTTGAATATATTTTTCTTTTCTGATGTTTTTTTTTGTTTTATTTATAAAGCCAAATGAAATACCAGCTATATTAAAGCAATGTCCCATGATCATCGTTTTTATCAACATGAAAGAGTTATTCATTATTTTTTTTTTACAAAGATGTAATATTGCATATAGAAATGCAAAATACATTATATTTTTTTTTAAATTGTCGGCGGAGGGAAAAAAGTCCCGGTGTCAAAAATTCTAATAGGAAAGTTCCCCTCAAAAAATATACCATAAGTTTCCGGGGAATTGTGATTCCAATGAGTGAGCCAAGTCTCCTAAAAACTGAGATATAACGCTCTATGAATCATCTGGGTAGCATAGTGATTAGAGTGCCGACCTTTCCGTATGGTCCGGATTCGAATACCAGAGAAAATAACTCAACTTGGGTTCAATGAGGCATTGGGTTCAACTTAATGGCTTAATCAATAATTAATAATTCTATATCTATATACAAGTCCATCGGGGACTTCTGACTCTGGGAATTTTATCCCCACGCTACTTGAATGTTAGCGGGTGAAAAGGTGAGTCAATTCTGTTGACAATCACGTCACGATATGTAATTGTATAAAAATGAACAAAAGCAATAATAACTATAATAATAATAACAAAATGAAAAATAAAACAAGATTAAAAGCAGTTTTTGTTTTTTTTTTTGAAATTTTGTGCTTAGTGGCACCTTATACTATGGTTTTTTTAATAAGTTTTTCTTTAAAACTAATATTTATATTATTTTGGCGACATAAAAATTGGTTATTTTTTTTTTTGTATTTTATGCTTTTGTTCAAGAAAAACTGCGAGAAGATGAACAACATTAACCAAACCATTAAAAAATTTTTATTTATTTTTTATTTAAAAAAAAAAACAACAAAAAAAAAAAACAAAATGAATTTTTCATTATTTTAATTGAATTAGCTCGTTCGTAGATCATCATTGTATAATATATTATAGACTGGTTGACCTAAAGAGATTCAATTTTATAGATGTCTACTAATAATTTTTTTTGTTTTTGTTATTTTTTTTTTTGGTTTTTCGTTAAAAGTATTACGAGTATTACTATTATCAATATTATCCTCAAATAATTAATCGTTTTAGATTGAATAATTTGAGTGACTTTTTGAGTGAAACTTACCTTGGGCTAAATTTTAATTACTTCTTAGATCATTATACATTACACTTGGCATATGTAATTATTATATGAAGATGATAGAAGTTTTATTAATTCTATGTTAAATAAATTTAGTTGATAAAAAATGTTGAAATGTAATATATATATATATATATATTTAAAATTATTTTAAATATGTGTGTGGGTAATTTTAGTTAATTGAGAAAAGAAATGTTATGTGAGTGATTGCAATGACATAGAGTAATAAATAAATACCATAAAAAACTGTTTTGAAATGTTTAAAAATAATAATTATTTGACATTTCTTTTTCTTGTGAAATTGGATGTTTTTATAAACGCATAGAAACTTAAGCAACTTTAATGCCTTGTCTTTTGGAGATAGAGTGTGAGACGAGTGTTTTATTTTTGAGAACCAATTTATTATAAATGCGAGTTAAATTCCAGTACATGTCATAAAATATTTCAAATAAAAAAAATTGATTGAAAAACCATTTTTCTTTACAAATCACCATGGTGACCCAATATATATAGTAAAATATAAAATATATGATGTAAATAAAATTAATATTATTACTTATAGATTAATAGAAAAAATTTATTGTACAAGAAAAAATTTCACTTTTTAATTTGGATATAGGGGTTACCGCTCATGTGCATGTGCAGTGGTTTCTAATAAAATAAATAAATACATAAATAAAATTAAGCGTTCTTATTTTAAAAAATATCTACCATTTTAACCATGATATTTATTATTTTTGAATCTAAATGTAAGTTAGAAAATCAAATGAAGCTTAATTAGGCAATAAAAAGTAAACGCCCATTAGTTTTTTTTTTCCAATTATAAATGCAAGCGATTGAGAGTTTGATTTTGATTTGATTGAGTTTTAAAAAAAAATTCATTGTTCTTAAATTTATTTTATTCATTGAAATAGGTTCGATAGAACTTACTTATCTTGTTGTTAAAATTTTGCACTTTTGCAATAAATTTTAAGAAATTCTTGAATTATTCATCTGTTTTATTTTAATCACATTATTTTGTTTTTTTTTTTATTTTAAATCTGGGTTTGGATTTTGATTTATTTTCTCTGAATAATTCAGTAATTTGTCAATGTACTAAAAATCGAATCTGCAATATCTAGAAATTTGTTAAGTGTAAAAGAATAGTCGTGTCCTTGTTCTAATAAAAAATAAATTTTGAATTTATTAATAATTAAATAAATTAAAATATAATTATCAAAAAAAAAAAACTTTTGAATGCAATGAATAATGAAATAAATAAGAAGATGATAAATTTATTTTTTATTTTGATGAATGTGTTGAATTAATCAAAATAAATATTTTAATATGATTGATTTTCTTTTTCAATTGATTATAATGATAAATTTATATTATATATTATTATTTAAATTAATTTTATTTTAAAAGGTATATTATACCTAATAAATTAATTAAAGTATAATTTTAATATAAGTGATTAGTAAGGAACCATTCCAATAGAAATTAATCTTACAACTTATTTAAAAAGTAGCACATCAATAACTTTTTAAATGTCATTTATTAAATCTTTTTTAATTGTAAATATAAATTCGCAGTTCTTTTTAATATGAAAGTTTCATATTAGACCTTTTTTACAAATCTTAATATCAACTACATAGATTATGAAATACAATATTCATAGAATGTCAAGAATTAATTGCTTAGTATTAGAATCATAAAATGTCAGTTGACATATTTTTGACGTATAAAAAAATTAAAAAAAAATCAATGCATAAAAGTTAAAACTTTTTATTGAAAACAAATCAAGAGTTTTTTTCAGACATATTTTTGAATAAATGGATATACAGAGCAGTATTGAAATTTTAAAATAATTTCAATGAATAAATAAATTAATAATAATAATTTTTTTAATTTATTTATTAATATTCAAATCATAAATGATAATATAATATTTTAAAACCATCGCTTGCTCCATCATCGGAGATCATTGTAGATTTGAATACTATTATTATATTATACTTATTTATACTTATATAATTATACCATTATTATATTTGATCGTAAGATGGGATTGCAATAAAAACTACTTCTTTCAGTAATTAGATTTGAAAAAAACCATATTAACATTAATTATAAATTTCGATATGTGCTGTTGTTATTAATTATAAATTAGGTCAGAAATTTTTTTGAAAAAAATATAAAAAACAATATTTCAATATAATCATTATTATTCAAACTTTGAAATAACCAAAGTACTTTAAATTTTTTGGAAAGATGTTTTTAACATTTAGTTTTGAACAGTCTTTTGTTTTTTTTTTTTAAGCGCTAGCTGCACTTAAACAGTTAGGCTAATAAGTCTGTCTATACCATAGGCACATGTTGGAACAGGGGGTCATATTATATTCGTGTTATTAGAATTGGTCTTATTGAATTCCACTTACAATTTAAACATGAGATAGTACTCTGCCGTCTTAGATTTTCAATAGTTACAATTCTATTTTTTGTTTATATTGTAATATTTTGTATTTGAGTTATATGGTTTTCTATATCTGTAAGTTATTATTCAATTAATTAATTATTAATTATGCCATTAATTTGAGAACCCAAAGGCGAATGATAGCTGAGTCGAGTCGAAAACCAGAGAAGTTTTTTCACTTTCACTAAGATTCGAAGCCGGGCCTTTCGCGTTGAAGATTGGCACTCAACCACTGTGCTACGCAGCCATAACTAAATCACCCAGCCATAATTTAATCAAGTCTAATGTATTTTTTTAATTAAACTCTAAAAAAATTAATAAAAATAAATATTATATTATACCACCTATACATAATAATAAAAAAAACAGATGTACAATGTAATTTTTAAAATTTAAACAGTAGCATAAAATAATATTTCTATTAAATTGATGCTATCATTAAAACTCAAACATTTTTTCATTTAAAAATTCAATTTTATTTTATACACTCCATTCTATGTATTAAAAAACTTTTTCAAAGTAAAAAAAAAAATAATTTAGAGTTCAAGAGTACACTTAAAAAACTTTTGAAATTATATGTTTTATATTTTATTATTAGTATTAAATTTCAATGGTTAATAAGTACTTAAATTAATAATTCATGGAAAAAATTGATAAACATTTAAACATAATTTAATAATTAGATATATCTATTGTCAAAATAAGTACATATAATAACTTTAATATTATTATAATGAAATGTAACTAATCTGAACGTGGTGTATGCGAAACGAATCACGTTTATTATATAGTTTTTTTTTGATTTAGTAATCTTTCAGATGAACATTCCCTAGTTTTTAAAATCATTTTTTATTGTTGTTACTTAAGTAGTGTTACAGCTAAAATGCTGTAAAAACGTATTTCCATTTTCTTCAACATTTTTAAACACTAGATAAAAAATAGAGTATTCAACTTAAATTATTGTAAAAGCTTAGGTATAATAAAGGTATCACGATCTTTATTAAACTTCAGCCAAATAGAATTTATCATTAACCTAAAAATAGTCGTACGAAATAACTAAAATTACTAGAATTAGTTTTTAAAATTTAAATAGCTCTAAATAAATTAATTACAATTAGCTCTAAATTAGTTTTTAAAATTTAAATAGCTCTAAACTCTCAAAAACCAAAGCCATATAAAATAATCTATAATTAGAAAAATTAGTTATATCCGAACAATTATTTTTCAACTGCCCCCTAAAGTCTTAGAACTATTGGTTTAGATTATAAAGATTGATGTTTTCTGTTTAAGGTTTCCCTCTTGAATCTTTTGTTGTTGTTTGTATGTTTTATAGTATTTCGTCCTAATTTAATTCTATATGATAATTTTGCATTGATGGCCGGATTGGGATTTAATCAGAAAAATGCATACTTCTTTAACACGATAATCCTCAATTTTACAGTAATTAATTAAGTTATATGAACTCTGCATCTAAATCAAAATTTTCAAGAAATTTTAAAAAAGAAAGTCTTTATAAGCTTCAAGAAGTCAAAAGTCTTCTTGTTGAATAATTTATTTCAATTTTTATATCGGTTAAAAAATTATTTTTAATATTTTTAAAGCATATGACAGTTATGAATAAGTACTACTGTTATGTAAGTTATATTAACAATATTTGACTTATATGTACATTTTCATATATTTTGTTTAACAAAATCAATCAACTGTAACAATAGAATAACTAACGTGAGATATATTTTTTTTTTAAGTATAATTATATAATAAATGAACATCTTTTATTTTTATTACTTATTATTACTATTTATTATACATAAAATTTACATTACAAGTGTTCTTGAATTTCATTAATATAATAATATTTTTTTTTTCATTTATTTTATATTGTACATTTTATTAAAATATGTAGCTTCTTAAATGCTGCTACCCATAATATCAAATCTTGATATTTTATTTTATTTGATTTTTTTTGTTTTTTTTTTTATCTTATTGAAAACATGTCATGTCACACTTGAATAACTCTTATGCTCATCATTACTATTATTACTTATTATTATTTATTTATTATTTTTTAATGTTTGATATTTCATATTTAATTAATGATATGACGTTGTTAAAACATAGTCATTGTGTAGGTGATATTTATGTCATTTCATTTAATTCGAAAAAAAAAGAAAAATTATTAACTTATATTTAAAAAAAAAGTAATAAAAAAAGAATCAATTAAAAATAATGAAACCCATTGTAAATGGTACTTAATTGAGTTATTAATTTTAAAAGATATTGTTAGCTTTTATAGAAGCTTTTATAATGCATTTAGACTTAATATTATACACTTTTTGTTTTACGTTAACCTTAATCCAGCAATTTACTTTTATATTAAAACACTTTTAAATGCTTAATATCTACTATCAATTTTTGGTTAGTGAAATTTTCAATATTTTAAACTTAAAAGTTTTCAAGCATTAAAAGAACGTTTCTTATGCCAGTAATCTACTTTTTTATTAACACTGTAACAAATTCCCAAGATCTACAATCAATTTTTATTTTATATTTTAATAAAAGTATATATTGAAAAAAATATTTTTTACTTTCCATTAAATTAAGAATAAAGGTGGAAATCAAAATATTATATATATTAATATTCGTTTCGACAGTATTTCACATTAAAATCAATACATTCTACTCTAAATTCTACTATATTTATTTAATTGATAAAAAATCAATTACATAATATTACTAACATCTTAATTTGTTCAAGGCAGTAAGATGAGCAAACAAATGAATAATAAAACAATAAAATATCTACATATATATGTAATTTATTATAATATAAGTGTTTTTTACAAGTAATTTACAAGTCTTGAAATAAAAAAATAAATATTGATTAATAATTTATGATCATTATTACTAAAAATTATTTAATTATTTTAATAAAGTAATTAATATTGTTTATATAATAAAACAAATATGGAAAATTTTTTTATTTTATTTGAAAATATTAATTTATTAATTAAAGACTACTAATTATTATTTTGAATAATAATTAAAAATTATTTAAATTAAATTGCTTTTGTTTTCACACTTCATAATTATTATTTTCTAGTAACTATATATCACATTAATTATTAAGCGCCATAAAATAAAGTCTTAAATAATAGCACAAAAATTACTTTATTTTGCTTTTGAATGAGAAATAAAGTCATATCTAATTTTTTTCAGTAAACGGTTTATTTTCGCATTTTAATTTGTCATCAAGCATATAATTGTTTTTTGGCATTGTTGCGTATGGCTTTATGTCACTACACCATTTTACTAATTTTGCGCTTTGAATTCGTAGAAGTTGAATTATAATTTTTTAATTATAAATTTATATTTCTGAATAATGATATAACTTTGTTATAAATTTTTTTTAAGAGTATGTACCTTTTTTATCAAAGCAACGAAAATTTATCATTGTCATGTTGAGTAAAGGTATCAACAATTTTTAGAATGCAGTTATATAGCGCATCTTCAAATGTAAATGACATTTATTTTAGATTGATATTATATTGAAAAACTAACTTACTTAAACTGAAATTACGACAAATTTTGAATAATTTGAAAAAAAATTAATCTACATAGTTTCACCTTGTTCGTCCGTTCGTCCATCTGTCTGTCCGTATATTTAATTTAATTTTATACCGTTAGAAATTAAGAAAATAAATTTTAATTATAGTTAAGTATTGTTTCTATAGTTCAACTCCAGTTTTAATTTCATGTAAGAACTTTTTTCTCTCCAGCGTTCCGGTGCTACAGATCCCAAAGTCAAACAAAGCCCTATTTTTAATATAAGTTTATAACAATATATAACAAAATAAGCTTTTATAACAAAAGTTATATATAAGGTATATTTTCGATATAGAAATGCCAAAATATGACTGCTCCTATATGAGCTTTATTAATATATGTAACAGAAATTTATAGTGTTACCATATGGTAATTTAAGTTACTAAACTTATGCTAAATTAATTAAAAAGGGTTTGTTATAAAATTGAAGAAAGTGTATGTAGATTTTTTCTATTTATTTTTTTGCTACTATTTACGAGTATATAATTTTAATTAATTGTACCAAAAAAGTTGAATTCATATATTACATAAAGCTCTTCTTTCTTTACAATACGTCTAAGCGTAGAAAATATAACAATGCACAAAATTATTATAATACATTAAAAAATAAAAAAAAAAAATAATAAAAATTTTAAGAAATTAAAATTATAATATATTTAAAAGATATATAAAATAACTATTATTTAAAATATATTTTAATTAAAAATTGATGAGGTTTTGTGTTTAAAACATGTTTAATTTTATTATTACTACATTTAAACTATGCTGTAAATTGTTGCAATAATCTTGCTTTCAAATTGATTTTAAATTATTTTTGTATATTATATGATTTTTGAAAAATTTTAGTTTTTCTTATTAATATTCAATTTAAATGAATGGTTCTACAGATTATTTGAGGTCAAATCACCAAATTAAATTTTTTTTTTTTCGAAATTATTTATCAAATGCTGGACTTAGAAAAAAATTAATTTTTTTTTCTGTTATATGTGTAAGGTTCATAAAAGGTTATTAAACATTATGTTACGTTATGTCATATAAAATATTATACCAGTTTTTCAAAAAAAATTTAATTTAAAAAAAATTTAATGAATATTTAACTTTTAAAAAAAAAGCCTTCAATTATAGTCTCTTAAAACACGTATATTATTAAATTACAAAATAAAACATGTTCTTAAGATATGTTTTTCTTGCATAATTTATTAATCTTTGATTTACTTGTTATATAGAAACAAGATTCTAATATCAATGTGCTTTGTTTTTTTTTAAGTGACACTCTTTTATACCAACTTTTCAAAAAAGAAGAACAAAATAAACTATTCTTGCATTTTAAGTTTATGATATTAATTTATTTAGAATTATACCATATTCAATTGAAGATGAATAAATTAAACTAATTTAATTTTAATCGTTATTATAATTACAGTAATCTGACAGATAGCTCAGTGTTTAAAGTGGCGGAATTTCAATTAAAAATTGAAATCCTAGTAAAAAAATATAATTTATATTTGATATCGTAATAGTTTATATTAAAATATAAAATAAACTTAACTGCCACACCTTACAAGGAAAGGAAGATCCACTCACTTATCACATTGTATGTGGTAGGGAACTGTTCATAAATGAATAAATAAATAAATATATAGTGCTACTATATATGCTAAATATATAAGATTCAAAGTGCGTTATTACAAGAAAGTAATACGGAAGTCAACCTCAGAATTAACGAGTAGGAAATCTTGTGTAAAGAATTACAAAGAGAAATCTGTCAACTTAAGGTAGAAAATTTAAAATTAAAAAAAGAAATCCGAAGAAACGAAAAGCGGATAAGTCCTCAGATGTTAACACATCATTGGAACCACTATTTAAACCCCAAGAGGAAGAATTAAAAGGAAACGATAAGGTCACTAAAAAATATAAACCTCCTCCGGTAATTCTGATATAAAAAACTATTCTCATATTATAAAAATATTAAAAGAACAAAATATTAATATTAAAGTTAACTTGATGAAAAATGACCAGTTAAAAATTAATGTAGACAACGAAAATGAATATAGAGTTTTGACAAACTCTATAAATAAAGAAGGAGGAATGGCATACATTTGAAAATAAACTGACTAGACCAATTAAAGTTAAGGCAAGAAATCTTCACCCATCATGTGACCCAGAAGATATTAAAAATACAAATAGAATATTTACAGCACATGAGAGTGAAAATTGAGGCTCTCAGAAGTAAGTCCATTCCTCAGTGCAAAAGATGTCAGAATTTTGGATGTACACAAAAATTTTGCCAAAGACAAGCTAAATGTGTAAAATGTACTGGAAATCATATGACATTCGAAAGAAAGACATTCGAACCTCTACTTCGGTGTGGGATATCATGATAGTGTAGACGTGGACACTTCATCTTTAGAAACTATTGTTAGTGATTGTTTTCCTAGACTTCACGCGGCTGTTTCAACATCCAAAACCGTTTTTGTAACTAAACTTCTTCGAGTTAAAAGTGCTGAAGATGTTTTGACCCATTTTAGACTCAATTGTCAAATTGGTGTTAAGGAAAATAAGATTAGTTTAATTAAAAAATTGCCTCCAAGCGATACTCCTCCTTCAAATTAGCCCTTCATATTATTTTAGGTCATTCGAGCTATCTCGTAAGAGGTCAGCTAACGTTTTTGTGAAGGAATTTCAACCCAGACACAAGTGCAGTAGTGATTGTAATTATTTGTCGGCTTCAAAAACCTGGACACTATCAATCTTGTACCACAGTGTAAGGAGGTTGGTATTAAACATAACACAGTTTTTTTTAACTCACATTTTTTTTTCTTAATGTCATTGTTATAGCATAAACCTGATTAGGTTGTAGTTTCACCAATGAAGACCTTTTTTACTACACTTATTCTAGAGATATTGCTTTTACACTATTTTTAAAATGTAGTACCAAATCATTGTTAAGATATATATCCAAAGGCTAACAGACTAGCATTTATCACCTCAATTCATTCTAGAACTTAGAACTCATACTTTTACTCTTTATTCTTAGAACCTAGTACCAAATCATTAAAATAGACTGACAGACAGAAAATTTATATAAATTTTCATAGTTCTTTCAAAAACAATTCTATTTTAAATTTGAACTAATGGTGCATTCTTATTATTAACTGTATATTTTAACATGTACAAAATATGAAGGTTATCATGATATGGTCATTTTGATGAAGGTGCCAACATTTTCAATTTATATTATTATACAATAATTCATCCTAAAGATGGTAATTTAAAGATCTTCAACTTGTCCTGATGCATTTGATGATAATAATTGCTATAAAATGAAGAGTATATTGAATTGCATATGAATTTTTGTTGTTTTAGTTTTGTTGCTTTAATTGTAATTCTACAAAGATTTGATCATTTTACATGCAGATGCATTTTAAATTAAAGATTTTGGTATTAGATCATTACCAATAAAAGTTAAAGTGATAGTTATTGTGAGTTTTATATTGAATTATAAAATGTTTAGTTTAAAAAAAACCTTGAAAGTTATACAACTTGTTTTAGTTTTGTTTGAATTCTTATATTATATTTTTGATTAAGCTTTAGATTAATCGTTAATACTAATAAATATATTCTATTAACAATTAGATTTTTTATTTTAAATATACTTAATGACTATTAAAATCGACAATTTATAGATATAATGCTGTATTGAATTGGGACGATTATATGTAAATTTATTGTTTGATTGCTGCTAATAAGATTAAAAAATAAGTTTTTAAAAAAAAATATATAGCGTTTTATATTAGTATTTTACTTAAATATAGGTTTATTAGGTAAATTAATTTAATTATAGTATTTATGCTTGATTTAAAATCATGTTTTTATTATGAATTTATAATTAGACGTTATAATAATTTCTTGAATGGCATTCAAGTTGGATTAACCAATTGATTTGAATATTAAACGTTCTAAAATTAATGTTTGGAAGATGGTATTTTTTTTTTAATTTTTTAATTCGTAGAATATTATTCGAGGAAGATGCGTGCGAAAGTCGCCCCGCTGATATTTACTTTAATTTTATCATATGTTATTCTTTTTAAGTCTTCAACTATTAGGTTAATAAACGTGTCTGTACCATCGGTTCATGTTGAAACAAGGAGAGGCATATTATATTGATATAATTGATTATAATGAATTATTTAAATTGATTTAATTGAAGGCCTTATAATATGTAGAAACGTCTTTGCTTTTCAATAGATATTTCATTGCAACAATTGTATATTTGAATTATAAGGTGTTTCTGGGTCTCTGAGTTATATTATTTAATTAAATTATTTCTTTAGTTTTTATATAAATTTTAAATATTATTATTTTATACAATTAATTATTAGTTATGCCATCATATTCAATCCAATGGAATTTTAACCTCTGCATCGTTCAGCCGTTTAAGTTACATGGTATATAAAAAATAATATAACTTTTTAATCACTATTAGAGCTGGAGAGCTGTAAAATTTTTTATCAACATTTATTTTTACTAAAATTCACTGGGAACATAATACAATTTTATATTGAAATATCTCAAACAAAGAGAACTCATATTATGTTTGTCGACTTATTTTGAACTCCATGTAAACTAAAAGTAAAATTATGTTATATAATTGGAAATGACAACTTTGTTTTTTAATTTTATATAAAAAAATTTTTTTTTATTAATTTATTACACTATTTAAATGACAGATTTTGTTGTGATTATTTATAATATGTTATGAAACTTACATAATAATAAGCTTTCGAATCAATAAATTCAATTTAATAATAACCTATTTTTAATGATTTAATTTAATTTTAAAACTTTTTTTTTTTTTTTCATTTTGTTTTATATTAAAAAAAAGAAATACTGATTTTGCTTTTTATCTATAATATTGTTGATCTTCTCCACCACCATGTGCTTTAATGTAATCTAATGCACGTTGAATAGCTTCTGGAATTGGTGGTGGGGTTGGTAAATGATCACCAACTGGATGAAAACCAGTTTCATCAGCAACATATTGTAATTGAATTACTTGACCATCAGGTGCTGTATATGAAAAACCACCATCAACAACTTCAGCTGTTTCATCATTTCCCAAATCTTTACTATGTCCCTGTTCTTGGGCACGAATACCATTACTTGTTTCATATTCAAAATTGTAACTGCCATCAATATCAACAAAATTAATATTTTTCAAAATAATTGCATTTGTATCATCTGTTGTAACAGCAGCATTACCAATTGATGCAGCTGAATTTGATGTAAAATCATGATGTTGTTGTTGTTGATGATGGTGATTATTTTGTTTATTTCCAGCTGAATGAGATGATCCAGATCCGGTGGTTCCAGCAGAGTTATGTGAATGTGAACTACCACCACTGCTTACTCCATGACCAGATGGAGCTGAAACACCAGTTGCACCATATGATGAGAAATCATCATCATGATTATGATGTGATGGTTTTGATGATTGCGATGGTGGTAAATATCCAGCTTTTATTGGATCTTGTGCCAATACAACATGAAGCAAAATTGTTGTCAAAACAATCAAAATCTTTAAATAAAAATTAGATTAAAATTTATGATTGTTTTGTAAATGTTACAATATTTAATAGTTTGTATTATTAGGGTAAACTTTTTTTTTAATTAGCACCGTGTTGTAAAATCACTCTTAAAAGGAACAAATTGAGTCAAATAAAAAAGGTATTGCGAACACAGTATTCTTATAAATTGTGCGTAAAATACTATTGAGAATAAATTTATGAAATTTCGAAATTTTAATCCTTTTTTAAATAGCTCAAATTGCCCTTCCAACAAATAGCCCTTAAAAGCCCTTTTGTTGTAACACTGTTTTGTAATCCATTTTATACTTACAATATTTTTAGATAAAGCCATGTTTAATAAAAGTTGTTAATATTACTAATCCACAAAATGCACTGTGATCTTCAAAGTTTGAACTAGTTTTATTTATACCAAATTTTACCAAAAAATTATTTTTGGTAAAATATTAATGAAAACAGAAATAGAAAACCTAAAACTGTTATTTTTTTTGGGAATTTACAATTTGGCATCAAACAAAAAAACAACGAAACACAATAAAAAAAAACAAATTGAGAAGAGAGTATTTTAGAGATATTTTGTTGTTTTTTTGGCCAAAACCATTTAAATTTCATATAATCACTATATATTGGATAGATGTTATGAAGATGCGTGCCAACCACAATAAATATCTCAAAATCTCTTATTTTTCTTTTCAAAATTTACATTGACTACTTTCATCTTGTCTCACCATATAAGTCATCAGGGTACTCTATCAAAAAAATTTGATTTTTTGAGATTATATCTAGAGATAGTAAAAGTGTACCTAATTCAAACATCTGTTGAAAATGTTAAGAGTTATTAGTATATTACTAGCATATTTTCAAAATATTTTCCAAAAAAATGTGCCTATATAATTTTACTTTGTCCGTCTGTATGTTTTGAAAACTTTTACATCGTTTGAAATAAAGAAGAAATTTATTCTGTAGCCCTACCCGTTATGGAGTTACTGCCTTCCCAAATCCAAAAAGTTCTTTATTTAAACTGTTACAACCAGGGTACTATAACGTGTATTTTAAATCTAGAAACGGTAACAAACAGTTGCTTTAATGTGCTTTAGAAATATATGTAAAACAAATATATAGAGTTCCCATACGATATTTTAATTTACAGTTATGCGAAATTGAATATTTGTAAAGTGTTTGACTCCTCATATCTTCTAAACGGCTTAAACTTCTTCTTCTTGTGTTGCATATTCTTTACAGAATGTTAGCGTCATATGATAGTTTGTGTGATTTGTTTGTATCGCTCCCTGTCCCTTGCTGATTCTACCAGTGCACCAATTTCTGATATGCCAGTCCAATTTCTAATATTTCGGAGCCAAGACAGTTGTTTTCTACCAACTCCCCTTCGCCCTTCGATCTTCCCCTGCACGATGAGCTGCAACATCTCGTATTTCGCACTCCTCATTACATGGCCAAAGTATGCTGTTTTTCGACGTTTGACAGTTGTGATTAGTTCTCTTGTCACGTTCATTCTTCTGAGAACCTCCTCGTTCGAGACACGGTCTACCCATGAAATCTTGAGCATTCTTCTGTATGTCCACATTTCGAATGCTTCAAGCTTATTCATATCTTTTACTTTTACTGTCCATGCTTCTACACCATATAATAAAACAGACCAGACATAACATTTAACGAAACGTATCCGCAGTTTCATGCTGAGGTTCCTGCTGCAAAAAAGCTCCTTATATTTAAGAAATGCCTTCCTGGCCATTTCAATTCGGCATTTTATTTCCCCATTACAACTCCAGTCTTCGTTTAGCCAGCATCCAAGGTACTTGAAAGTGGACACTTTTTCGATTTGACTGTTGTTAATTGTAATAGTCGCACCAGGATATGGTTTTCTATTTCTGCTGACTATCATAAATTTCGTTTTTTGAGTGTTGATGTTAAGCCCAAAATTGTTACTGTAGTGGTTGACTCTATCTACTATATGTTGTAAATCGATAATATTATCAGCTATTAACGTCGTATCGTCAGCATATCTTATATTATTTAAAAACGTGCCGTTGACTTTTATGCCTACTTCCACATCAGATAGTGCCTCTACGAAGATAGTTTCCGCATATAAGTTGAAGAGCATTGGTGACAAAATACAGCCCTGACGTACACCTCTTTGAATTGCAATGCTATCTGTTAAGCCATGCTGAGTTTTTACGTTAGCTGTTTGGTTCCAATAAAGATTTCTGATACAGTTTATAGTTTTTTCTTCGATATCTAATGCACTTAAGATTTCTATCAACTTTTCATGCTGCACCCTATCGAAAGCTTTTTCGTAATCAAGGAAACAGAGAAAAACATCCTTCTGAACATCTCTGCAGTTTTGTACCAATATATTTACGCCAAAAAGAGCTTCTTTCGTGCCTGTGCCTTGTTTAAATCCGAACTGCGTTTTTCCCATATGTGCTTCGCACTTGGAATACATTCGACTTTGCAGTATTTTAAGAAAGATTTTAAGCGCATGACTCATTAAACTTATCAGACGATGATCTTTACAGCTTTTAGCATTCGCTTTTTTCGGGAGTGTAATAAATGTCGACTTTAGCCAATCTTCTGGGAAATTACCTGTGTCATATATTTCATTAAAAATTTTGACCAATATATCTAAATTATCATAATCTATTAATTTTATTATTTCTGCTGGTAAATCATCCGGGCCTGTAGTTTTATTGTTTTTTGATGACAATACTGCCTTTTTAACTTCTTCTTTTGTTATTGGGAATCCAAAAGGTAGTGTGTTAGTGTTATTGTTGTTTATTGTTCTGCTTTGATCTTGAAATAACTGTTGAACATAATTTTCCCAGGTTTTTTGTTCCTCATTTACATCAGCTATAAGTTGACCTTGTTCGTTTGTTAATGCAGCGGTAAGTTTTTTACGATTTGTACCCGTGATTTCTTTAATTTTTTTGTGGACATTGAAATCATCATGTAGATGTTGCAGTTTCTCTAATTCGTCACATTCTTTCTTTAACCAGTCTTGCTTGGCACGCCTAATTTTAGCTTGGATATCTCGATGAATACGTTTATACTCCCCAATATTATTGTTTTTGTATTGGCGCCTTACATCCATCATATGCAAAATCTCGTCTGTCATCCATTTCTGTTTAGGGGAATACTTTTTTGTACCCAGGATGTTTCGAGACTTTACTTTAAGGATATCCTTTGTTTGTGCCCATAGATTTCTTGTATTTCTCAAATTTCGTACCTGATTGTTGATCTCTGCTGCTAACCGATCTCTTATTTCACTATTTTTCAGCTTTTCCATATCCAATTTTGTTTCTCGATTGGATCTCTTTGGTCTTGCCAATTTGATGTTTATTTTGCCCACCAAAAGATTGTGATCCGATGGAACGTCGGCACCAGGGTATGTGCTTACTTTCCTAATGGATGAGCTAAATCGTTTATTTACAATAATGAAGTCAATCTGGTTTCGCACTACATGTTCACTTGAATCTTGTGGAGATCTCCAGGTATATAATCTTCTTGCAGGTAAACAAAACCACGTATTCATAATTTTTAAATTTTCTTCCTGGCAAAATTGTACCAAACGATCACCCCTTTCGTTTCTAGTTCCTAGAGCAAAATTCCCAACTACGTCTTTTACTCCTCCGGTACCAACCTTGGCATTAAAGTCGCCCATTATGATATTCAGGTCGTGAGGTTTTGTTTGTTTTAAAAGATATGTTATGTGTTCATAAAACTCCTCTATCTCATCGTCAGGTTTATCCGCTGTCGGTGCGTAAATTTGTATAATATTAATTGCGATCGGTTTTGAATCTAATTTCAGTAGCATGGCTCTATCCGAAAACGGCACGAAGCCGGAAACATGTTTTGCGATTTCTTCAGACAATATTATACCGACGCCATTCCTGTGCCTTGTGTTGTTATTACCGGAATAATAAAATTTTGTCCCCTTTACACAACTTACTCCGTTGTTTGGCCACCAGGTTTCGCTGATACCAAGTATATCAATTTTTAAACGATTCATTTCTTGAATAGTGTTATAGATTTTTCCTGACTCGAACAGACTGTTGACATTCCACGTTCCTATTTTTATTGTAGCTTTGGTTTTACCTCCGGGGATTCTTAGCACCCTCTTTTTGCCGGAGACTGAGGGCCGTTTGTTTTTTGATGTATTCATATGATATTTCTAGGGATTATTACTCCAGTGGTTTCCCATTGCCTTCTGGAGAGTTTACGGTAGTTTTCTTTCTTTTTTTTTTTTTTTTTTTTTTTTTTTTTTTTTTTTTTTACAATTACAATTTTGGGAGAACAACTTACAATTTTGGGAGAAGTTAGATTTTTAGAAGTTATTTGGTATATAGATTTCACTGGCGTAGTGGTAAAAACGCTGTCTTTCATGTGGAAAATCTAGGGTTCCAACCCCGGTCAGATGATATCTAATAAAGTAAAATAGTTATATCGTAATAGTTAATGTCGTAATATAAGATAAGATTTAATATAAATATTTAAATAACTCTTGATAATAGATGCCGCACAAAATTAACATTTGTGTATTCATTATATACAATAGCTACAACTGAGTAATCAACGGCTTACTGAATATAACGATTAAAGAAACAGGAACCTAGTCTGAATAGACTTGTGAAATGCCCTATACTCCTTAAAGAATTGGAAAAGGAATAAAAAAAAAGATCTTTAGAAATTAGCATGAGTGGTTTAAGAAAATTTTGTGACGCTAACTGTTTAGGAACTGTAAAGGGTCAAAATTTGAAATTTTGCTATTTTTAAACACACGTAATTTGCAGATCTATAAGATCTTATTAAATAATATGCAAAAATATATTTTATTATTATTTTTTACTATATTTTAATATTTGCTAAAGATTTTTATAATTTTAAACTAAAGGGCTTTCTTAAAATTAAAGAAAGTGTCTCAGAATATTTATATAATTATTTTTATATTGTTGAAAAATGTATAATATTGCCTGATATTATTATAGTCCTTTGCCTATTTGGCCTTTGGGCTTCTTATATTAAACACTAAATGTTTATTTATAACTACTATATTAATTATTTTGTTTATATTATACATTTTTATATTTAAATTATATTTGGTCACCATGGGGATTTGTAAAGAAAAATTATTTTTCAATAATCTTTTTTAATTAAATATTGAATGATCTGACCAGAAATCAAACCCGCACTCCCTCGGTTAATAAGTCAAATGTTTACCCACTAAAATGCCGAGGCCCCATATTTAATCATTTTTCCTTTTTAAAAATAATAAAATTCTAAATGATGAAAATTTAAGAGCAAGTCACAATTGAATTTCCTGAACCTGGAAATTTTGGAAGGACATTGATCTTTGAGAAGCAGCATAAGCTTGATGGATTTAATTTCATTATTATTCATAATTTATAATTAAACAATGAAATAAATAAATTATAATGCTATCAATTTATTTTTACATATGAATTATTGATTTGGAAATGTGTTTATTTTAAAAACCCTTGGTTTTTTGATCACTTGTTTTTTTCTATTTTTCATAATTTTAAACATATTTTTTTTTTTTGTATTTCTTTTACATTTTAAATACTCTCTTCTTGATCTTTTAAAATATCTGTTAATGTCAATATTGTTGTTGTTGTTGGCGTCCAATTGTTGTGGTTATGTTTAAAAACGCTTCTGCAAAAATTCAACAAAAAAAATTTATAAAATTAATTTTTTGTAAGTTATAAAATATCACACGAACGAACACCTATAATAATTCGATGGGAAGAAGAAATTATAGTAAAAAAAAAAAAAATTATACAAAACGAAATATGTATCTATAAGATACAAAAGAAATTTATATACAAAAAAAATCAAAAATTATTTGGCAACATACGAAAGACATAGCGGCGCTTTTTTATTTTTTGTTATTATTATTGTTGTTGTTGCAATAATGACAAGTTTTAATATTTCATATTATATCTAATCATATTATTTAGTTATTTGTTTTATTCTGTTGTTAATTTTAGTTTTTTTATATTAATTTGGATTTAGTTGAAATATGTTTCGGATTATTTATAATTAAGTATTATGTAGTAAAATATCCAATAGATACACCATACTATGTTATTTATCGTTTTTAGTACCTTTAACCTAAACAGTTATGTATGGTATTTCCTATCAAGTTAATTATATATATATATATATGAATTTAATTATACATTATCTATAAACTATTTGATCGGATAATTTTATTGGATTATGTTTTATGATGGTTAGAAAATTAAAAAAAAAAAAAATAGACAGAAGAAGAAAAAAATTCGCGAAAAATTTTGCGTTAGATTTTAGATCTTCTTTTTAGTTTGACAGGGTTTTTTTTTTTTTTAAATAGTGTTATGTACTTAAAAAAAGTTTATGTATATATATATATATTTTTATTTTGTCGGTCAGCAAAGCTGTCATGTCATGTTGGATATAATTAAAGTGAAATTTAGTAGAGTATAAAAAATTGAAATAATTTTATAATATTTCGTAAATGATTTTATAATCTATAACAATTTTCGTGATTTTTTTAAAAATTATTATTTTGCAATTAGGTGAAACATATAATATCAATTATTAAAATATTTAATATGTAATTAAAGGTTTTTATATTTTAGGCATATGAATAAGTTTTAAATTAAATTAAAATAGTTAATTTAAATTGTGTAAGCATTATTAAGTTGTGAAACTTCAGATTAGAAATCGTTGGTATGTCAAACAACTGTCATGTCATATATAAAATGTATATTGTCAATCAATTTTGGTAAAAAATTTGAAGTCTGATATTACTGTATAAAAAATTTCAAAGCTATGTTGAATATAGTAATAAATATCCTGGTTTCCATACAGTACCATACTTCACTCAATTAATATATACTACCTTTCTCCTTATTGTTATTATTGCCCAATTTCAGATTTGCAAGTCTACATGGGACTTCACTATTGTCATGAATTTGCAAATGATGACAATAAAGCTTCGTTGACTAATGTTAATTAGTTATTTTAATTCCTTCCAATATAATGTTCATTTTTACAAATTTTTACAAAAGTTCCTGACCTATTTCTTTTTCAAATGCTTTTTCAAATGCCCTTCGACTTTTTTGACAACCTACATTTCTGTTACATGTGGATTGCAGTTGAGTTACTGTACGTTTCTCGCACGTTAATTAAAATCAATTTGGAAAATCTATTCTTAAGACAACAGTCTAAAATGTGTTCTAGAGATTTGGGTGCGATCTGAAATACAAGCTATCCGGTATGCACATACTGCGTCTTTCAATGGGTTTTAATTGAAGTTGATGTTATTGAAAAAATTATATATGGATTAAATGACAATTACACAACTCCATTATCAAAGAGCAACATGTGTACATAATTTGAAGTCAATCAGTATATCAGTTAACTTTTAGAATTAACGAGGAAGATTGTGTATGGCTGCTATTCAAACCCGCTACACTAGACCAACCAAATTTTACACCTATAGTCATATTGGTATAAAAAGTTTAAGTACCGCAGCCTCGGTTTGGCGGTCTGTTAGATCCATATTGTTAGCTCAAAAACACTCCGTGCATTCTAAAACCTTTATATACAAATTAAAATGTTGTAATATTAGCGTTTTAATTTTTATATTGTATAAAATTTTACAAGAACATAAAATGAATTGTGTTTTACATTTTTTCATCGCTTCTTTTTAGCTTCTAAAGTTTGACAAGTTGCCTTTAATTGATTTTTATTCCAATTTTTAATAAGCTTTAGTTGTTACTTTCAATGGATTAAAATTGAAATAAAATCCAATTTGTAATTAATAATTGACTAACACTTGAAAGGAATTAAATCTAATTTGCACGTGATTATATTAAATCTTCTTGGAATACATTTGTCAGTTTCTAAATTAGTGTAAGAAATGTAACAAAAAAATGTCGTAAAAGTTTTTATTTTTTTTTTTCAAGTCCTTGAAAAAGATTTACTTTCACCTTCAATGACATGTCACTTTATCTATATAAATGTCAGTTTTCTTAATTAATAATAATTGTATATTAAGACAATTTTATTATAATTATATTAAAAGGTTGATAAGTTTATAATATATCTGTTTATAATACTTTTTAAAAATATTTGGCAAAATATTTCTAAATATAGAAATTTTTCGAAAAACGTTAAGTGCCATATGAAAATTCTAAAACTTGAAAAATATTTACAAATTTTAGGTACGAAGTAAAATTAGACTGTATTTGCTTTTAAATTTCAGCTTTATTTCTTTTCAAAATGCAATTTTAAATTTAATCACATTTTTAAAAATATAATGGGGATTTTCATCTTATTTTTTATGGGACTATTGGCTCATTTTCTCTTGACTTATTTTTTAAATTATACAAAAAATAACTGTAAATCCGTATGTTGATAAGAGATGAGACTTTCACCCGCTCCATATTCTTATTTAAAAATTAATATTTTGTATTAGTAATTTAATTATACATAAAAGATATATAAAAATATAAAAAATCTTATAATAACCAAGATCAACTACAATTAATCTCTAATTTGTAAATAAACTCATTGAAAAAAAAAATGAAGTGTCATTTTGAGTGACATTAATGTAAACAGTGTTAAATTTTAATTTCTGACTTTATTGTTAATTATGTACGATTTCTATATAGGATTAAAAGATGTTATTGTTATTTTTTAAGTTTTTGATTTATTCATTACATGTAATTAAAATTTTATAGGCTAAGTTTATTAAGTTCATCTTGTATTTTATTTTTTATTTTTGTTTTGTGGATAAAATGACATTTGCAATTTTTCAACATTGTTTTTTGCGTTAAATAATTTTGAACTAGTTTTGTTTCTTTGTTAAATATATTTTCATCTTAATTTGTTGAATGTCATTTTTTAACAAACAAATTCAATGTTTTAGGAGTTATTTGGAATTTAATGTTGTAACGCAGATACTATGTGATTAAAGATTAGTCCTGATTGGTAAAATTATTGAATTAAAAAAAAGTATTTCTTTGAAAATTTTTCAGGTGGAACAGGTGATTGAGATGAAGCCTAATGAAATAATATAACAAATTAAATTTTAAAATTTAATTAATTTAAATTTAAAAATATTTTTGAAGACTATTTAAATAACTAAAATGTATATTTTTTAAGTAAATGTAGTCATTAGCCATTTTATAAACTGTAAAGATATCAATGAAATTTTTTCCTGACTTCAAAATTGTAAATTTATTGTAGTTCTACAAAGTCAAGTATGTATGAAGCTTATATTTTGCACAAATGTCTACAAAGTTTTGCATTCAATGTTGTTTGTCTATATGCACGTATTGTGTATAAAATAGGTATTTTATCTATACAAAAATTCGTGGTTGCCCAAATGATTTATATTGTAGTAAAAGGTTCTAATCTACATTGTAGTACAAAGGAGACATACTGTGAGACATACATTATAATATGCAATTTTGAAGTCAACCTTTTTATGTAAATGCGATGTTATATCTTATATCAAAATATCTATAGATTTGTATCGTTTTATTGTTGATGAATATTGACTTAGTGTAGAGTGATGATTATAAAAAATGTCTAAAACTAAAAGTTTTACTATCAATAACTTACTTGTACAATATTCATTTATGTTTAAAATTATTAAGAATCATCATCATCATCACTATCATCACTAGAAACTTAAAAAAGAAATATTTTGATTCTGTATACTTTCACAAGCTAATTCAACCAAATTTTATTATTATTTTTTAATAGATTAATGTTAACGTCTATGTAGTTTAAAAATTTATTTATTTCATTTGGCTTTTTCTCAAAAAATCACTATACATGATTTGTTTTAAAAAAAATAAAACGCATTTAACAGTTAAATAATATAAATTTAATACAAACGTGGTCAACATATTACAACAAAATATAAAATGTTTTTTATTAGATTTAACTTAAAAAAATCTTCAAGGGCCTCGTCATGTAGCGAGTAAGCACCACCTTAAGGCACATTTCTTTTAGCCGAGTGAGAATATTAACTGTTGAACTATGAGACTAATAAGCCTGCCTATATCATATGTATATATTGAACAAGGGAAATTTATTACACTCTCATTATTAGAGCTGGTATTAAATAATTCCACATTTAATTTAAGCATGAGACAGTACAAGGCTTTATAAAATATAGAATTGTCAATAGATATAATTATAAGGTATTTCTTTATCTGCGAGTTATATTATTCAATTAAATTTTTTGTTTATAATAATTTGTGTTTGTGCATATTCTTATATTAATGTATTTTTTTTTAAAGATATATAATTGTTAATTATTAGTTATGCTGTTAATTTGAGCTCAATGGCGAATGTTAGCTGTGTCGAGTCGAAAACCAGATAAAAGTTTTTTATCTGGGAACGGAAATTGAGCTTTTCGAACTAGAGGTCTGCACGCTCAACGCTCAGCTCTCAACCTCATTTATTTTATATATTTTTAATAAAATTCTAAAAGAAATTTTCATTATTTCCAGCTTTCAATTCTGTATTTCAATACAATTGCCACGACTGTATTGAATAATTAAACATATCATATTTCTGATTTGTGTTTTTATTTTTTTAATGTTTTGTTAATATTTTAATAGAAGCTGTCGTAAATTGGTAAAAACAAAACTTCAATAAAATTTTAGTTACAACATTTTCTTTACTATTTTTTAACTTTTATAGCAATATAAAACTTATCAATAATATTATAATATAAACGATTATCATAATAAAAGAACTTAAAGCGTAACTTTTTATTTTTTGCTTTTTTATAACATAAAATGTTTATCTATTGATAGATCTGTCCAAAATTTAAAAAATAGGGGTTATTTCATTACCATTTCATTCATATTTTATTTTACGCAATTTTTTAATCATTTTTTATATAAAAAATTGAGAAAAAATGGGCTTGGGCGGGTGGCATACAAACAAATATTGGGATAACATCTGAAGATGAGTAAAAAAAAAAACAAATTAAATTTCCTGCAAAATTTGCATTTATTTTAAAAAATTCACTTTTTGTTATGTTTAGAGACAAGTTTATTTTAAAATTATAATTTTTCGAACAGTTTCGAATTTTCAGTTTTTATACCCTACACCTATAGAATAGGTAAAGGGGTATATTAACTTTGGTATGGTGTTTGTAACCACCTAAAGGAAGCGAGCTAGATATGGAAAAGTATATATATTTGTGATCAGCGTGACCTCCTTAGTCGATATAGCCATGTCCGTCCGTCCGTCCGTCCGTAGGCACGATAACTCAAAAAATAATGGAGCTATCTTGATGAAATGTTAACTGTAGGTTACTAGGACTGAAAGTACGGCGGGGATTGCATATGGGCGAAATCGGCCCATGGTTTCGGATTCTGGACATTTTTATCGATCGAAGGGCTAACGAACATATATAAGAAATCACGATAACTCAACAACTAATGACGCTTTCTTCATCAAATTGGTGCTGTAGGTAACTAGTAATGAAACTACTTCGGGGATTCCGTAAGGTCGGGATTGGACCATGCGTTCGGAACCTAGAACTTTTTGATCGAATTTAGGCCAAACGAGCATAATTCCGAAACCAATGAAGATAGAACCTCCAAATTTGGTATCAGGGTGTCCCCTCCTATCTCCTAAGTGTCTTGAGAATTTGGGTCCCATTGGACAACTGGGTCGGGGACCAGCCACACATTTCCGAAGACCTTAAAACATATCTTCAAAATTAATAAAGATAACAACTTGAAAAAATGTAGAAGCTTCCAATTTGCCACAAGGGTGTTCTTTACTATCTCTTGCGTGTTCCCTTAATTTGGGATCAATTGGAGTGGTGGTTCAGTACCCCTCTCAGACCTCCCAAGTTTTAAAAGCTTATAATCGAAATTACTAAAAATAGTTACTTAAAATTAAGATAGATCGTTTAAATTGTGTACAAGGATTAACTAGTACTATAAGTAAAGCGCGGGCTGTATAAGGGCGAAATCAGCCCATGGGTTCGGATTCTGGACCTTTTAGTCGGTGTCAGGGATAACGAACATATATTAAAAATCACGATAACTCAACAACTAATGAGGCTATCTTCATGAAATTTGTGCTGTAGGTTATTGGTAATGAAACTACGGCGGTGATTACGTACGGTGAGGATTGGACAATGGGTTCGGAACTGAGAACTTTTTTATCGAATTTAGGCCAAACTAGCGTAATTCCGAAACCAATGAAGATATAACCTCCAAATTTGGTATCAGGGTCTCCCTTCCTATTGCATAAGTGTCTTTGAAATTTGGACCCCATTGGACTAGTGGGTCGGGGACCAGGCACTCAGTTCCGAGGACCTTAAAGCATATTTTCGAAATTAATAAAAATAGTAACTTGAAACAAATGTAGAAGCTTCAAATTTGGCCCAAGGTGTTCTTTACTATTTCTTCCATGCCCCCCTAATTTGGGATCATTTGGAGTGGTGGTTTAGGACCTCTCTTAGACCCCCAAATGTGTAAAAGCTTATCATCGAAATTAATAAAACTAGTAACTTAAAATTAAGATAGAACGTTCCAATTGTATACAAGGGTTAACTAGTATTGAAAGTATGACGGGACTGCATATGGGCGAAATCGTACCATGGTTTGGAGTTCTGGAACCCTTGACAAGTTCAAGGACTAACAAACATATATCTTAAAACACCATAACTCAAAAAATAATGCCGGTATTTTGATGAAATTTAAACTCTAGGTTACTAGTAATGAAAGTACCATGGGAATTGGTTCTGGTTGAGTTTAATTTCAAAGCCAAAGAATATATTTCCTATGTCCTATGTGTCTCCGAAATCTAGACTTAATTGTAGTGGTTCAGCTATATTCAAAGGTACTTGCTGCATTTATGTAAAATTTATTTGAATATTTAAATGAATTATATGAAAAGGTCTAAATTTGTAATTGTATTTTAGAAATACATTTATTGCATATTTTGCGTTTGTAAGCTTTTCTATTAGGTATATAAACTAACCACTTAAAATAATTGCAATTTTTAAAAATTTGGATTATTAAATATATTATGCTTTGATTATCTTTTTATCACAAAATTTAATAATTAGAATTTTTTCATTTTGTAATTGAGTTGGAATAAATATATTTTCATTTATTTCAAGTTTGCTTGTTTTTGAATATTTTTAAATAGACAAATTAGTAAGAATTTGTAATATTTTTTAATAGATAATATAATTAGAAAATGTTTTTAGTATTATAAAGTTAATTTGGCTAGCTATGTCTTACGATCAAATTAATAACAGCTTTTATGGTGTTAAAATGACTTATGGATATGTCCTTAAATTTGAACCAAATAGGTGTAGGGTATTTCTAAGTCGGTTGCACCGACTGACTGTTTCTTTACTTGTTTTTTTAAGATTTCAGATAAAAGGTTTTTTTTTTTAATTTAATATTTTAAATTATCATTAAAAATGATTAAAAATCATATTTTATTGATACTTTATTGCTTTGTTGTTAAATTTTGTTGCATATACAGTCTTTAACGTTTAAAATGATTCAAAAAAATTAAATATATTAAAAATTTTATTGATCTGTAAAGCAGTTAAATTTGAAACGACTGGGTGGAAAGGTGGTTAGAGTGCCGACCTTTCCTTCAGGGAGTCGGAGTCTAGTCCTAGTAAAAATTAAAGAAGTTTTATCTAATTTTCGAATCGACATCAACATTCACTTTCTATTCAAAACTTCATTAAAATAAAAATTTAACAATATAAACAAATTATTTAATTAAATAATATAACTCGCAGATATAGAAATACTTTATAATAGAATTATATAAATTAAAATCTAAGATGAAATCTTTTAACTAGTGGAAAGTTAAAAAGCCTAGTGGAAAGTTATTCTATATTAAAGTTGTATGTGGAATTAACATAAAGCTACAGCTGCAGTTCGCACTTTGGATATATATAGTGAACAAAAGAAACTACTTAGAAAAATTCCCTTATCCCTCCATAATCCCAAAATCTCATTTTTTCGAAACTCGATTCCCAATACAATCCTTTCACATCCGTATTTTCAAAACTAAGGTGAATTTTGTGTATCAAATATCCCATCATAAAGTTTTGTTAAAAATAGGTTGTAGTTCTGGTGTATAAAAGTCTTACACTACCAATAGAAAGTTCGTATAGTTTTAATAGGTGGCTTCCGCGATTTCTATGCCCCTATTTGGAAAAATCTATCATAATATATGTATATATTTCAATATAATTTCTTACTATTTATTGAACACGCTCTTACGACCTCCTTCGAACCCAAGATTAGACGAAGGGCAACTCGTAAAACGACATTGGTCAGATAATCAAAAAGTCAACTTTAATATTACTTTAGTTCGAACAATTAAAAATATAAATTACAAAATTCTGAACATTATTTCAGTCTTTCCATCGGGAATATCCTATAGTTGTCATTTTCATTTATATTTTTTTCCTTTTGTATAAAAAAAGATTTGTATCATACTTTTTGGTTATTTCGCGATTATCGAACGCAAAAAAAAGAAATCATTTTAATTTCTCGGATTACCAAAAGAAAAGAAAAATTCAAGGGCAAAAGTCTACATTTTTTTAATGTATTCTGCATTTTGATATTATGTTATTTCCATGTTGTAAAAATATTTAATTTTAAGGCGGACAGATGAGGACAGTTGGTTGGTATATTTGAAAATTTTATGTTTCTTTAAAAAACAAAGAAGCAAAATTAGGGTTTAATTTGATTCACTTGATCAAAAAAAATGTTGATCAAGTGAGTAGACACTTTAGCTAATTATGTTATAAATTTATATTATTTGTATTTAAAAGAAATTATTTGCATGACTGATTGAAATTTTGAGTTCATTTTAGAAAGTCAAATACAAATAAATGATGTTGGTAAACCTCAATTACTTATTTAATAACTCATCATTTTAGATTTTGGGCAACATATCAAAACTTTTGGTATGTCAATTTGTTTGCCGAATGATGAGTATTTATAAAATAGCAGTTAAAACAGCCGGGTGGAATAGTGGTTAGAGTGGTTAGATCTTTCTTGCAAAAGACCTGGGTTCGAATACCAGTGAAAGTGAAAAAAAATCTTTTATCTGGTTTTCGACTCGATTCAGCTACCCTTTGCCATTGGGTTCAAATTAATGGCAAATTAATAGTCTTTAATAAAAAACACATTAAAAATTCAATAGAATTATATTTGCTATAATTTGTGTAATCTAAGATATTTCTACATGTTATAAGTCGTAGTACCACCGCATGTAAATTGTATGTGGAATTCATTTGATAAGTTCTAATAATATTAATATAATGGGTAAAATAGTAAAGCTGTTTTAGCAAAAACAAAACAAAAAGAAGTGTTTAGAAAATAGTTCCTAAAAATGTAAAAGACTTAGTCATTAATCATTAGGATATTAATTCTTTTGCTCTACTAATTATTTAATTTTGTATTGGTGGTATATTCACTATTTAAAGCTTACCTTAAGATTACGTAATAGGTACCCGGGAGTTAATTTCCTTAATAAGTATTTTTTATGAAATATTTAATAATTTTAATTTTATGTTAAATTTTAAAAATCGTGCTTCAAATAACTGCTAATTTGAATAAAAAAGTAATGCTAATTCTAAATTTTTAATGTTGGTTTAATTAAAAAACAATCAAAAAACCATAAACTAATTTTGATGCAGGTTTTTAATAAATTTTTTTATTACAGGATGGTCTGGAAAATATGCATTTTATTTATAACTTTTGTATAACGGTTTATTTTAGGTTTATAAGATGGGTAGAAAACCTCTGAAGCGACAGGGTCTATAGCTAAAATGGTTTATTGTTTTCTCGGAGGATACTGGAGAACTCGGGCATATACTTGACTGGTGTAGTGAAAATACTCCAGAATTGTGAAGCATATCAAACAAATACCCATAATTAAATATTTTAATTAAAAAACAAAGCGGCTGAAGAAGAAATTGTCTAGCTGAAATACCTCCATCAATTAGGCCTTCTTTTCCCGAATTTTTTTGTAATATCCCAATGTTTGGGTTACATATAATTAAAACCCCCATGTTTAAAATATTTTTATACCCATATGACTATAGGTCAAAGGGTATAATAAATTTGCCATACAAATTACAATACACCTAATAAAGCTGTATGTTTGAAAGTTTGCCAAAAGTAATTAACCGATTTATATTATGGGTACCGGTCATACGGGTATCTCAGAGTTGACACAGTCTACTCTACTACACTCTTCCTCGTTTTATATTAAATATTCAAAGGAATCACTACATAAAAGATTTGTCATATAAATTGGATCACCCTGTACACAGATAATAGAATATTTAAAGAATTTCCGTATATAAGTTAAAATTTCATTGTTATTGAATCATTTTTTGAGTAATTTTTTACTTTGATTACTTGGAATATTCACCAAAATTTCTTAGAAGTAATCAAGTTGAAAATTAATTAAATAAAAAAAATGCAAAATGTTCACTTTTGAACTTTTAAACGAAATATTACCATGGTCATTATATTTTAATATTATCAAATTACCAAATATTAATAAAAGTTTTTATCAATTGCATTCCTATTCATCATATTCAATTAGTAGTATTAATTCTATTACTTATATATGATAGATTGAACTTAATTTATAAATATATTAACACTTAAACATCCATGGTTATAAAAGATAGTTAATGTAAAACCAAGACAGCCATTGATTAAAACAATTTAGTATTAACCTTCATTTTTAATTTTTCAACTTTTTAGTTATTGAATTATATTCAGCGGGAACCATACAACATCAGCAGTGTATATTAATTGGATCTTGGTATTCCTTGTGTTAAAAACTATATTAACCTAGAATCTACATGCCTTCATGATGAGGGTTTATATTTAATTTTATTAAATACAACTATACATATATCTTTGCAAAATGTTAATAGTTGAATTTATCATCATTACCATTTTTTGCACAATCATTTTTCAATTTTATTTTCAATTTCAATTTTTGAATAATGCTAAAATATTAAATACTAAATGCTAATTAAGAAGATGTAATTGAAAATTATTTCAATAACGAATGGGAATGAAAAATTAATACCCTCAGCTATTGAAAAAATTTAATAAAATTTTTAAAAAGTATTCTGGTATATGGTATGTGATGGTATATCAAGGACATGAAATTTAAAGTTTTCTTAATAGAAAATAACAGTGCTATCAATTTTAATTTATTTATTTTGTTGAAACTTCTAACTGGTTTAGACTAAAGTTATGTACACAGTTATTACAGCGTATTATGATGGTACTGTTAGTTTTTTTTAAAAGAGCCGTGAAATATAAATCAGAATAAGAAAAGTAAAAGAAAATTCAGATAATAACCTAGATATTAATTGGTTTTTTTTAAATGTCTGGGTTTTTGCAAATTTTGCAAAGTAATTAATCTTTTTTCTACTTTTTGATGACGTAAATGAAGTCAAACCAAAAATTTGATTTTTTTTTTTAAAAAAAAATTGACATGAGATGAGTTTAAAGATGATGTGCTTAAAAAATGTTACATTTAAAGAGAAATTTTCTTAGAATATTGAACTTCAAGCAAGTCAATATAATAACTAGACTGTTTGTGCAAAATTTTTAATTAAAATGATTTATGTGAAATTAGTTTGTATTAGATATATTAGACTATGAAATTAGTTTATTAGATTATTAGATAATAGATAATAGACTTATATTATGTCGCACCTCTTATAAACAACTAATTCCTTCACTAAAAATTTTCCAATGGGAAACAAGGAGGACAACAGATGCTCATCCTTACGCAGTTGAACTATTGGAATTGGCTGAGATTGCGCAACACAACTTATGGAAATTCGTTTGTCACGCGCTGATCACGAATATGGAACCTTATCCCAATACCAAAAATACCAAATATGTTCCGTAAAGTTGGTAATGAATATGTTGATGTTTAAGAAAAGTATAAAAAGAACATGAACATCTTTCTTTTCTAAATATTCCATCTAATCTTCCTCATCCCCATAATCCTAGAATCCTATATTTTCCAAACCTAATTCGCAAAAATCTTTTCCTTTGCCTATCTTCGAAACCAAGCTGTACATTTGCATCATGTTACTTGGCCTTTTACTAAGAAATTTTTGAAATAACTTTTGTGGTATCATATTTCTAGGTAAGTGTCAGTTATATAATAGCTTCATTGAATTGAAATGCATACTGAGCAAATATTTTATTCGCAACTTACATTATATTTTCGTAATAATAATTTAAGTTTAAACTGATTAAAATACAAAGTCAAAATGAACCAAAATTAGCATTTAGGAATTACTTTAGAATTTTTTTCAATGATCGCGTTTAGGAAAAACAAACGGTATACCAAAATGCAACAGCATTGAATTTAGCACCGCCTAGTTGTACTGAATGATTTATTAAATGACATTTGATTATATGTCTTACTTTTCGTATATATTTTTATTCTATCGTATATCTTTCGCCTCAAGAAAACATTTCAATAATTCAATTTCTGTTCATGAAAATGTAAACAAATAAATGTCATAAGAACCGTTACACAATTTAACGTAAAATTTTCTTACTGTAAAATTCCTGAAGCTTGGATAAAAAAATCGTTTAGCAGGAAATTTTATCGAGCGCTTCGGTTTTTTTGTAGTGCTAGATGTCAATGAACGTGACCAATGACAAATTGAAACGGGAAGAAATGAAACATCTGTCATTGAAATAATTTTTTTTATTATAGGTACAAAATACTGATAAATTTGTTTAGAAAAATAATTATTAATCCAGAAAATAATAAAATTAATTTTTTTTTTTAAATTGTAGCTTAATTTATTCTTAAGATATAATTAATGATTAAATCTACTCTTTTATTTTGTTAAATTTTATTTGCAGCAAAAAAAAAATTTGGATATACATATTTTCCGTATGCATTTCAATGAAAGCTATAACTGACGCCTTATTCATATTATATGAACCACATGTAATTTTAAAATGCAATTTTTTTTATTTCCTTAAAAATTCTATTATAAATTTTTAATTTTCCTTAAATTTACTAAAAACAAAACTTTAAAATTCAAGGTCAGATATTGATTTGTGGTATCTGCAAATATTTTTTATCTTGTATCTTTTAGTACAAATCATATCTGAAGGTTCAATTAAAATTTAAAACTGAAACTATTTAAGGTGTATTTAATTAGAGAATAATTTAAATATTTTATTGAAAAATATTGTTCCGTGTTGATTTATATAATATTATATTTGGTTGAAGTTTAAACCAGGAAAGGAATGTGCATCCAGATTGTTTAAATATCGTTAAAAGATAAAATTTAGGAAATTATTTTAAATATTTTAAATTTTTTTTTTTAAGTTTTTTTAGAAAGATAAATTATTTCTTGAATTGTATTTTTTTTCTACTAATAAGCTGTCACTGTCGAAAAATGTATCGCTACCATCTACACCTCTAACAAGTTTTTAATTTTCTTATTTTTTTTTTAAGTTTTAAGTTAAGTTAAGTTTTGATTGCGTATGCAGTGGTTTTGAAAAAAAAATTTAATAGGCCAAAAAGGTTGGTATGGTTGTTTTGATTGACAGTTTATAAAGTTTTAAAAATGATTTTAAAGAAACGAGATTTGAGATTACCTATTGGTAAATATCTAATGTAATTTCCAGATTTTATCTAAGTTTTTAAAGTTAATAAATTTGTTTTTTAAAGTTTTTAGTAGATCTAGTTGCAAAGACTCTAAAATACGTAATATTTTGAATAAAGCCTACGTCAAATACAGTTTATTTTGACAATTTATATTCAAGAATTTTTTTAGTGCTTTAGAAATTAGCCCACTGTTGTAGATGCATATGGAAATTGATTTCTTTGAAATTTTATATCAGATACTTTAATTTTCAGATAGTTTTAAATTTCTGAAAGTTTTTAAATAACTACGAAAAGTTTAAAAGTTTTTAGACAATTTAAAGTCAATAATTTATTATGAAGCGGTGTTAGAAAAAGACCGATGCCTTTTTGTGTGTAGTTGATAATAATTTGGCTTATGGACCGCGTTAGATCTTGATTCTTATTTTTTAATGTGAGTTAGAGGTGGTGATAAATATCTTTTATTAATTTAAGAATTAAATAAATGATTGAAGTTGCACTTGGATGCATCTTGGTAAACTTACACGTAAATGAATTTCTTTCCTACAGGGTGGCGCAAAACGACCGATATGGTTTGAATGTTTAATAACTTTTTAAATTTATTTATATTTTTTATTTTTATTTCAGAATTTTGTGAAAAAAACTTGGGGAATTGGAAATGGAACAGTACACAACAGAACAGCTACCAAAAATTACGAAAAGTTATGAAAAAAATAAAAAATCTAAGACGTTTCTACATGTTATTCGCCACCCTCAAAACGACCGATATGGTTTGAATGTTTAATAACTTTTAAAATTTATTTATATTTTTTATTTTTATTTCAGAATTTTGTGAAAAAAACTTGGGGAATTGGAAATGGGACAGTGCACAACAGAACAGCGATTAAAAATTACGAAAAGTTATGAAAAATATAAAAAATCTAAGACATTGGTTGAACAAGACGTTTCTACATGTTATTTGCATAAGTTATATATATCTCTTGTATTATTTTTGAGCCCTTGAATTATCTGCATGCCCTTGAATTAATTATTCAATTTCTCACTCGTGTTCAGTAGCATCCAGCGCTAACAAAAAACTACAGCCCTTAATAAAATTTTCTACTGAATGATTTTTTTTTTATCTAGCACTACAGTTGGGCAATGTATCAATTTTGAATAGCGGTTTTTAATTGACGTTTATGTAAAACAAATTAATTAATTATGTTTAAAAAATTTTATGAGATTTTTGAGAGTGAAGCGTTTTTTTAGAATTGAAAATATAAATTGATTTGGAGATAAAGAATTAAAAAAAAATTAGAGTTTGATTAATTTGAAATATTTGAATTTAAATTAAAATTTAATGGATAGAAATATAATAATTGCAATTTTTTTAGACCATAAAGTGACTTCTTTCTGATGCAAATAGTTAAAAAGTTTTGAATAAAATGAAAATATAGAGGAGTTCACAAATTTGACGTTTTATAAAGTGATAATTGTAATAATCATATGTTTTTGTTCTGTAAGACTAAAATCGTATTTAAATAATATTAGTTCAAAAAATATTAAATTTATAAAATATATACTTTTATCTTATACAACTTAAAATATTTTTCAAAAATTTGACAGCCCTAGGAACTACTCTATACGAAATGTCACACAGAATCAATTGTTATTTAATTTTACTGCCATAACCATGCAGCATCATATTCAATACCTGTGCAATATTATAGTTTTTTTTAATTCTTCTGAATGTTTCAATGTGACAGTTGAAAATAAGTTTAAGGATAAAATTTTCATTAAGTTGTCAATATAAGGCTTTTTTTTTTAAATCTGAGCATAGATTTTTGCACGCTCTGAGCAGAGCATATACAGAGTACCCTCAGAGCGTTCAGATTTAATAAAAAAACACGATTTGAAAAAACTCTCATTTTTATTTTGGTAACGATTTTAATTGTCAAAAAATGAAGTTAAATTATTGAAAATAAATTAAAAATGGATAACTTAAAATAAACTAAACATTTTCACTTTTATTTGACAAGTAAAATCTTAAACAAGCGCCAAAATGTCTTTGTTTTTTATTTTGCTCAGTCATACTCGAAATATTTGAGAGCACGTAGAACACACACACTCTGAGCATGATTTTTTTTTGACAGTTCAAGCTCTGCTCAGATTTAAAAAAAGAGACGCCTATGGTAATCATTATTTAATAATAATTTTTGAAACATTCAATTAATACAAAATGTTCAGATGAGTTTTTAACACATACAATTGGACAGGTCAACCATTTTTAAGATTATATTAAATATTAATTTGTTTATTTTTTGTTTGTTAACAATAAAAATTTGTTTTGTCTATTTTAACTTTTCATAAACAATACATTGTTGCTAAATAAAAGTTTTTGGTTTTATTTTTTGTATTTTATATCTGATTAATCGTCTGTTACACGTTGGTTTTTTTGTAGCTTTCTTGTTTTTTTTTTAATAATTTTTATGATTATGCAAATTAATTTAATGCAAATTAAAAACGTAACTAATTCATTTCGACACTTTATGACGATTTTATATGATTTACAACTTCTGTGACATTTTTTTTATTTTTAATTTTTTCAATTTATTCATGTTTTAATATAAATATTGTTTGTTATATTTTAAAATAAAAAATCAAAATTAAATAAAAAATAAAATTAAAATAAAATAAAATATTTTAAAAAAATATAATAAAAATAGAAACTAAAAATATATTTAATAAAATGCCCCTTTAATAACGAGCGCAAACTAATAAAACTAAAATAGACAAAAAAAATGTTTGTTGACAGAAAATACCATCTTATTTTTGTAAATACATTTTGTTTTTTGTTTTAAATTAAGATGCAAATACATTAAGTTATGAAATTTTTTTATTTTTATCAATTTTCTACTATAAGATAGCATTTCTGTTATGTTAATTTAACGCTTATTTATGTTAATATCAAATGTATATATATATTTTTTTAATATCTTTTTTTAAAATTTTAATAGGCCTGTAATTAGCCAAGTAATTTTATTAAATTTGGTTAGTTTTAGTATATACTTAGTAGTTGTTTTAATTAAATTTGATTAAATGTCTGAAATTTTAATCTTCATGATGGAAATTTAATAATGAAGGTAATTTGGTAATTTTAGTCAGTTTTTGTAGATATTTAAACTGATATAATAAAGATATTATATTTTAACACGCTTCGGATATTTTATTTCATATGAAAATTATTTTTAAATAATGCTGCATCTAAAAATTTGATACGGAATTTTAATGTTATTTATATTTAAAAAAAATTTTTATAAATTGAATCCTCTGGGTAGAGTTGGAATAATTACACAATACATAATTTTGGGCAGACTACCGCAGCAAATGTTTGTTTTTAAATGTATTTAAAAGATATTGGGTTTTAAAAGTCGACCTAGGGGCTTCCGTCGACTAAGATCTAGCCATGGTATTTTATTTGTGATTCTGTCCTTAATGCGATTCTGCCGCATTCTGCAACTTCATTATTATATAACTCTAACTTTTAAAATAATAGCTGGAATATGCAAAGATCCTGCAGAAGGAGAATTCTAAGAATATTTGTTTTATGCAGCTTTTTTGTTTTTGTTGTTTGCAGATTTATGAAAATTTAGACAGATGTAGCGTCAGGTTTTTAAAACTATATTGTAATTTTATTTTTCCAAAGTTATTGAATAGTTTGCTTAAAAATGTAATGCATGTTTTTCCGATACTATTAATTATAATCTTATAATAATAATAAACGTTATTAGTTTTCTTGGATTGAGTACTTATAAACCCCCAAAGCAAAGCCTTCAATTACAAAACCTCCAAACACAAATCATCAAAGCCAAAATTTCCAAACCAAAATTCCCCAAGTCAAAATCCTCAAAGCTAAAATCTCCAAAGCCAAAATCTCGAAAATCCAAATACTGCTAAACCAAAATCGTCAAAGTTAAAATTTTCAAAAACCAAATTCAAGACCGTGCTCAACTATCTGGTAATTCTGAATGACGTTTACATATATAAATATTTTGTTAAAAGCTTTGTGAAGTTTGAATTTGAGGATCTCACTTCCTATGAATTGTCTTCATGAAACTTTTGAATTTTGGAAATTTCTTACCGAACTCTTAATTAATGTCTAAAAACTCATAAAAATCATAGTATTTAATCACTTAAGCTATATTATATTTAAAATGAACAGAAAATATTTTCCTATTAAATGATTCGAAGAATTCAAAAATTTAAACTGATATTTAGCTATTTTATATAATTGACTAAATATGATTTTATAAAACTGACAGTAGATTTTTTTTATAAATTTTGACAGGTTATAATTTCACAAAATTGTCTGACAACATTTTCTTTTTATTTATTTATTTAGTTGGAGTTCTGGCCAAAAGTAAATATTACCTGATATTAAATTTTTGTAATATACACTATATTTTTTTATTAGATATGATCAGAACTAGGGTTTGAATCCGAGACTTTTCAATTGGAAAGCCACCACTTTACCACTGAGCTATCGGTCAGATGTTCTTTTTATTTAACCTGTGATTAATCTAAACATTGATTAAAATGTAGTTTTTATAATTTTTTTTCTGAGCTTTGCAAATAAAACCCAGATTAACTACTTTCAGAAGTGCCTTTGATTTTTAAAAAATTTATTAATGAATCATTTGACTGAAGGTATAATTTTACTGCAAGTTGGAAGTTTTAAATATTAATTCATTTTAAAACTTCCAACTTTTTCTATAACTTAACTGAATTTATTTTATTTCAGTTTGAAAAAAAGCTTAACTATTTATTTAAATTTCAAAAAACTTAAATAAAACTTTACAGTTTCGTTAAATTAATTTTTAACGAAACTTTCAAGTTAATTAATTTTTTAGCAAAATGTAATTTTTATTCAAAACATAATTTGTAATAAATGGCTGTCCTAAAGATATGCAATTTTTTTTTTTAAAATTTTAAAAATTGTTCTCTACTCTAGTCTAAGCTTTGATTTTAAGTTGACAGAGATTAAAATAAAAGTTTTTTTTTTTAAATCTTTACTGAATTTTGAAAATATGATGAGCTTTTTTTTAGTTTTTCATTTACATTAAAAAGGAAAAGAATAAAAAAGTAATTTAAAGTTTTCCTCTTATTTTAGATTGACAATCATTGAGTGTTAAGATAATTATTGATTGTCAACTTGAAGGTTACTGTTATTGTGTGATTTGTTAACTCAGTAGTCTTTGATATTAACTATTTTTATTGTGTTGTTCATAACATAACCAACTAAAGTTTTCCTAATTAAGGATGATGGGTTGGGCCTCGGTGAGTTAGTGCATGAGCTTTTAGCTTACTAACCGATCCGATTCGTGCGGGTCCGATTCTCGCACGGGTCATGAGTTTTTTTAATTGAAAAAAAATTATTAAGAAGTAATTCTCTTTACAAATCCCCATGGTAACCAAATATAATTTAACAAATATACAAATATATAATATAAACAAAATTAATAGTATTACTTATAAATTGATAAAAAAGTATTGAAAGTGGGTGCCCAAAGGGCCGTAAAACCTACGTTTTAGGTTAGTACATGCTATACCCCATATCAAAACAACAACAAGGATGATTGATGTATCGTAAAACTATTTGAACGTAATTAATTGATTTATTATAATTTCAAAAATACAATTTACATTAAGTTCTTTCTTAAACTAAGTTTCAACTAACCAAACCTTATTTCTAAAAGAAGGTTATTTAAAAAGTTTCTAATATTAAATCAAAATTTTGTAATAATATGAATAGAAAAATTATTGCCTGTACAACGATTTCAGAGTATGGGTTTAATTTAACTTTAATAAAAAGTCAAAATATTTAAATAACTCAAAATTTAAACGATAGTTTTCTGACCTTTTTCATACTCGTATAAGAGTTTTTTGTTACAAAGATGACATTTTTAATGAAAATCATTGATTCTAAATAAAACGTTTTTTTTTTTAGGAAATTTATATTTTGAAAGCAGACATACTTTAAATGTTTATCATGCAAAAGTTTTTATTAATAATCTTAATGCATATAAAGACTGTGGCTTTTAATAAAACTCAATTTTTTAATCATTTGATTGACTTAAAAGGTTTTTTTTATTCGTTTTTCTTTTTTTTTTTGAAAGTCTGTTATAAAAAAAGAATTAAGGTATATAAATTTGCATCTAAGCATCTTTTCTAGCTTATTTAGTAACATATATGTGCATAAATAACATTATAGAGAACTAAAAAAACTGTCATACATGTGAATGCTTTTAAAAAAATTGCCAATTAAAAAAAAAATAATTTAACACTATATGAACTGCTGTATTTGATGTTTATTAAACATTTTGCTATTTTATAAAGGTTGTTTTTAAGAATAATAGAATTTTAAATTGAAATAAAACATATTTAAACTAAGATTGACGCCAAATTTTATTTTTCAATTTCCAAAATTCTAGTAAGCAAATTAAAAATTATCATGGAAAGACGTCGCAATAATGTTTACAAATTGTTTAAATTTATTATCAAATTCAAGTTTTCAATTCGTCTCTCATAGAGCACTTTATGAAGTTTATGGTATACAAAAACGTCTATCAAAGCAGATTATTCGTTGAACTATCGATAGATTTCGGACACCTAATTTTTTTTCTATTCGATGCAACAATAACAAAAACAAGACAAAGAAATGTACGTACAGAAAAAAATATCGGTGCTTAAAGAGCTAGTGTTGATGAAGATCCAAATATGTCTATTAGTCGCGACGTTCATAAAAAGTTAGAGTGTGTGCAACGACCACATTGAAAAATTTGCATAAAAACTTAGTCTACACCGATATAAGATTCTATTGGTTCAAGAACTTCCATACCACTTTACCATAATAAAGCTCGTTTGTTTGCTGATTGGTGCCTAGAGTAGCTTTCAGTTAATCTACTTTTTATCGAAAAATTGTGTTTAGTAATGAAGCTCATTTACGATTGAATTTACACAAGCAAAATGGTACTAAAACCATTGTAGGTTTGTTTCATGGTATGTAGGTTTCATTACATTCTAAAAAATGCAACGTATCGGGTGGTTTACCCGCTGGAGGCATCATCGATTCATATTTTGATCAAAACGATGCTGAGGCTAGAGTGAATTGTGCTCCTTAGAGGTTATTTATATCATAGGGGCTCGCATTCACTTGGGCCAAAGAACCACTGTTTGTTTACTTTCATCTTTGATTTTTTGATTACTACAACCCACTTTAAGTGATATTAAGAAAATTTGGAATAATTCTTAAGAATTTCGATTGGCTGCTAAATTTTTGTTTATCTAATTTTTTTTCTCTTACTTTATTAATTTATTTATTTATGTACCCTGTGATAAGTGTGTAAATCTGTCTTTCATTTTCTTGTGTAGCAGTTAAATTTACTTTATACTAGTACGATATAAATTATAAATTATATTTTTTTATTATATATGATCTGACCAGGATTTGAAGCCGCAACTTTTCGATTGAATTATTTTTATTTATTTACTCACCCCCCTACCACACACAATGTGATAAATTAATTTAATAATTTTTGATTCAATTTAATTCAATGTTATCGCAAACTTTTTATTTGTCATTTGCAGGAACGGATGACCCGTAGGTAAATCAGTCCGTATATCAATTATATGGGGTCTAGTTTAAAACAGGTTCAAATACTGAAATACTCTATTTGTTAATATTAATTAGGACTAATTATTTTTGAGTTAGATAAATTGGGTTAGTATTAGAATTATCAGAATAATAGATTGGTTTTTTAATTTTTTTTTTGAGTTTCATTCAATATATTTGTCTTTTATTATGTATAGAGTTATTATATTTTTTTTTCTTAATGTTTTCTAAACCAAAACAAAGCCTTAGGAACTCGTTTGCAACATAAAATAATTATAATTTAATTCAAAAAAAATCAAACTAAAAAAACATGCTAATATCGAGCCTATTATAAAATTGATTGAAGAACAAATAAATATTATAGATTACAGTTAAAATTTTTCCTGTCAAAAGAAATTTGACGTTCTGCATTTGCTTTTGTATTTAAGATTTAAATGTTTGTTCTTGGTGTTGTTTTATTTTTTTAAATATTTTTCTTTATTTATATACAAGAATTAATTTAACTAAACATTTTTTTCTTATAAATAACAATTTTATCTTAAATTTAATTAAAAAAAAATTAATCACATTTCGATTAGAATTAAGTTCCTTTTTTTATGTTGTTTTTTTTTTATTTATTTTTAATTTTTTTTTAAATAATTAATTAATTATTAAAAATTTTTTTTTAAATTTAATTTCTTATCCTGTTGTGTTTTTTTTTTGTATTAGTCCTGTTTTCTATGTACAAAAGTTTAAATTAAATAGGAAGAAGGATAATCAATTAATTTTTTGACATATATTAATATAATTTACAATTATAAATTGAGGTCATCATTCGATTCGTAAAGTCGAAATTTTGTTTTTTTTTTTTAATTTATTTTTTTGGAGGTAAATAAGTTGGTGCGGAGAATTTTGTTATTTTGGTAGTAGTAATAGGTCTAGGCGTTGTAATTGTTTTTGGTGTTACAACTGGTTTTGGTTTTGGTGTTGTTACCGGTTTTGGTTTTGGTGTTGTGACCGGTTTTGGTTTTGGTGTTGTGACTGGTTTTGGTGTTGCTCTGGCTGGAGTTGGTGGAGGACGTGGTGGTGTTAAACGTGTTGGTGGTGCTGTAGTTTTAACAACAACAGGATTTAATGGTGGTAAATAATCTGGTCCAGAGAATGGTTTTGGTTTTGATGGACTAGTTGGTTGTTGTCGTGGAGGTTGTGGTTTTGGTGGCTGAGTTTTAGCTTGTTGTCTTGGTGGAGTAGGTTGTGGTCTTGGTGGAGTAGGTTGTGGTCTTGGTGGTTGAGTTGGTGGTTTTCTAGGTGGTTGAGTTGGTGGTTTCTTAGGAGGTTGAGTTGGTGGTTTTCTTGGTGGTTGAGTTGGTTGAGCTTTAGTTGGAACTGTTTTTGGGGGTAAATAGTCTTTGGATGGGGTTTGGGGTTTTGGTTTTGGTACATTTGGTTTTGGTGATGGGTATATTTGTGGTGATAGTTGATCACTGAAAACAGGTGCTGGTGTTTTATAGTCATAACCTTGTGGTTTTTGTGTTGGTGGTGCTGGTGTTTTATATTCATAACCTTGTGGTTTATAAATTCCTGGGACAATGCTTTGATCACTGCCATAACTTGGTTTTGGTCCATTTCCACTACCTTTTCCTGATCCACCGCCTGGTGATTTTGGACCTGGTGGTCCATAACCATATCCAGCACCGGGTGATTTTGGTCCTGCTCCTGGTGTTCCAGCACCACGTCCACCACCAGGTGATTTTGGTCCAGGTGGTCCGGGTGGTCCTACATTTTTATCATGAATGTATTGTCCGTGATGAGTACCTGGTGGTCCTGGTGGTCCAGGTGGTCCAGGTGGTCCGGGTGGTCCTTTTGGTCCTCCGGGTCCTCTTGGTCCGCCTGGTCCTCCTGGTCCTAAATTATAAAAAAAAAATTAGCAAAAAATATTGAATTGCATTTGGTTAAAAATTAAAATTTTGTTTGTTAATATAGTTATACCTCCTGGTCCTTTACCACCGCTTGGTCCGTCAGGTCCGTTTGGTCCAACAACATGAACATATGGTACTGGTGGAACAGCAACGTGAACATAGGCAGCTATATTAAACAAAAAAAAAAAAAAAATTAATTAATTAATTAAAATTAAAAAATATAAAAACTTATTAGCATAAAGATTTTTATTTTTATATATAATGGCATTTAAATTTGTCACATGTTGAACTTCATTAATCATAATTGGCAAATTTTGTTTTTTATGCCAAATTACAGCGGAAGTAAATTTTTAGCAAAAAAAAAAAAAGGTAATATTAATAAAAAATAAATGAATTTATCGCTTAAATATATTGTTTTTTTTTGTTTTCTTAAGTATGAATAAATTTATTTTTAATCTTTTTTTTTTTTTTTATTTATTAAATAATTAATAATAAAAGTTAATAAAAACGATATCAATGTCATTTTTAACATAATTTAAATAATATATAATTAGAAGAATTAAAATATATTTAAGTTAATATGATACTTTGTAAAAATCAAGAAATTATTTTACGGAAGAGATTATTTTTAATAATTTACTAGCATTAGATTGTAATTTAGTAGTATTTTTTGTGAGTAGGTTTGCCATTGTTTTTTTTTTAATTATGCAAAATTATAAGAATTATACCAGTTTTTACTATTTATAATTAATTAATAATAAATTAATTTTTAAATATATTAATATTTTGTTTTTTGTTTTTTTCGAATATAGTGTTTTCTCTAAATTTTTTATATTCAATAAAAAGCATTTCTTTTATCATTTCCTGACCGCCAAAATGCAAAACGGAAAAACGCTAGTTTAGTAAAAAGTTTAATAAATTTCATGAATTTATGTCATGAATTTATTTTTCCGCTTTTTAAGTAAATGTTTTTTTTTGAAACAAAATTACGTAGTTTATTAAAAATAATTTTGACTCATAATATGTATAAAACTTTAAATATCTTAAATACTTTAGTTTTGTATACATTTTTTTAATTAAATTATTTAAAAAAAAAAAAATCTGCTTTTGTAAGTTGTGCCCAAAATGGAATTTTTTTTTTCTTTAAATAACTGATCAAAATGCTGATTATAATTATTGCATTCTTTGTTAATTTGGTTAAAAGTTTACGGATATTTTTTTAGAGTAAAAATAAAATTTATATTCGATGACCAATTTATAACTTGTTATTAATGTAATATATAAACAATTTGTTTTTTGGGTTTTCCAAATATAAAGTACTCAATATATATTTTTTTTAAAGTGAGATCAATGAAATGTTCCTAGGTCAGAGAATAAAATCATTATTAAAAAATTTTAAAATTTTATATAAATTATGACAGGTTTTTAAATTTAAATGAAATTTATTGCATTATTAAAGTTTTATTAAAGAGGTTTTAAAAGAAAATCTACTATATATAAAACTTATGAATGAAGTTACTGCATTTGTGCACAATATTAAATTAAGTGTGTGAAATTTGATATTAAATAAATTAATTTAAAAATTAAAAGTTAACTATTGCGAATATTTGTAGATTATTACAAATCTTGATTTTAAACTTGGATTTATTTTAATAATCAAGTTAAATATCAAGAGCTGATTTAATTTAAATTCGGCATTCATATGCAAACACAAATAATCAAATTTAATTTCTAAATTTAAAAATTATTAAAAATATTTTTAAAATATATGTGAATAAAAATATTTTATAGAGGCCTCGGTGGTGTAGTAGGTAATGATTTGATTTTTCAACTGAGGGGTGCGGGATGGATTCCCATACTGGGTCATGAGATTTTAATTGTAAAAGAAAATTATGAAAAACAATTTTTCTTTACAAATCTCCATGGTGACCAAATATATGTAGTAAAATATAAAATATATATGATATAAACAAAATAAATAATATTACTTATTTTTTTTTTTTTTTTTTTGCCGGCACCTCTACGTGCTAACTGTTCACTGTGATAGGCTAAACAGCCTGACTATATATATGTGCATGTCGGAACAGGGGAGATATATTTATATATTAGAACTGATCAAATGAATTCCACATACAATTTAAACATGAGATAGTACTACGCCTTATAACATGTATAAATGCCTTAGATTTTCAATATTCACAATTCTATTTTTTGTTTATATTGTAATATTTTTGTATTTGAGTTATATGGTATTCTGTATCTGCGAGTTATATTGTTCAATTAAATTATTTGTTTATATTTTGCATTTGATTATATTGTTATATTAATGTATTTTTTATTAAAGATATATAATTATTAATTATTGATTATGCCATTAATTTGAACCCAAAGGCGAATGGTAGCTGAGTCGAGTTGAAAACCAGATAAAAGTTTTTTCACTTTCACTGGGATTCGAACCCGGGGCCTCTCGCATGAAAGTCGGCACTCTAACCACTGTGCCACCCAGCCGTTATAAAATCAATTAGTAGTATAATCTGCCACGCCTGTAAAAGAGAGTCATAATTCAATTCCTTATAGCATTGTATGAGGCAAGGGACTGTTTATAAACAAATTAAAAAATATCGTATACAGTTTCTTAGTTCAATCTTAAAAATTTGCCGTTATACTACTTAGTTGCCTCATAATTGCGATATTAGAATTTGATTAGAATTAAAAATCATTAGAAACCAACCAGGAAATAGATTTAAATAAAATAATTTTGATTTTTATTTTAATTAAATATATGTTCTTAACTTCTGAATATATTTTGAAAATTTTTTATTATATTAGATAAGAAAATTTATTAACTGGCTTCCATATTCAAGTTATTAAATACAAAAAAAAACTACCAAACCAAACCAACAAGTACTGACCATTAAAAAAAAAATAGAACCTATCAAATTATTTCTAGTTTATTAAATTCTAAATTTAATTTTTATAACCCTTCAAAATTATTTTTTTTTTGAAAAAATACATAACTAGAATCGCTTATCAAAAACATTAATCAAAGAATTTCAAATAAAATTTTAAACTCGTTTAGTTAAAATTAATTAAAAAAAAAAGAAGAAATAAATTTTAGTTATGATTAATTATTTATTTTATTTTAAACTAATTCTAACCTGTTATTTATGCAAAAATATAATTTTAAAATAAAACAAAATTTAAAAATAAATGTCAAAAATACATTTTTGAAAAATTGAAATTTCAAATTTTAAAATCGATTAAAATTCTTAAAAATAACATGATTTGTTTTTAACATTCATTTGAGATTTAGAATGCCGACAAGAATTGTACTATAATTAATTATAGCTTCAAGGTAAATTATTTTGTTGTTGTACTTTTAAGAATTAATCTTGTGAACTATCTAGACTATAGATTCATTAACATTTTGGAAATTAATTAAAAATTATTTCGAAAAAATAATGAATTCTAAAATTTATAAAAATTTAATAGGATTTTATTATTTTATTTAACTTGATATAAGATCGTAGGGATATAGGATCTTTGGATTTAGGTTCTATTCAATTTTTAAGTCATTTACAGATTGATATTAAAATTTGAATTTTTTAATATCTTAACTATAAATATTTTATAGAAAAGGTCTTTGAAGCTGTATTCGTACTACAGTGGCTGTTCAATACTGCGCTTGATTTATAATATAAAGGATTTTGCAGTCTTTGAAAATTCTTAAGACATTCCGTACCATTGTAGATTGGAAAAATTCGCTAGCAACTTTAGAGTTTCTATTATTTTATTAAAATATTTTATTTTTATTATTTAGTTAAAGAATATTTTCAGAATTATATTAAAATGTATTTATTCAATGTTTAAAATAAAACAATACCAGTATTTTAAAATAAATATTTTTGTAAATCAGATAAGTCTGAGATTAATCCTTTAAAAAGATATCAAATTTTAACTACCAAGTTAAAATTTTAAATTCAAAATTATTTCAAAGACTGATGATCTAAAAAACCCTAAGTAGCTATAATTTTATTTTGTTACCTAATATATGTATTTCATATTTTAAATTAAAACATATTAGTCTAGTTAAGATTTATGTTATTTTTATTGTTAGTTGTTATACTAAAAGTCCAAAACAAGATTTTGTCAATGCTAATTTTTTTTTGAATTTATATTTTCTGAAGCATAACTGACGTAATAATCATCCAGTTTATGTTGTGTGAAATTAAATTTTCTGAATAATTTGTTGTAATCACTTTGAAAAAACATTTAATTGGATATCAATAAATCCCACAATTTACATAAAACATTTAAGAATAAACAAATTTTAGAAAACAAGTTTTAAAGATTATAAAAATTGTTGTTTTTTTTTCAAAATATATCTTTGGTATTTCAATCAAATTGTTAAATACACATGTGATAACAAATATTTGAAGCGCCATCATCAGGTATTAAATTACTTAAAGTAATAAATTATAAAAAGAAGTAAGAAAAAAAAAATAGATAATAATTAAACTTCATTATTTATAAAATATGCTTAATTTCCTTCAAAAGCTACAAAGATTTTATACGACTTATTTGAACACATTAATTACATATCTTTCAACCATGTCTAATAAAAAAGTGTCATTAAAAAAAATAAATATCTTATAGGAAATTTAAAAAAAAAATTACAACTTTAACCGTATGTAATAATTAATTTTATTATTTTATTTTAATTTTTTTTTTTCTAAATATGACATCTTTTAATGATTATTTATAATGAATGGAACAGTTAGTTATAAATGTGAATGGTCAAATAGCTTTAATTTCGTTATCTGGTAACATTTTGTAATTGTAAATAAAATTAATTAATAATTTACACACTTACTGTCAAATCAATGTAAATAAAATGAAAATTGCTTATATAATAAGTTATATAAACTTCTGGCTACTTAGGGTACGGGTATGTTGGAGCTTTGATAAGTGATAAGAGTGTCGATAAGAGCATAGCGAAGAAAACTATTTACATAATTGAAATAGAGGTGTTTATAATGGAGCATCACTTTGATCATCGATAAACAAATGATATGAATTTTTTATGCTATGTTATTATCGACGTTCTTATCACTTATCGCAGCTGCAACATAAACGCACTTTAAGGCTAGATGAATTCGAAAATGATATGAAGGGAGTCAATTATCATTACAGTCAGTTATTTTTTGAAATAATATTTCATCTGCATTCAAAACATATTGCGAAACCATTTTATAATCATAATTCTAGCCTAGCTGTTGGTTTTCAGTAACTCTCTTATAAAACGCTTTAAATTATAAATTGTAATACAAACCAAAAGATACGATTATTTTGAAGCTATAAACAAGTAAACTACATTGTAGAATGGGATAAACGATATCTACATTTTAATTTTCCAATAAGCAAAACAACTACTCCTTTTCTTGTATGAAGTCCAATTGTTATTGGAAAATGAATTGATGGTTAGGTCCAAAAAATTGCAATTACAAATTCAAGTATTGCTTTTTAAACCAAAATTCAAAAGTAGCTTTAAGAATTTAATAATGTGTTACGAAATGCAATTGAAGCTTCTTGTCAAAATTTTATTCTATATCAGATTTTTTAATTTTGAGCGCCGAAACTATTAGCCCGATTTTTAAAAGTCACACTATATTTTGATGAAAGGTTGAGATGCTGCGGGGTCGGAAAAATTATAACAGTGTCTATAGGACCAATAGTTTTAGAGATATATCGATATATAACTCAAAGATTACCATCATCCAAATGTTAAATTGAAGTACAAAATATTTTAGTGAAATTTCAATTTGAAAATTAAATCATTCTTCTTAATAGCTTTGTAATACTATAATTTTTCATAAAACTGCAACATTTCTTAAAATTCTAAAATATTGTAATACTTTTATATTTATCATTTAAAAAAATGTTTACTATCCCTGGTTTTCAAGTAAAAAAAACTTTTATTTTTTTTTTGTAATTCAATTAATAACAATTTGAGAATCTTTAAATGACGTAAAATATTTATTGTTTTTTTTTACTCATCATCAACTAACACATCAGTTTTAATTTCACCGTTATAAAAAGGCATGATAATGATTAATTGATTGATTTTTAAAAACAAAAACAAAAAAATTTACCGTAAGCAACAAATTAAAAACATAAACAAAAAAAAAAAAATAAGGATTTTTTTTTTATATTAAATATTAAAAAAATTAGACAAAAAGTTGATTGGAAACAGAGAAATAAGTATGACAAATTTTGAAATCTAACAAAGTTTTAATAGATTTTTATTAAATTCATTTTTAATAGAGCCACATTACCAAATTTTATTAAAAAAAAAACTAAAACAACAAATTAAAATGACAATAATCCGGTTTTTAATTAACAAAAATATTACCAAAAAAAAAACAAAAAAATAAATTAACAGTATTATACTAAAATTCTTTGTGCTTCAAATCATAAAATTTTAAGCGTACAGTACATTTTAAATTTGTAAAATTTTTAATTTAAGCAAAAACTTAAGTGATTTACACTATTAGTTAATAATTATTAGCAATACGTTAATTAAATAATTTGTGTCAATAAAATTCATCTTCTGAATTTTTGATTATTAACTGTAAATCAAGGACTGTATTTATATAGTAAAACTTAGTAAAAATTGTTTTTTTTTTTTTTTAAAGCTGTTAAACCCAGCTTGGAACTTAGCGTTAATACTTCAATTTTTTTATACTTTGATGTTTGACAGTTAAAAAGTCTATTAACATATTAATATTACCATACTATAATTATAATTTTTTTTATTGGATATGATTTGAACAGGATTTGAGCAGATGGTTATACCTCCCAATTTATTTATTTTTATTTATTTATTTATTATATACAATGCCCTTGGAAATACTCTGGCCTGTTCCTCTCGGATGTAGACCAAAAATATTATTATTTTTATAAATATATATTTGGTCACCATGGAGATTTTAAGTAAATTTTGTATGATCTGACCGGAAATCGAGCCCAAACATCTTTCGATTAATAAACCAATTACTTACCCTCTAAACCACCGAGGTTCCTCCTCCCAATTTACTATTAAAATATTTATATTATAAATTTAGAAACTTTTATTAAAAATTCTTATTTTATATCATACATTTTTAAAACTGCAATTTTTAAAACCGTGAACGTGAAAGGTTCATAGTTCAAAGATATAATAGCTAGTATTTATATAAGTTTTAATGTATCAATATATCAGTAGTAATAAGTTTGGTTTAAATTACAATTTTAAACTTCCTTTATTCTTGTTATATTTGAATAATTTTAAGCACAAAATGGACCTTTTTCAAATAATCACCTTGTCTAAAATTCTATTAGTTTTAAAAGTCTAGAAATTTTATCATATTGCGTAAATATTTGGATATTGCCTGCATATATAATATCACGTTATATGTACAAATTCATGGTATTTTTTTGGAATTTACCGTTATTATTATTATTAAACTATGTGTGTCCTTAAATATTGATTGTGTGAACACAATATGACAGTGCTAATACATGGGAACTTTATTTATCAAGAATTTTTTTTTAAACCTGTTTAAATTTTTATTAGTTATTTAATTCTAATCTAAATTGGTGCTCTTCTGTTATTTTAATTATTTTTTTTGTGTTATAATATGCAGCAAAATATTTTAAATTAGTTCTATTATATTATACATATATTAAAATAAAATTAGCTACTGTTTTTGGGTTTTTGTTAAGCAATAATTTTTTTTTTTTTTTGAATATTAATAATAAATTCATTTTTTTAATTATTTCGACACCTAATTTATTTTGTTTTTTTGAATATTGGAAGTTGATTGAGTCATTGTGCAAGATTTTAGCCTGGAGGGTTTTTCTGCAATTAGTGAAGATTAAAATGTCAAAAAATGTGTTATAATCTGTGATATAATTTGCATTTTACTTAAGTTTTTTTTTCAGTTTTTGTTTTAATTAATGATGTGAAAAATGGTTTTTGATATATTTAATATGTATATGTATAAATATTTAATATTAAAATAATACCTACATATAATAAAATATAATATATTTTTTCTAAAAAAAACAAGAAGTTTTTTATTAATTATTTTTTTGGTTTTTGGAAGTGACTCTTGCTTTTATCACAATTTTATGATAAAGTTTATACTTAAATGTGCCATATTAATTTTCGACATAAGCACATTTGTGTCATAAATCTAACACCATAAAATTAATCAAATTGCATCATTTTGTAAGATCAGACTCAAAATAAGCGTCTGCATTTTAAACGAATTTTTAATTTTATTATCTTAATAAAGAAATAATTAAAAGAATCGGAAGGTACTTTAATATGAAAATGTATGTACTTTATTGTAATGTTAAATTTGGAGTTTATCGCAATTGCCAATTAAGGATGAATTAATTTGATATTGAAATATTGAAGAAAATAACATAATCTTCTTAAAATTATTTTAATGCATTACACGATAACCCTTTTTTAAAACGTCAACAATTTGACAATCATCTGTTGATTATTTTGTCATTTGTTTTCCAGTTAATAATTGTTAATGACTTTTTCATTAGCAATCAAATAATTGTGGAATTTCATTGATTGTTACAAAATTTTTACAATTAAACAGTTTTTATAAAAATAAAAATGTACCAATATACCGTTGGTACATTAAATTGAGTTACGAATTTGTACAAAAAAACTTATTAAAGCACAAAATTGAAAGAATTTCGATATTATTTAAGGAAATTGAGTAACAGGGAAAAATTAGAGTGAATGTTTATCTGAATAAGCTAATACCCCTAACTATAATACACATATAATGTCATATGAACTTTCGATAAATATTCGATATTATTACCTATGATCTACAAAATCATAACCCTAACTATAATAGTCATAACCTATCATACGCATAAAATGTCAAACATAAACATTTAAATATTAAAAATTTATGTATTTACCTTGTTATGTTTGATTTTGAAATTTTTTTATTCTTTTTAATTTTAGTTTAAGTTATTTTTAGTTTCTTTTCAATTTAGTTTGCTTTTAAGTATGATATCATATGACGAATGATTTCTTAATGATATCGAATGATGGCTATGACTATATAGTTAGTTATATAAAAAGTTATACGATCGTACAAAATGATATGATATCATATGAGTAAGGGGTAATTAGTAATATAAGTTGCAGTTTTATTAAGAAAGTTTTATTAATTAAGAAATAAATAACTCAACATAATGTATTGAGCACAATGAGATTGGTAATCGATAAAATTGATACAATCGTTGCAAAATGCCAAAAAAAAAAACATAGCTGTCAAATTTAAAGTCAAAACTTAAGCAATTTTTGCGTCGTTAAAACCTTGATGGTTAGTCTCATTGTTGCACTTGCATTGTCATTCATATGTTTAACTTTTGAAGTAACACTGAAGAAGTTTGCATGTCGTAAACGAAATACTGGTATTTGTAAAAATAAATAATTTTAGTGAAATTAAAAGGAAACTACTCGTTTTTATTTCTTTAATGTACATCTCACTCAAACGCTCAATAATATATTATAAATATTAATTATATATGTTCCATCTTAAATTTAAACAATGCGTTTTGTTAACTCAAAACATATCTCATGTTTATCAATCACATAAGATATTACATATTATTATTATGGGCACAGATATTTACAATTTCAAGTTCAATGTAAATGTTTTTGTGTTTGTTTTTTTTTTAATTTTTTCTAGCCGCATTGCATGAATCGATTAATACAAACAATATTGTATTTAAAAAATATTTCAATATTGATTTTGTTGTTGTTTTCTATGAACAATATTGAAAAGGTTAACTACATTGTAACTAATAATTAAGTTATACATGGTTATACCAAAAGATATAAAAAACTGGTGGTAATTTATTTTTTAATCCTCTTACAAATTTAAATTTGAAGTTTCAAATATAGTGAATAGAAAAATCTGACATTTAAATTTATTAATGTGGTCAGTATTTTGATAATGCTTAAAATTAGACCTTATAGTTATATTAATTTTAAAAGAGTTTTGGAAAAAAATGTATTTTTAAAAATATATATATATTTTAAAGATGTACCTAAAAAGTATCTATAAATTTGTTTTTGTTGTTAATTTTAATTGTATATGACCTTGTCAATAGTTAGTAGTTATTTACAAAACACGGTATAGTAAGTTAGGTGAGGAAATAATAAACTGTTAAAAAAAAACTAAAAACTAATAAAAAGATACATTAATCGTAATTATATCACAGCTTCTTTTTCTATTTTTTTATCTTAAAATAATAAAGTATCTTAAAATCCCTTGAAATTTTTTTTTTATTTACTATAGACCTCTTCAAAAAAAAAAAAAAAAGAATTGTAAAGTGATGAAGTATTAAAATAATTAAAGTTAATAGTTAGTATTTTTAACTGTACTTTTTTAATATAGATAATAATTTATAATTAACATAATATTAGTTATTATTGTATATTATATTAAACTAACATTTAAAAGATTTTTTTTTATTTAAATACCTTTATATATTTATAAATATAAATAAAGCGTGACTTGATAAAAAATGTTAAACGCTTTCAAAAAATTCAAAATAAATTTATTATAACATATTGTATATGTATTTGATTGTTTATATTTTCGGGTTTGGTTTTTTAAGTTATGGATGGGAATATTTATATTTTAAGCAACCAATAGGTGTTAAAAGATTAAACATTATTTAGAGAATTTTTTTTTTATTTGTTAATATGTTTAATAAGACAATAAATTCTTATAGATATTAATATTACCATCTTTTCTATTCTTTTAAACAAAGTTTTAAAATTTTAACATATATTTAACGTACAGTTCAAGGTGCATCTATAAAATATTTTTTTAATATTTTTTTTTTATTTCTTTGATTTTTCATTTTAAAATACTAAATATATATTGAATAGGTTTATTATTTAATATGATGTACTATTGTATCTATATACCTACTAGAACTATAATTTATTCCTAAATAGTAAAAATACATACTATAAAATATGTCTTGTCAATTGATTTGTTTTGTTTTCTTATATTTTTTATTAGTTAAAAGTCATCAAAATGATTTATGGATAATGTTTAAAAAATATTTTTTAATATTTTTATATAAAAAAAATTTTAAAAAATTTATTATTCCATAGCATTCCATAATCAACAGTTCAGTAGTACAGAATATTGAGAATGACTAAAGTTATTTTTGAATATTTTTGTTTTGGATAAAATCAAATCACATTGACCGAGTCTTTAAAGAAAAAAAACAAAAAGATAGATGTCACCAGCAGTAGTTAATTTATACCTTAAAAAATATATTATATAGATATATTTTTAAAATTTTATAGATATACCTTTAAAATTTGCATTTATGCAAATAATAATTATAATTTTATATATTTATTATAAATGGTATTTATATTAAAAAACTGTTAGATACATCGATTTAATTATACCACAATAATATTAATAAGATCTTATAGATAAACGAATTATGAATTTAAGTTAAAGAAGAAAAAATGGTATCTTAATAAATATGTTAGATTATGTTTTTTTAATGTGTAGGATTTGTATTGTTTTTTTTGAAGTTTTTTTTTGAAATTTTATTGAAATTATTAAAATATGATAATTTCAATTTTTGCATTTGTAAATAATTAAATCCAAAACCTTGATCAAAAAATTAAGATCATCTGATCGAAATATCAAAAAACAAAAAAAAAAAAAAAATGGTTATAGACATATTAGATTAAAATAAAAGGGGCAAAAAAACATAAATTTATGACTAAACTTGAAAATTTGACCAAATTTTAAAATTGGAACATGACTAAAATTAGAAATATTTTTTTATTTTTTTTTTATTTTTGCAAAATCTTATTTTTTTGTACCGGATTTAACAAGTCTTCCAATTTTGTTTTTCAGAATAAAAATATTTATATATTGAATAAATCAAAATTTTATATCAAAAATAATAAATTAATATTATAGATTATATAGAAGATAAAATAAAGAGTTAATTTACTAATAAAAGATACAATATAAAAATTTTTGTTTGAATAGATTCTAAAATTTGATTTAAAAGTTGAAAAGAATGTGACAGATATATAGAAATGAAAGAAAAAGTGATAATATTGCTGATGAGGTTAGAAGATGACCGAATTAATTTAATATAAACAGTTTTATTATAAATTTAGATATTGAAAAAAATTTAAAATTAAACGGGTTCTTTAATATAGAATATAAAAAAAGATGAGATAAAGTCATAATTTATAAGGTTATTATTAAATGAGTATGTATTTATTTTAAAATTTTCATAATTAATGATTTGTAAATTTGTGAATATTATAATTAAATTAAATACTAATAATATGATAGTCGAATATCCAGATTTATTTTATATATTATTCTTCTATATCATCAATAAAATCGATAAATATTAATTAAATAGATTTGATATAAGTTGTATAACTATTGATTTGAATTTAAAATACTAAAAATGAGTCATATTTTTTTGTTTGAATCATATGTTAACAAAGGTTACTACACTTTTCAAAGCGCTTTCAAAATATTAAATTAGGGATTTCAGAAAGGAGATTTTACGATTATACTTTAATTATGATTGTAATACATAAACTACATACATGAAAATTAAAACAATATTATAATATTTAATTTCTATGTAAATGGATGATTTGTTTTGAAAAAGTTCTTAAAAATTATTATTATTAATTAGAAGATAATTATTATTTATGAATAGTTATTAATCAAAAGTACTCTGAACAATGTTACTGCAAAATAGGGTATTGAAATGCTATACAATTGAAATTTAATGTTTACTTTAACGACTTTATTACGCTTTTCTTGCCATATTTCAAATAATTTTTTTTATATTAAATCCTGTTTAAAATTAATATTATATTCCTATTATATGTAAATTGGACAAAGATATTATAGTGCATGTGATTTTTATTTTCATAAGATATGGAGTAATTGTTAATTGTAATAATTTTTTCAGATTACTGTAAATCCTACATATATGTGTATGTCATTTATTATCATATACAAGAATCATAATATATAAATATTTAATACAAATGCACATAATTCTAAAGATTTTTCCGAAATTTTCCAATTTTCATTTTCATTCATATAAAAATACATATATACAATTCCGATTTTTTTTCTTCTTGCTCAAATTTCGAGGTGAAGGCACATACCAGCTATATTTATTTTAAATTAACATATCAACTCCCACTAAGAGATTGAATTTGACAGGGTTTGGAAGTCATTTGATTATGACAGATGTACAGTCCGATTATTTACATAAAATTAATTACTAAATAAAATTTAAGTACATTAATTAACATAAATTTAATAGTACTTTTTTTAATTAAATAATTATTTATTCAATTTATTATTAATTTATATTAATTTAATTGCTATCTATATAAATTTTAAAAATGCGTAAACTTCATTGTTAAACGAAAATGATAAATCAAACTTTTTAATATAAGTTTTCTATATGTCCTATTAATCATCACTTTGAATATACTAGAACTGTATTGTATGCTTTAATTTTTTATTTTAATGAATCCTTAACTAAATTATTCATGAATTTTTTTTTAATCCTATCATCAGGTTCGCATAATTATATTTGTATAACAATGAATAAAATAGAATATCCGCTTTTATCCGCGTTCGCTTGCTATATATATATATTCTATATATATTCCAAGGTTAATCACCAGTCATTTATCATCCTGACCATTTGTTATTTTTTTTTTTGTCAACTTTTTAACTTCCTTTGAAATTTAATTATAAACTATAAGTTATTAACTAACTCACAAAAAAAAAAAAAAAATTGTCAAAAACTAAAAATCCTGTTATAATACATATATTAGAACATTTTTTTTTGTGGTAAAAAATGGCAACTTTTTAATCTTTTTCACAAAGTATTCTGTTATATTGTTATCTGTTTGATCTTTATGATGAATGTATAAAAAAAAAAATTTGGTGACCAAACACAAAAAAATCTAAAAAACCTGTGCTTTATTTTATGATTTGACGTTCATTTTAAAAATATACACACAGAGAGACACACAGACAAAATCAAGTATCATAAATTTTGTTTTGTCTGTTTGTTTCAATTTAAATTATTCAATTTGTACAAGTTAGGTAGCATAAAACTGTTTATATATATATTTTTTTTCTAATATACCTGTTTAAGATTCTTCTAATTTGAAAGGAACGTATATATATATATGAATGTATATATTATATAGAGCTTTACTATATTTTAAATAGCTTTAGAAGGTATGCTAATAAATTTTCTTGATTGAAGAATGTATAAATGAATGGTTTTAATTTTTTTTTTCAGTATTTAAAAGATACATTCATGGTCACTACTAGTTACTTAATTTTATTTAAAAGATTTTCTATCTATGTCTGTTATTTCTTGCGTAATACATATGTTAAAACCGTTATGTTCCTTAAATTTCTGTTATCCAAACTGGTCTTATCAAAATTGATGTTAAATTTTAACTATCCCAATTGATCTCAAACTTTAACCTCAGAATTGATTTTTAATTTGAATTATCCTAATTGATCTTAAATTTGAACTGTCCAAACTGATCTCAACTATACCAATTGATCTTAAATTTGAACTATCCAAATTGATCTCAAAATTTGAACAATCAGAATTAATTTTTAATTTGAATTATCTAAACTGATCTTAAATTTGAACTATTCCCAATTGACCTTAAATTTGAACAATCCCAATTGATCTTAAATTTGAATTATCCAAATTGATCTTAAATTTTAACTATCCCAATTGACTTTAAATTTGAATTATCCAAATTGATCTTAATTTTGAATTATCCAAATTGATCTAAAGTTTGAACTATCCCAATTGATCTTAAATTTTGAATTATGCCAATTGATCTTAAATTTGAATTATCCAAATTGATCTTACATTTGAATTATCCAAATTGATCTTAAATTTTAATTATCCCAATTGATAAATTAAGCTTTTGTGACAAATTTTACCCATTTATACAATTTTTTTCAAAAGAACTTACCAGATGGTCCTTCAATATGATTGTATGGTGGTCCACGATCACCAAATCCACCATTATATGGTGGTCCACGATCACCAAATCCACCATTATATGGTGAACCACGATCACCAAAACCACCATTATATGAGCCACCACGATCACCAAAACCACCATTATATGGCACATCTACATGATAATAACGTCCTTTATCATCCGGATAATATTGACCGGCTCTACCATAAATTTCGGGGTGATATCTACCATCCTCAACAGCTAATGTGATACCACTGATCGCAATCAGTGTAATCTTAAAGTATAAGAAAAAAAAAACAAAATCATATGGTAGAGAATTTTTTAAAAATAAAAACAAAAAAAAAAAGGAATTGTGGTGAATATTTTTTATCTTGGTTTTATTCAGTTATTTCATTTTTGTTTTTGTTGTTTTTTTTTTTAATTCAACATTTTATTTGGTGAATAAGAAAAAAAAAAAATCAAAAGAACAAAAGTAAAAAAATCCAAAAAAAAAAAAAGACCAAAAATCAATAAAAATAAGATTAAGAAATTTAATTTGTTATTTGTTTTTTTTTTTTTTTGGTTTTTAATAAAGGTCACCAGCAATAAAAAAAAAAAATTGCATATTATGAAATAAACTTTAAATGTTGTATCTTAAAGATACAATTTTAAATATTTTATATTTTTATTAAATTTTTGTTTTATTTTTTTTGATTTTTTTTAACTTTTGTTTATCACTTTTTAAGTTTTTTTTTAATAAATTGTTTATTAAATTTTTAATAAGATTTTTTTTTTAATTAAATTGTTTTTATTGTTTTATTATATTTTTAATTTTATATTATTCATTAAATTATGTTTTGTATTTACCCAAACTGATTTCATTGTTTTTTTTCGTTTATATTTTTTGGTTTTATTTTAATAAAAATGTTTATTTTTATTTTTTTTTTTTTTTTTAGTTCTTTCTAGAAATTTTTTTTTTTCTATTCTTTATGACATTTAATAACAAAATAATTAATTTAATATTAATTAAAAAAAAAAAACAAAAAATATATAATTAAATTAAACAAAAAAAAAATATTATATTAAATTATATTTTAAAACTATATTGGAAAAAATACACATGCAATTTTTATTGACCACCCCACAAAAAAAAAACAAATAAATTTTGAGGAAAAGTGGTGAAAAATTGTAGAATTAAAAAAAACAAAACAAAAACAATTAAAATCCAATCAATTTTTTTTTTCGATTCTTTTGTTACTTTCTGCCCGATACACGACGACGGTAAATTCCGAATGAAACTGATATCATAGATTCTGGCTAGTATTTATAGTTAAGATATATACTATAATATTATAAATTTTTTTTGATCGTATGTATTTAATTATGTATATAATTATGTACATATATATATATATATTAAAATAAAAAATCAGTTATAAGTTACTTTTTTGCGATCAGATTTAAACAAGACAATCATAACTTTTTTTTTTTTTTTCTATTTTTTTTAGTACTCATCATAATCATTTTCCTATACCTACAATATTTATGTATCTTATAGATGTATCTTATTTCAATATATATATAGTGATGATGATGATGATGAGTATATATTTTAGCTTGCTATACTAGTTATGCAGATATGGGCCAAGCTTAAGACATAAAACAAAAAAAAATAAAAAAAAATAAAAAAAAATGATCAAAAACCCATATTCAAAGTTAAAATTATTTAATAAAAAAAATAAAAAAAAAAACAAAAACATAAAAACAATCTTTAAGTAATTTTTGAATGTCTGAGAAGATCAAAAAATTATTTCTCGCACTTACTCACTCATTTACTATTATAATACCTTGTATATAAAATATCCGTTAAATGGGAGTAAATTTATAAAGACGGTTTAATACTATTTTTTTTTTTTAAGTTTAAATTTAATTGTAATTTTTTTTTAATTTAATTTTCAATTCAATTTTTTTTTAATCTTAAAAATAAATTATACGCTCTTTAAAATATAATTATAACAGTATGAAACCATTTTTTTTTTTGTTTTTTTTTTTTTTTTTATAAAGGGTTACGGTAATTTAAAAAAAAAAAAAAAAAAACAAAATTGACTAAAAATTGATCATCAGATAATTTGATAATTAATTTTAATTAATTGTATCTAATAGATATTGTATTGTACTGATATGATGTTTTTTTCAATGTTGTAATAATAAGTATAGATCATCATTGAGGAGTAATTATTATTTAGAGTGTATTAAAAAATTGAATTAAATATGAGGATTCTTCATTAATTAATATTGATATAATATATTGATTGCTTATGGGAAGATTTTTAAATATAGTTTTGGATTCTGTTGGTTTTTTTTTTTTTTGAGTGAGAAGATAATTGGAATTTTTTAGTGAATTTGATATTGTATGAAAAAAAAAACTGAAGAAGATGATTTATTAAGTTAGTGATGTGATAATTATAGTTTATATTTAAAATTGTATAAATAATATGATTTAATAGTTAATTGTATATATATAGGATTTTATGATTGATGTTTTTTAAATTGTGAAATAATTTTATAGTAGTATTAATGTGTTATGTTGTATTGTATATCCTTTTATTTAATCAGAAAAGATGGTTTTTGTATAAATGATTTTGATTATTTATTGATGTCATTATTATTATGAAGGAAGGAGTTATTTTTAAGATCAATTTAAAAAAAAATCATTTCATCACTGATATTTATTTTTATTTTTTTTAAGCGCTAACTTTTCAACTGTTAAGCTAATAAGCCTGTCTATACCATAGGTACATGTTGAAACAAGGGCTCATATTATATTCGTATTACTAGAGTTGATCTTAATGAATTCCACATACAATTTAAACAAGAGATAGTACTAGTCCTTAAAAAATGTAGAAAAGTCTAAGATTTTCAATAGATACAATTCTATTTTTTGTTTATATTGTAATATTTTGTATTTGAGTTATATGGTATTCTATATCTGTGAGTTATATCATTCAATTAAATTATTTATTTATATTTTTTTATTTATAATTGTTTCAAGGTTGATTTTAAAATTGCGTGTTATCACATTCAATGGATTCGGCATACTATAATGACTCGTATTACAATATGATTTTATATGTGTCTAGGAGAGAAGGATTAATGAAATATTGATGGCTTGTAGGAGTGCTCTATAATCTATCGAATCTCACATCGAAAAAATTCCCTATATTCCCTAAAGTTGCCATATTTTTCGGTTTCCTGTCATTTATCAAGTCTTATTCAATTCAAGAGATCTTTCCAATATACTGAGCGCTTCGTTCGATTTCCCCTGTTCCAACATGTACCAATTGTATAGGCAGGCTTATTAGCCAACAGTTAGCGCTTAAAAAAAGCGAAGAGTACGATTATAAAATATGTACTGTCTTCCCTTGCTTTGGCTAAGTTATTTCAACAAAATCTAAAATCACAACTTCACTTATTTAGCGAATGCCCTGTCCAGGAATATTTATTACTCTTAGAAAATGTCAAAATGTTCAATCTTATAAATCTCTCTTTCGCTAGTTAAAATTGAATCTGCTCTATTGAACTAAATTTAATAATAATTCTTTCATTAAATGCTTAATGTCCAAGGCAAGAGGCAGTTGATAGTTTGGGTTCACTTAAAGCGACGCTATAGGGAAGTTTTAAGTAGTCTTTTTCATTCTTTGGAAATTCTTAAAGAGTGGTTTATTACTGTGCCACTCGAAAGTGCTTACACCCAATGCAACTCTTTCCTATTATGCCATTTGAAACTTTACTTTTTTAAATAACTCTCACATATTTTCCAATTTTCCCACTAAATATTCTTCCTCTTAACCAAATTTTCATATAAGTAATTTTGTTTTTAAAGACATGTATTCTTACAACTCCCGGACAGTGTAAGAAAGGGTGTAGGAAATCTTAAAAAGACAAAATAGTATAAGGCAAAACGTTTGTGTAAAAATGGTCAAATTATTAAAGAGTAACTCAATCTATGAACTGTCATTTGTCTTTCATATTAAACAGAAGAATTGATTTATATTATGAAATACAGATGATAATCAAGGATATATGCAGTTTTTTACTAGTATGACAAACAGATGTTGCAATAATTCAAAAATGATTCAAGCCAAATTTTGGTTCCGTTAAATTTTTTTTGCAATTTAAGGTGAATTTCAAGTTTTTTTCTAAATGAAGGAAAAATAAATGGTTTTATTTGATATAAAAAAAATTATTTGGGTAATAAATGTTTTTTTTTACCTTTTGTGACTAATGGTTTTGGTAAAAAAAGTATTTTTAAACCATAAAATTCTTAGCACATTTAAAAATAATGGGTCTATATATAGTTTCATTTTGTTTGTCTGTCCATGTTAAAGGATGTAACCCTGCAACTCTCTACGGAGCGCAGACCCTTAAAGCCTGGAACAAGTCTTCCTTGAAAATTATTATAACAAAAACTCGTTATAAGGTTTCTTCAACAATTTCAAAGCAGAGGCTTTCATAAGCTTTTAAAATATATATCAAACAAATATAGTGTAGCCCTAGGGTATTTAAAATTACCGTTATTCTAAATTTGTGACTTTTTATATCTTTAAAATCTTTTAAGTTAAACATATGAAAATTCAAAAGGAGTAAGGTTATAATTGGAAATAAGTGTATGAGTCATTTATGAATTTGTTTTTGAGTTTGAGTTGAATACTGAAAATTCGCTGGAACTTAAGTACTTGTCAAAGTATTACTAAATTAATATACAAAAGTCAAACCTTCAACATAAAATTTTAACATTTGTCAACAATTTTTCTAATTATAAAGCATTTTCTTAAATTTAAGAAACTGTCTCCTGATTTTTTTCATTTTCTTTTCTAAATAAATTCTTTTACAATGAAATTTTAAGAAAAGTTCTAATAAATTTACTTTTCGCTTTCCTAAAACTTATTGTGGATAAGTGTGTAATTTTGAAAATGTGCTTTTTTGAAAACCATTTGTTGTTTCATTACTTCTGTTATACTATTAATATTTTTCAATTTCATGTACATATAACGGTACTTTTATTATGCCAATAAAATTATGATGTACAATTTCTATTTCTCGGTTTTCCTTAATAAAATTTATTAAAGTCGTGAAAAAATTTTAAAAACTTTTAATTGTAAAAAACCTGAAATTTAGAATTCTATTTAAAATCTTTTAAAATACCCAATAAAATTTTAAAAATTAAATATTTTGTCATTTTTACTAATGTGTATAGATATTGAAATATGACATTTAAAATTCTTCATATAGAGCATAATTAAATATGGGCGGAGCCAAATAATTAGTCATACAATGAGTGCTCTATTCTGTGATATTGATTTATAAACTATTGTTTAGACAATTTTTAAGGTTAATGTCATTCTAAATTTTAATTTTGTCTAATTTTAAAAATTTGCAAGATATTTAATAATCGTGATGTTAACATTAAGTTAAGATTACAATTCCTTAAATGTTTTATCTGGCTCCTATTGCCCCAACAACTTATCACTAATTAAATAATAAAATAATAATTTTTTTGATAAAATTTGTTTGCATCAAAATCATATTTGACGACATATCAATGAAAAAATACTCACCAAATAAATTTGATCTGTAATAAGCGGTTGGTGCAATAGAACCTTGGTCTTACTATTCGGTGTAGAGGTTTTGACACTCAAAGTAGCTTTAATAAACAAATTAAAAGCATTTAAGATGTGGATCTATAGACATCTGTTAACGATATCTTGGATAGATTATGTATCCAAAATGGAAGGTCTACAGAGGCAGCAGAAAGAAAGAGAATTACTTTTAATAATTAAATAAATGAAAAGTAGCCTATTGTGATCATATATTGCAATAAACAAAGTATGAATTACTACAATTTATTGTCGAAGGCAGAATAGAACGAAGGCGGGGAGTAGGAAAACTGCAAGAAATATTAAGGAGTGCACACAATTGGCACACAATTGAAGACTTAATCCATATAGCCGCAAATAGCAGGCCAACAAAATATGCCAACATTGTAGCCACCCTATCTCATGGTAAGGTCATTGGATAATTAACACGTCATTGGATAAGTGTCAGAAGAAGTGAAGAAAGTATACCATTATTTAGTTAGTGTTTAGGGAATATTTTAAAAGCCATATAATTCAATTATTAAATAATTAATTAAAATTTTCCCAGAGGTTCTAAACTTAGTCTTATTTGCTATTATATTCCATACTTAGCGATACTTTACTACATATACTAGACGTTCTTGGTGTTATTAAACAATTGTTTTCCTGACCCAAAGCATGTCATTAGTAATTAATACTTCTTCAATATGTTATCGAATTATTTAAAAATTTTCCAGAATTATAATCACCTTAAATTTTTTTTGATATAATTTTTTAACTAATCACTTTTGAAAATTTACTTATAAATATGATTATAATTCATTAATTACCTATAAATCTGATGTACCTTACCTTATTTCATCTTTATTAAAAAAAATATAACTCTTTAGATACCTAGCCCAAAATTTTATTCAAGAAATAAATATTAAATCGTCATTGAATTTTTTTAAACCTAAAAAAATAAATTTTGATTCTTAAAAATTTAACCTTACAATCAAAACAATAAATTAATATGTAATTACATTTTAAATGTAGAGTCAATTAATTTTAATTGTCATTTCAATGGAAGTTTAATGCAAAAGAAAAAACCTAAAACATAAACATTCAATTATTTTATTTGGTAAAATTACTCTAAGTTTTTGGTTAATCAAAATTAAGTTTCCCATGATTAAAGAGTTTAATATCAAATAATTACTCTTCTAATTGAAAATTAGTTAAAAGATTTTGATACTAAATGTTATATTTGATTTAAATTTAATTTGTTAATTCGACAGAAAAAGATTTGATTCAATTTTCTACAACACTTCTATAATATATTCCCCTCTAAGTCAAGACGTCCCATTCCAAATTTATAAATCAGACAATACTACAATTTTAAATATGCGAGTATAGCTTGTCTAAGTGTAATTGTAGCAAATGTCAAAAAAATCGGACTACTTTATAAACTGATTTTTTACTGATACCACTACGTGTTAATTTTTCACTGTTTTAGGCTAAACAGCTTTATTATATAAGTGCATGTCGGAACAGGGGGAGATATTATATTCAGATTATTAGAACTAATCAAATGAATTCCACATATAATTTAAACATGAGATAGTACTACGCCTTATAACATGTAGAAATGTCTTAGATTTTCAATAGATACAGTTCTATTTTGTTTTTGAGTTATATGGTATTCTATATCTGTGAGTTGTATTATTCAATTAAATTGTTTGCTTATATTTTGTATTTGTTTATATTGTTATATTAATGTATTTTTGATTAAAGATACATAATTGTTAATTATTGGTTAAGCCAATCATTTGAACGCAATGGCGAATGGTAGCTGAGTCGAGTGGAAAACCTGTTAAAAGTTTTTCAGTTTCACTGGGATTCGAACCCGGGCCTTTTGCATGAACAGTCGGCGCTCTTACTACTATGCCACTCAGCCTTTAAAGTTATTTGCAGAGTTTACTTATGTCTTATAAGAATACAGAATTATTAGATGTTTTCATTTATCTGAATATGATACTGAAAAAAGTCTAAAAAAAGCTTCTGTAGAATTTCCGTGACTGACTAATCACATGTTTTAAAATATATTATAAGAAGTTAGGACTCATTTTTAGGAGACTTTTCACCCAATCTTGTAAGTCATAATTTCTCGGAAACTTTTGGCTTTTTCACATCCCGATGTCGTCACTTTCAGTATTAAAGGAAAGTATATGCACTAATGCAATTAAATCTTAAAACAGACAAATTAAAACGAAAATGAAAGATGAAATTAGTTCTGAGCGTAAAACTTTCAAGCTTCTCAATGTTAAAAGGTTAATTTCATCATTCCAATTAATAGTTGGGCATTGAAAAGTGTAGCTTATTTCTCATTTCTTTACAATTTTTCTTTATTTCTCTCTGAGTTATCATATAACAACTTCGAATAACACTTATATATATATTTCTTTTATTGAAGATTCTTCGAATTTTTGCTTTTAAATAAATATACGAGGACCCCATTTTATGATAATTAAAACAATCCTTTGGTTAACAATGGTTCTTAGTTTCTAATGTAATAAAAATTTAACGTATCATTATTTTTTAACTATTTATGTTTTTTTAAAAACTCCTTGGCCAACTTAACCAAACTAAATCCATACTTACCCCGTACATTAAAACGTTAATATAATGCATCTTACAACCATCAATGTTCTCTTGTGTGTTATCAGTTACACACGTAATTATTGCATACTTTACGGTATCAAATATTTTAATTGATTTATTGCTCGATCGACGAGTGTAGATAAATTAATATTAATTAATCGTATTTAAATTTATTAGTACAATATAAGTTCAATTGATTTAGGTTAATAAAATTAAGAACACACTCGTACATCATTTCCTTAATTATTTTTATTATTTTATAATTGAAAAACAATGAGTAAATGACCTTAAATTTAGAGTCTGATATCTTAGAATAATTAATTGTACATGAATATATTTAAAAAAATCTTAAGATAAATTGATACAATCAATTCTTAATTATTTTCATGGTTATTTAATTAGATTTAATATTGAATTAAAAAATAATTACTATTTTATTTTATTTAAATTTGATTTTTTTTTAATAGATAATTAAATTAATTTATATGAACAAATGTTCCTTTGTTATCTAAATAATTTATATTTAAAGTTAAACTATTTTTAAGAATTTTTTTTTAATATTTCCATTCTATAATAAAGTTTAATTAAAACCATCTTTAGTAAATGTAAAATTAATTATTTAAAATTAAAACTAATAAAAGCTTAATTAAAAAATGGAACAAATTACAAGCATTTTAATGTATAAAAAACTGTCACGAAAAATATCACAATAAGCTTTGTATGTATATTTATAAATAATTAATCATCTGTTCTTTATTTTTTAATAATTAGTAAAAATTAGTGTTGCCATTTAATGTTTTTGTAGCCATTTCATAATCGTTAGTAAAATGGATTTAAATTATTTGTATCTGTTTTAAAATTGATGTTGTTTTAATTTAATTATATTTGTACCATTTCGGTAAAAAATAATAAACTGTGTTTTATTGATGTCCTGATACCAGATACAGGCTGGCGCAAAACGACCAACGGCTTTATATTTTTTATTTTTATTTCAGAATTTTGTGAAGAAAACTTGGGGAATTGGAAATGGAACAGTACACAACAGAACAGCGTTCAAAAATTACAAAAAGTTATGGAAAATGTACTGGAAAGAGCACGAATGTGCGAAGCCGAAGATGGTCACCACTTGCGGGATATAATTTTTCTACTTAAACTAAAAATGTTCCCCATTAATATACTGTATTACAAAACAATAATAATTAACATATAAATAAAAAAATTATTAAACATTCAAACCATATCGGTCGTTTTGCCCCACCCTGTACTAAAATTAAAAAAATCATATGGTGTTCTATTTAAGAAAGAACATCTTTTATTTGAAAATATTCTTACTAGACAATAGAATACTTTAAAATATATTAAAGAAATGATATAATGTCAATGCCAAACATGAGTTTTTGAGAAATAAACATGAAATTCAGAAATACGGTAATCTGTCAAAATAATAAATAAATCGATTGTAAAAGCAAATCGAGTTAGCTATGTGTCTATCATTCCGTTCTTTCTGTAGCACAATAACTTAAAAACTAAAAGATCTATAATTTAAAAATTCAATCAAAGTATTTTTAAGATAATATTTAGGTTCCTTATTATTTTTGGTTAAAATTGGAACACATAGAGCTGCCACATAATTTTTTAGAACCAATTTGAATATCTTCAAAACTAATAATACTTGGACGATAAATATGAAATAGAATAAATAATATAATAACTGTTATATAAATTTTTTAGTCTTGCTTATCACTGCTATACAAAGTTCTCAGCCGGATTGCTGTAAATCTCATGAGTCTACGAATCTTAAACTGAAATTCGTTAAAAAAATAAAGAGTTCGTACAGGTATCTGAAAATTGACAAGCGCAACTATAATATTGGTCGATTTTATTTATTAGTTTCCGCTAACCCCACATTTCTCATCCATTTCTCCTATATCTATTAGAATCGGTGCTTTTATGGTAAAAATTATAGTTCACAATGAATTTACTGAAAGTTATTTGAAATTTAAAAAAACATATATATTCTTATTTTTCTTTCAAAATCAAAAGAATTTGACAAAGTTACAAATATTTTTTTTTGTTATGCAATATTCATAAAAATTTCTAAAATTTATCAAGGTTTTGTTTTTTTTCCAAATATTATTAAATCAATTCTTTGCGTACTTTAAAAGTCTTAAATAATAGTTAATGAAATGTATCTTATAATTCTGTCTTCTTGTTTTTTTAAATATGGAATCAAAATCCTGTTTCTAATCTAACAAAAATTTATGATCACTAGTTTTTCTTTTATTATAATTCATTGTTTTAAAACAAATAATAAATAAATTTTATTTTGTTTTAGAATCATGACAACATAAATGTTAAATTAGACCACAACAAATATAAAAAACATTTCACACTTATGGTATAACAAATTAAAATTTTGTGTTATGAAAATTTGTGAAAAATTAGGTATAAAAATTTATGAAATCATTTAAATTATGAATATGGTTTTGATTTCAATTTATAATATTCTTAATTTTAAAAAAATTTCTTAATATAGGAATATCTTAAGATATCATTTTTCAAATTAGTAGACTTTGAAATATAGATCATGTTTAATATATCATATTTAATTAGTTCATATTAACTTTTATTTTTATTTTAATTTTTAAAGTAAAAATTTAGTTTCTGGATAGAGAATTTTTAAATGAAATTTAATGAAACTTTAATTTAAACTCTAATTTAATTTAAACTTATGGAATATATAGGTGGTTTTTTTTTGACAAACATTATGATTTCTTTGTTTTATTTTTCATTTAATGGTACTAACTTTTTAATTCTCATATTCATTTCACCTTCTTTTCTTATGCATCAATAACATTATGATAGAAATAAAATTCTATAGCTTCTTTCGAAGTTCCTGAAATATTATTTTATATGTGGCCATATGTTTTATATATAGGGTGTTTTCTAATTAAGTGCACTGTTATATACTACTGCATAGGTACTTATGAGTAGGCACATTTTATGTATGTGGGCTAAGCTGGGCCTTTCGTAGTTTCCAAGATATGTGTTGATAAATATTATAATAAAATTTCAATATTTTGTTTTTGAGTTTTCATAATTGAAAATTCTAAGTAGTTTCTAGGCTACTTATGAAAATTCTGTAAAATATATTTGAAAGCTTAAGATCTATCTTTTGCAGTTTTCAAACTGCTTCGTCATTTAAAAAATGTTGAAATTTTAACAGTTATTATGATGTTACATGAAAAAGTTTCAAAATTGTATAACATAAAATTTATTTTCTTATAAATGCAAGTACCTATGCAGTGGTATATAGCAGTGCACTTAATTAGGAAACACCCTGTATACTTTTTGAAAAAAAGAAATTATCTTATGAAGGAAAGTTGGCAGAATATGCTGGGAATACATGATCGTTGCTAATTTGAACGCAATTTAGCGTGGGCAGTACTTAGTTCAATACTGAAATATAAACTTAAACTAAACTCTGATAAACTTATAAATTAAACTCTGATTTATCTTTTCAAATTTGTGTTATGTAAGATACGTCTGAAAATGTTTAATATATACATTTATACATTTGAGTATGTATTTATGTATTTGTTAAGCGTTTCTAATAGGAGACTAATAAATTGCATTTTGTGTTGAATTTCATTTACAAAATCTATGCTGCATGTTTATTAATTTGCAGAACTACATTTCGAATTAAATCATTCGTTTTTCTTCTTGTAAAATTTTTTAAATTGTTATGTATAGTAAAGGTATTTTTATATATTGTTATATTAAGAATTACCTGTTTAATTAAGAATTTTAATTTAAACTTCATTAAAAATTAATCTGTGTATAATATATTATTAAAAGGAAGTAGATAAGTAAAATTTTTTTTTTGCTTTGTTGTCTGATAACATAATAAAATTTTTACTAAAACTTCCGATGAACAATTGCAAAAATATCATTTTTTTTTTTTTTTTAATGAGATTCATTAATGACCTTATTTTCTGTATATATATATATATTGTATCTTTTATTAATGAAATAATAATTTTTTAATCAATAGAAGAATTGAATAAATGGCCTAAAGGAAATATTATCTTGTATCTTCTATCTACAGAAATATTTTAAAATATTGTACCGTATATACTATATAATTTTTGAATAATAAATGTATTGATGATGTTATATTTGAGTATAATTTAGTGTTAAAATTTGTAAATTTTTTAACATTTTGTACGGAAATTATTGAATATTCATTAATAAATATTAAAAAAAAAAAAAATTAGAAAAATTGAATAAAAATATGAAAAAAAAAAAATAAATATATTTTCTAAATTTAATGATGTGTTATAAAAAAATCAAAGTAAACAAAAAATTGTAAATATATATATATATATATTTTTTTAATTTTGCAATTTAAAAATGTTTAAAAATGTTTAAATTTTTGTATAAAAATACACTTAATTCGATTAGTATACAAAAAAAAAAACAAATGTAGAAAGTTATAAAATTTAATTTTTCAAGGATTTAATAAAACGGTATAAAGTATATCTTAAGATTTAGTAATCCCTTTTACTAATTTATAAGTATTACAATCATAATAATTAAAATTCATCTATTAAAATTTATTAAATGGCACTTCAACAGTTTTAATTTTTAAAATTTTAAAAATTAAAGCTGCCAAAATTATGTTTGGTAAATTTTGATCTGATTTTAAAAAATTAAGAAATATTTAAAATTAGAGCATTATTTAATTTAATTTTAACATTAATTTTTTTATTAGTATTTTAATTAATGTTTTTAATTAGGTAATATAATAGCGCCTATATAAAATTTAAATATAATTCGAATAATTAAAAAAAAACTGGAGAAGAGATGGTATATCTTAAAGTTAAAAGTGTTAATTGGATAATTTCATGTAAATGAATAGTTTTTTAATTACTTTAAACCTTTAGTCATTTTTAATTTGGTTTTGCAGTAGCAGATTAGTTTTTCTCAAATGTTTAAGGAACCTTTGTTAAAGATAGGGGGAGATCGGATGGTCGTATAATGTCAATTGAATTTATGTATGTTCCAAACAAGCTTGCATAATATCAAATTGGCATTATGCATGTTGACACTATGTGACCACCTTGTTAAAGATAATGCTATATATGTAGCACTGTTGCCGTCTACTTTTAAAAAGCATTTTATTAATAACAATTTTGTCAAGGAGATTAAATTACAGCTCAACTTTATCTGACCTTAGTTTTCTTTAATAAAATAACCGAAAAGGTCGTGTTTGAATCCCGCGTAAAAGTGAAAAACACTTTTATATAGTTTTGGTATTGATTCAGGAACCATTTGCCAAAGGGTTCTCACTAATGGTATAGCGACTAATTAATAATTATATATAAAAATACAGTAATAAAACAATATATCAAAAAAATAATTTAATTTAATAATAAAACTCACAGAGAAAGAAATACCTTATAACTCAAATATAAAATTATCATAATATATAACAAATAGAATAGTATCTATTGAAAATATAAGAAAATCAATTCTAATAATAAAAATATAATACTGAACGAAGAAGTAGGAAATTCTATTATACATTTTAGTTTTAATATTAATTAATTTTTTATAAAATAATGACTTATTAATTCTAAAAAAATTGTATAAAAGCCAAAATATTAGCTAATTTATAATATTTTTTTTTACATATTACAAGAAAACAAGATTTTGTAACAATTGGTCCATAAGTATTGGTAAAAATGAAGGTAACATAATACTGATAGCATTATTAGATTTTTTAAGCTTAAGTCTTTTGAGTATTTTAGTATTTGCAAAACACAAGAAGAAACAAATGTTTTTTAATTAAACCATTTTACAAACAGAAGATTAAAAATTAAAATTTTATTAAAAAATTTTAATAATTATTGTACTAATTTAAAAAAAAATGTAAATAGTATGAGTATTAAGATTATAAACCTAGGCTAACATTAAATTTGAATAGGTGGACAATAAAATAATAAAAGTGTTATATGTTTTATTTTTTATGTATATTATTTCACGAATAATTAATTTAGGTGATTTGATGACAATATAACTAAAAACTAGTTACAGCTTATATGTAAATTTTGGTAAAGATTTTAAACACATGATAACAATTTTTAAAGTGTTAAAAAAAATTTCAATCCGGGTGTTTTTGGGTATATTACTTAAAATTGTAAGTTGTTAGACCGTTCAATCTAGAACGAGTTAGTTTTTATTAAAAAACAAAGAAAATTGTAGAGTATAGATTATGTCAACTATTGAATACCCATACGAACGTTATATAAACATTATATAACCCGGTCATATAATTTTGACAAAATTTTAAATACAGAAATTATTTGACACACTTATGTATTTTTTTTTTTCCTAACTCCCGAGGGAGCATAGGGCTTTCATTTGACATTTCCATCTCACCCGGTTTCCTGCTGCTGTTTTTGCATTCTGCTAAGTGAGGTTGCAATGATTGAGCTCGCTTATTATGGTACGCCTCCAGGTGTTATTTGGACGCCTGCGTCTTCTGCTTCCTTTGGGGTTCCACTCCAAGTTCATACGGCTTATGTTGTTCTGATTTTTTCTTAGCGTGTGGCCTATCCACCTCCATTTCTTCTTTCTTAATTGGTTCAGTATAGGTTCCTCTCCTGTAAGTCTTCATAGGTCTTCGTTGCTTATTCTGCTAGGCCAGAATATTCTGGAGATTATGCGCAGACAGCGGTTAGTGAAGACTTATAACTCATGGACGATGTTGTACGGTCTTTACGCAAACTTTGAAGATTTTAACTTTTGTTTTCCAGGAGATTTGGGTGATTCTCCATACTGGGTACAAGCGTCCAAATGATGCCCTTGCTTTGCTAAGTCTGTTGTTTACATCTGCCTCCGCACCACCATCAGTAGTGATTATGCTACCGAGATAGTTGAACTGGTTAATATGTTCGACTGGTTGCGTTTTCAGCATGATGAGTTGGTTGTTGGTGCTGTTGATTTTTATCGCCTTAGTTTTGCTGATGTTAATTTTAAGTCCTGCGTTAATTGCTAGTCTTTCAATTGTTCCAGTTTAAACTGCATATCGCTGACCTTGTGTGCTAGAAGTACTATGTCATCTGCATAATCTAGATAGTGGGGAGTCCGCCATTCGATCCGTTGCTCGATGATGATTCTTAGTGTGTTTGATTAGTCTACAATTATGTATACTTTGGCCATAAGACTCAACTATTTTTGGTAAAATCATTGCTCATGAAAAAAAATCAACTTGTTGAATCTCAATAGTTGGTTTTTATATAAAGAAATTAGTGAAAATTTCAAAACTTTAGCCATTGTAAATGAACATAGCTAAATGAACTTACTTTTCTATTCTGATCCGATCCATACACTTGAGCCTGTCTCTATTCCCTTTTTTAAATTTTCAAATTAAATTAGCTTATTTTTAATAAGCCTGTTTTTTAGGATCTTGTACTCGAATGAACATTTCTGGAAAAAGATAATCACTATTTTTATAACAGAACCTCAGTTAGCAGAGTGCTCTCGCCTCAAAAATTAGCTATCTTGTGAGAATTGTATTAATTTTTTTTCTTTTTTTAGTTTTTATTGCAGAATAGGAGGCTAGATTTTTCAAATCAATCGTTTTTAAAAAAGGACCAAATTGATATGCGAAAGAAATAAAAGACTAATTCCATTTAAAAATTTGCGATTCATTTCAATTGCAATAAGTCAGAAAAATTAAATTTTCAATGACGGAAACTATCATTCTTACATCTTCTTCAATATATTCTATAAAAAAAATTCCTTACTATAGACATTCCTAATTATGAAACATAGTTTATTTTCATTATTTAAAAATTTAAATTTATAAAAATATTTAAAATAATACAGTATGTATAGTATAATAAATATATCTACTATTTATAAAATAATTTAGACTTTAATTAGTAATTAAAATTTATATCCATTTTATTAAAAAAAGATTATATAAATTAAATTTGCAAATTATTATAATGAATAGTTAAAAATAATAAGAATAACATAATATTATCTTGATTTGTTTTATTTTATATTATTTTATTTTTTTTTTTTTTCAAAAATATAATATAGATCGAGCGCCATTCTACCATTATTATTATTCTTATAATAGATTATTATATAGTTAAATTCTTGATTTTATTTCGATTAAACAAACGAAAAATGAGTTAATTTATTTTATAACTTATAAGAAAACATGAATTTTATTTGGCTTTATTTTATATTACCAGTTTTTATATATATATATTTTAAAATAAGTATAATATATTCAACCCCAAAATTGGATCATTCAACTATGATCGAATTCATTCTATTTAGTAGTTTGAATATTTTAATAACAACAATTATAAAATTCTATTGAAATCGAACGTCCGTTCTTTATTCTTAAATTAGCAGATAACTAATAAAAATTTAGAATAATTTCAAAATTTGTTTTTATTTTGTTTTTTTTCTTTTTTTTTTTTTCTGCAAAACAATGAATCTTTAAAAAAAAAAAAAAATTGATTTGTACTAAAACATGATTGTGATGAAAAGAAAATTTTCTATTAAATAATAGAAATATGTTTTAGTTTTGAAGGTTGAACTAATTGTTAAATGAAAATTGAATATCTTACAAGTTTAGACCTCATATTATTTAATAGAATCAACAAATACTTAATTTTTCATTTTATACAATTGTATTATAAGAAAGAACATATGATTTGTTTAAATATTACAAATGATATACAATTAGCACTTCTTTTGTTTCTAATAATAAAATAATCAAAATAAATCTTGACTTCAGTAATTGTTAGTTTCTTTTAATTCCGGTTTAATTCAATGCTTAGAATTAACACCCCCCAATGGGTTGTTGTCATCATTTATATATTTTAATCGTTTATCTTCTAACTATTAATGGGATCAAGTTATGCTATGCATCATTTAATTAAAAATATTATTAAATTAAAAATAATAGTATTTAATTAATAATAATAGTATTTAATTAATAATAATAGTAGATACTCTTATTAACATATTGATAATTTGATGTTAATAATGATTTGTTGATGATTTTATTTCTTGATTCTCTCTAATGACTTAGATGATATGCTTCACAGAAATTAAATTTACATTTTATATATATATATCTAATAAAAATAAAACTTTAAGCAATTAAGGTTCATTAAAGTCTTCTTTTGGTCATCATAATATTTAATCTATAAATAAAAAAAAAGTTGAGTAGATATCCAGATCAACTACCAATTAACTTAAAAATTTTTTTTGATAGATTTTCAATACGAATGCACGTCATTTTAAATATGTGTATGCCATGTCTAAATATATACATACCATTTATTTATCCTCCTTCCTCGAATTTCGAGGTGCAGGCCATACCTAAATTTCTACTGAATACGAGTTTTATTAACCTACATTTTAAAGTCATTATGACAAATAACTATTATTAATTAAATGACATTCAACCTCAAACAAGTTAAAACTGATGGATTTAAACCCTTTTTTTTGGATTTTGGCTTAAAAAGTGAAACTTCATCTGACCTATACCTCATTGGTAAAGTGGCGGCTTTTCAATGGATCATATCTAATAAAAAAATACAGTGTATATTACAATAATTTAATAATAAGTCCAAATGTCAAATCTGCAGTATAAAATATTTACTATTGTTTGGTATTACAAATAAATAAATAAAGTAAAACTATATTAAAGCTGGATTAGTCAGAATCTTATAGGAGCATCTACCATCTTCTACCTACAAAGACTACGTTTTTTTTAATTAATTTTTTTTAAAAAAGTTCAAGATTTCATTAGTGATTTGATTAACATTAGGGTATTAATTAATATACACCACTTCGTATTACTTTTAATATAAACCGTGTAATTTGTGCATTTATACATTTTGAACTTTATTAAAAATTTTTTAAAAATTCGTGCTATTTTGTTGCCTATAACATTGACTACTTCATTTAACACATAAACTAGTTTATACTTTTTTATTCAGAAACTTCTTTTTTTTCTGAAAAATACCTAATCTTTTATGATGGTAATTAACTAGGTATACTATGTATATATATATATATATAAAATAAAACAGCTGTTTGAAATTTTCTATATACCTATCTTTGTAAATTCATAAAGGTAGCAATTATCAAATATAAAATCTTTGAATTAAAACTCAAATCTAACTTTATTCAACCGAATAATACTTTGTTAACATGTTAAATCGTGCATAAGTCTCATAAAATATTTGGACTGTAAAAGTGTAAAAGAAATAATCCAAACTAAATGGAAATAAATAAACATAAAAAATCTAAATAAAAATTTTTCAAAAAAAAAACGATAATAAAAAAATCCCAAATTAAATTCTAAAATTGCCATATTTAGTATAGAAGATCTATAAGTATTTTTTTTTTTTTTTTATATATATATATAAATTTAGAGTTTAATTAAAAAGAAGTTTACCTTCAAAATTAGTATGTACAAAAATATGTAGGTACCATTTCTATATATACTAAAAAAAAAATACAAACAACATACCTAACCTATAATAAAAAGAAATAAATGATTATTAATTATCAAAAAATGTTTTTTTCTTTTTTTTTATTTTTTATTTCAATTTATGTTTTATTATTTTTAAAAATAGAAGTTTTAAATTCTAAAATCAAATGTATATTCTAGTTAGCCTGTTTTATTTTTGGATTAAAAAAAAAAAAAAATATCTCATAGGTACACAACTTTCATTTTCATATTAATTATATTGAATAACTGGGTTCAACTGAATGAAATAGAAAATCACAAAAAAAGGAAAAAACCAAATGTCAAAAAAAAAAATTAAATTTTGGTTTATCAGATCTTAAGATCTAATATGGTGAAAGAACTCATATCTCTAAAAACAATTACGTAATAATTAAACATTTTTTTTGGGTATATGAACGCGATTTTTTTTTTTGAATCTCCCACAGAGTTTAACACATTTAATCACATTATTACTAACAGCATCACTGAATATTATCATATCATTTGAATATTATAATAAAATTTATAATAAAAATCTAAAATCAAAATAAATAAAGCTTAAAAAAATATATGGTAACATTTAATGATGGTACTAAATTTTAATTATATATAGGTAAATTATATGTATTTTTTTTTTAAATATGGCAATATGGCAAATAACATTCAATTTGTCGTTTGCTTTATTCCTTTTATTTTGTTTTTTTTTTTGTTTTTTTTTGCTTTTAAAAATAACGGATGAAAATAAAAGTTATTATTATTTTTATAGTATATTATTTTTTTAAAAAATTCTCTTCTCTGTGAAAAGCTTTTACTAAACTCATAATTTATTACTTCTAATTTTATATATTTTATATATGTATATAGATATAGAATTAAGTAGAAATAAATGTAAAAAAAATAAAAAAAAAAGAGAAATTAAATTAAAAAACTAAATAGGATTTTACAGTTTCATTTTGAGAATATTTTCAATATTTTTGTTCATATTTCTCATTTTTAATTGTTTTTGTTGTTTTTTTTTTTTAAACTTATTTTCTTGTACAATACAACAAATACATTTGTATGTAGATCGATTTTATCTGTATTTTTTTGTTCGAGACTCGAAGTCAATGTACTTAAATTTGATTGAAATGTTTTTTTTTATTTGTAAATATGACTAAACTAAAGGATATTTTTTTGATGTTTTTGTTGTTTGTGTATCCGTCAATATGTTGTTTGGAGTGTTGTATATGTCAGAATTAACAGATGTATAATAGTTTGAATTAATTAGTTCTTTATATGAATATAAAAGTTAAACGATTAATTATTTGAAATATTATTTATTAAACAGTGTAATGATATTTTAATTATATATTAAAAATTTATTTATTTATTAATTTTTGGTACCAGACAATAGTAAATATTGCGTGATAATATTAGTCCTATCCGACCAGCGTTTGAACCCTAGACTTTTAAACGCCACCTCTTTACCACTGGACTATCGGTCAGATATATTAAAAATGTATAGTACTGTTTTTTCGAAAAATCAAAAAAAAATCAAATTTTAATGATAATTGTATAACAGTAATATTTTTTATAAAACATATCATAATTACCATACAATGTAAGGCGTATCATAATTGCCTAATTGTTTAAATCAGTTTTAAGTCAATATTTAAAAAAAATCAAATTTTTAAAAAAATAACATTCAATTTAAAGAACAGGAAAATAAAAAAACATTTTAAAAGAAAATTTAATGTACATATTACAGAATTAAAGTTTAATCGTTCCTAATTGATTTATATGTTGGTGTAAATATGTAAATAAGTTAAAAAAAATTTAAGTAAAGAAAAAAAAAACTATATTTTATTTTAATTTTTCCATCATATTATAATAAAATATAAAATCGCAATAATAAATTATAAATTTTGCTAAAATCATTTATATTTCAAATTCATTGTATTGGATTGAATAAATGTATGTAAAAAATAACTGCTATATGTGAACCAGGGTTTGTTTTCGAAACCCTTCAACATACTATATGAACATAATTTCCTTGGGAAATTCTTTTTTATGTCTTATTAATAATAAGAAAGTTTTATAGAATTTATTTATTTTTATTTATTTACATATTATTTTGTAAATAGTTCTCTAGCGTATACAATGTGATAAAGTAGTGAAACTTGCTTTTGCTTTAATGGTGGTAGTAATTGTTATAATACTATTAAATGTTTTATAATTAATGTTATTTATTATCTTAATATTTTATATTTTAGATTTTACTTTATATATTTGGTCACCATGACGATTTTTTTAGAAAAATAATGATGTAATATTTTTTTTTTTAATCAAATATTTATGACCTGCACAATAAGCCAAAAAGTTTGACAACTATAAAATTATAAGATTTCTAAATATTGAAGATAATTTTGAAGTGTAAAAGATAGTTTTCGAAATTCTTCGACTTTCTCTGAAAGGTTTTTTTGCAAAGTAAAAAAATTATAGATGAAACTTTGTGTTTTATTTGTTTATTTTAGAATGTCCTTTGGTTGTTAAAGGCCTAGAAATTTACATAGGTTTCTAAAATAAAAATCAGATTCATGAAAACATTCCAAACAATCAGTCATCATTTTTATAAATAGATGTCAAATATATTGTTAAGATAATTGATTTAAAACCTTGAATATTATTAATTTGCTCCAATTGTTAAATATAACTTACTATTACTTCTTTTTTAATAAATTTAGTGCCTTAGGATAAAGCAAATTTGTATTTCATATACTTTAAAAAATTAAACAAAGTTTATATAACCATATTACTATATAATTATGATCAAATGGTTTAAAAATTTTTTTTTATTTATTTTTTTTTTTAACAAGACAAGATAATAATTACCAACTAGAATTTAAATTGTAGATTTATTTGGAAATTGTAATAAATCAATATTTATATAAATTGGTTTTAAATTAAAGGATTTTAAAATAGAACAAAATGTTGAAAGAATTAGTAGCTGCGATTTTATTAAACTTAAGCAATCGTCTTTACCTATTTAAAATTTGGTAATTTTGGACTTTGTCATTAAAACAGGTAAAAGCGATGAAAAGAGTATCGACATACAACCAAGAAAGAAAGTCCTCCCGTTCCTAATATTGAAAATATTTCAATATCTAAAGTTAGAGAAA